>JAPWIX010000001.1:4230000-4757500 GCA_028751805.1 Podosphaera xanthii | reverse complement strand
AATAAGATCAGCAAAACCCTTGCTCAGCACAAAACTGAACCACTGGAACTTATTTCTTTTGATGTAGCTGGCCCATTCCCCAAGTCTCTTCGCGGAAATAGATACTTTCTGCAGGTCATTGATAATTGGACTCGAAGAACTTGGTCTATCCCGATGAAAACAAAAGATCAAGCAATATCTGAACTACGACAATTAAGGGTTAGAGAAAAACGACAAACGGGAAGGAAACTGAAATCGACAAGATCGGACAACGCACCAGAACTCAAACAAGTCATGCTACAATGGGAACGAGAAGACGGTGTCGTCGCAAACTTCACAGCTATCGCGTCATCGCATCAAAATGGTCCTGCTGAACGTAGCATTCAAACTTCCGAGATGGCCATTAGAACAATGATTGATGACGCTGAGTTACCCATAGAATTTTGGGACGAAGCGGTTGAATACGACTCCTATATTCGAAATAGACTTCCCCATGGACCCATCATTGATGGAAAACTTACCTCACCACTTGAAGCTTACACAGGAGTAAGGCCGAACATTGAGCACATTCGACCTTGGGGCTACAAAGCATATGGGTACGTTAATCCAAAAACCCTAGAAGCTAAAGGAAGACACGATAAATTGGTTGTACGTGGAAGAGAGGGTGTTTTCATGGGATTTTCTGAGAATACCGAAAAACATACAAAAATCTATGCTCCAGACTTAGGTCGAGTAGAGCGAGTAATTGCTGTATTAGTAGACGAAAAAGTAAAGGGAGGAATGATCGACTTGAGGCTGAAAGAAAGCATTATCACATCTCAAGGAACCCTTAACCGATTACCTCTGCGTCAAAAGAGAGGACGACCCAACAAGGATGAAGATATACCGGAGGCTAAAGTATACGAAGATATGATGGTTGATGTACTACCTGCTCTAGATCTGACTCAAACACCAGCTCCAACACTAGCTCCGGCACCAGCTCCGGCACCAGCTCCGGCACCAGCTCCGGCACCAGCTCCGACACCAGCTCCGACACCAGCTCCGGCACCAGGCCTAAAACTCACCACGGCATCTACTTCAGTATCTACCATGACGTTAAATAAAACGCTCAAGAAAGAGAAACGAAAAGAGAAGAATACCCATAAGAGAAAAGAAAAGGAAAAGGGTTCCATTGAAAAAGAGGAGAGAGAAAGCAAGCCTAAACTGAGAAAAGAAAAGAAATTGACAGTGCCAACATTAGGAACCATAGTTGAAAAACAGAATCACGTTAATATCGATCTAATCCTAAGCGAGATCAACAAGAGCCAATGTGATAAAGACAACCATTGCAAAAACATTGATTCGAATAGGGATAAAACTATTAAATTAGGTCAAGATGTAGAACTACCCCGAACTCGTGAGCAAAATATCAAATCAATGGATTTGGATTTACCATCAGTCACCGAGCCTAGATATTTTTTCCGAAAGAGACGTAAAAGTAATGCAAACGACTCCGAGGGAGATAAACAAATAAAAAGAATACGAACAGCATTACTAGCAAAAATTTTCTCTGATATGAAAGAACATGAGAGCATTGAAAAGGCGACCGAAAATTCATTCCTAGTGAAGCATACTTTTCCATCTACTCCTAACGACCGCAAACTTAAAGCTTCCATTATGCAGGCTTTCCACACAGTTTTCACAAATCAGTCAGATGTGGATGAGGAATATGCCTTACCCACGAAAATTATAAGCGGTATTCCAATCCCACGGACCTATAAGGAGGCCATAAATGACAAGACTCACGGCTCATCGTGGAATAGAGCTATACTAGATGAAATTGATGCTCTTGTCTCAAATGGAACATGGGAAGAACACATTCTGCCAGACGGGGTAAATACAGTCTCGACAAAATGGGTTTTTACAATTAAATTAAAAAAGGATGGATCTGTCGAACGCTACAAGGCTCGCTTAGTAGCAAGAGGCTTTAGTCAACAATATGGTTTTGATTACACCGAGACTTTTGCACCTACTGTTAGGATGGTCACTCTTCACCTATTTCTGGCAATGGTGGCCAGATACGACTTAGAGTGCCACCATTACGACATTAAAAACGCTTTCACGGAATCTACATTACAAGAAGAAATATACCTAGAGCCACCAGAAGGAGTAAAGGTTTCTAAAGGGAAGGTACTTAAAGCTCTTCGTAGCCTCTACGGACTCAAACAAGCCGGTAGAGACTGGAATCTGCTCCTGAAAAGCTTCCTCGTATCTATTGGCTTTAAGCAAAGTCTCGCAGACCCATGTCTCTACGTCCATCATAAAAGCAATATTTGGATGCTCGTGTACGTTGACGACATCACCGCAGCAGCAAATGATAAATGTAAACTTGGTTAGTTTTTCAAAGCGCTGTCCCAGAGATTTAACGCCAAAAACCTGGGGGAGATTGAGAAGATTCTTGGCGTCAGGATCACAAGAGACCGGGAAAATCGCACTATTTACCTTGACCAAGAACAGTACCTGTCCGCAGCTCTTGATCAGTTCGGCATAACGCGCGCAAAACATACGAGCAAGAAAATACCTGCAGCGGACTACGAAAACCTTCGCCCAGCAAATGGATTGGATGAACGTATCAACGCAACCGAATATCAGAGAGGAATTGGGAAAGTAATGTATGCAATGGTATTAACTAGACCTGATATCGCATTTGTTGTTGGTCGACTATCTCAATTCATGAAAGACCCCGCAGTGAACCACGGAATAGCACTAAAGAGCCTCATGCGATATTTGCGATCAACAGTCAAACAGAGGCTTCGATTCTGTGAGGGTCAGGACCCTTGCTAATGACTCGGGCTCTTGCCCTTGTATAATTTGTTGTAATAATGTCTTTTTGTATATGTAAAAGTATCACCATAAAATCATACAGAATATAACGGAAGCACAATGACTATATACAGAGTAATTCCAAGTACCACACTTTCTTACAACAAAGTAATCCAAGCATACCCTGATACATCTGTTACAACTTACTAACTCCGGGAGTCGCATCTATTCTGAAACACAATGTCATTGTTGTTCTTAGTCATATAATCCGATACCATGATATGAAACACCCGGGTTCATATCGTTGGTCTCGTCGGGAACTTCTAAGACAATGCAAGTAATTTATCATGCATTTCTAACACTCCTCCTGACCGATGAGATCAACAACCTTAGAAGATTCAGATCGAAATATCTTCTGGCACAGTGCTCTTGTCCGGGACTGACTTAACGGCTTTGTAAGTATGTCAGCTAACATATCTTCTGTAGGTATGTATTCGACCCTTATGGTCCCATCACTAACACAGTTTTTCGAAAAATGATATGCAACATCGATGTGCTTGGCCTTTGTCGAATTCGTTCCTTTTGCAAGAGCCAGCGCACTCTGATTATCTGAATAAACAAGTATACCTTTATCACCAACTAGCTGAGTTGCGACGTGGAGTTCTTGCAGAAATCTATTAACCCAAATTGCTTGTTTCGAAGCTTCAAACAGAGCAACATACTCAGCCTCTGTTGTGGAAGTGGCAACTGACTTCTGTTTCTTTGACTGCTAACAAACAGGGCCTCCTCCAAGCATCAATATGTACCCGCTCACGGAGCGACGGGTGGAGATATCCGATGCGTAATCAGAGTCAGAGTAAATCACAGCCATTTTATCCTCCGTGATTTTGTCAGTGGGGGGACCAAAATTGTAAGTAATAGCGTAATCCTCTGTTCCTTTCAAGTAACGAAACACCCTACACACAGAATTCCAATGTCGAACTACTGGTGAGGCATTAAAACTGGCTAATTGGTAGGTGGCGAATGATATGTCGGGCCTTGTACTATTTGCCGCATACCCAAGACTGCCGATAGCGCTTGGATAGGCAGACTCGTCGGCTGGCAGTTCTCCTTCCTGAATGGGCAAAACACCACTATAACCGTTCATAGGAGATGTATACGTTTTGGCATCTGTTAGTCCAAATGAGTTGACCTTATCGCGGATATAAGGAGCCTGTGAAATTTTGAGTATCCTTCTGGATCTATCCCGAAAAATTTTCCAGCCGATAATTGTGCCGATCGGGCCTAAATCCTTGATCGGAAAATAAAGAGCAAGTTGTCTTTTCAACTTTTCAACATTCTGAGTATGACTACCGCATACCACTAAATCATCCACATAAACACCAATAACTATCGCCCTTGATGCATGTATATATATACATCCATCGCAATCGGACCTTCTGAAACCAATACTGGTTAGTTTCCCGTCAAGCTTCTCATACCACGCCTTGCCGGATTGTTTCAAGCCGTATAATGACTTATTTATCCGAACGTATTTAGACATTTTCATACCTTCCGGTGACCTCATGAAGATTACCTCGTCTAGATCTCCTTCGAGATATACTGTTTTAACGTCTACCTGGTCTATCTCCCAATCATGGAAAGTTGCGACTGCCAACAAAGTCCTTAGAGAATCCATCCTCAGGGTTGGTGAGTAGGTGTCAAAATAGTCAACACCATGGACCTGACTGAAACCTTGTGCGACTAATCGTGCCTTAAATCTTCCGTCAGATTTAACAGTGAAGACCCAGCGTGAGCCGATAGGTTTCCTATTTTGAGGGACATGGGTTACAGGCGTAAAGACGTTCTTTTTTCTCGGAGAATTAAGTTCCTCATCGATTGCAATTTGCCAATTTGAATTGTTGGGCCCATCGATGGCCTCTCTATAAGATCGAGGAATAGGAATATCGCCCCCTATATGCAGGGCTCGCGGCCTAGGCTGCCACGCGGATCTGGGCTCAATTTGTTTACGCACCCGATTGCTCCTCCGGAGAGCCGGTATTTCTGAAGTTTCAATATCATAATCCTCATTTGATTGCGGATGAGGCTGAGAGATATCGCGTTCCTCCGACAATGAATGTGAGGTAGGTTCTGGAATTGAAGTATCTCCGATCGTCTCATTATAATCACCCTGCTCTATGGCGGCCGAGGCTTGCGGTGATGAGTGGAATTCGGAAACTGAGGAAGCTACTGATTGCGTATCTCCCTGAGGATGAGCTTCCAAATCGTCATCACTGTCAGATTCCCAAGTATTATCATTCTCTAGCATAGTATCTTCGGGCTCGACAAATTGTTCTGAAGCTGGTTTCCCCCAATCCCAAAACTTGTCTTCATGAAAACACACGCTAGCGGAGATTATAACCTTTTCGCGGCCGGTTTTCGATGGGATATACACACGATATTGAGAAGAAGACTCGCAATATCCCACGAAGATGCCCTTTAACGAAGTTGGCGACAGCTTGTATCTCTGAGGATCAGTTGTGTCAATCTGTCACAGATCAAGATATCGAAGCAATGTGCATCCGAGTAAATGATGGTAAATTAATAATCTAACTATGAAGAAATATCTAATATAATGATGAATCCTCGTTGTGAGGTAACTAATAGAGGTCTTTATACATTTTAACCCTCAACCCTTAATTACTTCCTCCTCATTCTCGTAACCTTAGGAGTCTTCTCGAAGATTCCAGTCATTTCATCAGAGCTGCTTCACAAGCGGCTGTTTGCTTGTGCACGGAGCAGGATAATAGAATCTTCTCGAAGATCCTAGTTGATACATCAGAGCTAGTTCATGAGTAGCCGCCTACCTGCGCACAGACTAGAATTAGAGAATCTTCTAGATCACTCTGGTTGATCTACCAGTCCTCAGGGCGCTATGAAAGCATACGCTGACTAGCGCATGCTACAGGTAATTATTGGCTAACTAGCCGTTACACAATCAATGCATAGCACAAACATCCCCATACTCTCAAGTGAGAGGTGATTGGTAGAGAGTCATGCATGACCTCAAAAGGCGTACGTTTTTCAGGGAGAAGGGGCAATCTATTCCGAATGTACGATGCTGTAAGTACGGCAGCATCCCAAAACCGAAGTGGAAGTCCAGCATGCATGAGCATACATCTAGCCATTGTTATTAGGGATCTATTTAATCGCTCGGCAACCCCGTTTTGATGTTGGGTGTATGGGGCGCTAATTTGTTGAGTTATACCACCAAATTCGATGGTCTTGTACTCAGCTCCTCCATCAAAACGCATGGCTTTGATCTTGGAATTTGACTGCAGCTCCTTTTTCTCTTTATAGGACTTGAACCGAATTGGTACTTCCTTTGTACTTCTCAAAAGATAAATTTCGCACTCACGAGACGCATCATCAGTAAATGAGACAAAGTAAAGGCTTCCATAAATCCCTGCTTTTCGACTTTTCCCCCAAGTGTCGGAGTGAATTAATTCAAGCTTAGTCAAGGATTTTACCCTAGGGTTTCGATTTATCTTCTCGACTTGTTTGCAAGAGTTACAAACTTCACATTCATTTATGAAATCCGTACTCAATTTAAAGTTTGCGACGTTCCTTGAACTTATGTCTTTGAGTTTGAGTCGAGGAACATTTAGATTCTTGATCAAATGTGGTCCGACATGAGCAAAACGATTATGTATTAGTTTGGTCGTCCTTTCTTCATTGACTTGAGAAAGGAGAACTCTCGAGGGGATATCCGAGCAAATTGATCTTTTGTCGAACGAGGAGATGTTAAAGCAAAGGAGCTTGTCTCTGATGGCAGCAGTCGCGAGCAGTGTGTGATCACTAGAGTAGATTCCGAGGCCCCTACTATTCGAGTGGAATTTGAACCCCTTTGCCAGAAGTTGTGGTCCTGAGACAAGATTTTTGGTGCACTCTGGGATATGCCACACATCTTCTATGCTTATCGTCTTTACAACCGTGGAGTTGTCGAAGTTAGAAATTTCAAAGTTCACAGAACCAACTCCAGAAACAGATAAAAGTTGTCCAGCTGCTGTTTGAACTGAGATGTCGATAGGTGAAATTGACGTAAATAGGGACTTGTCATGAAAGATATGATGCGTCGCACCAGTGTCGAGTACTATGTCGTTCGTCTTTTCAGTGGTAACTGAGGAGAGCACGTGCTCCTCCACTACCCACGCACCATCAGAAAAAATTCCCTTCTGATTGTCATGTTTGGAGGAATTTCCTGTGTGGTCAATTTTCCCATTCTCTCTGTTTTTCCCTTTTCTTCTCCTTTGTTCCATTTGTCCCTTCATCTTTCTGACTTTTGCAGCCTTTTCTGGATTCTTGGCAGCCCATTTCGTACCATCTGGCGTTTCGATCCAGTAGAAACAAGATTCTCAAATGTGGCCAGTTCGATTGCAGTGAGCACATTTCTTCTTAGAGCTTCAATGAGACTCTTGGCCTTTCTCTCCAGTGATGAGGACAACAACATGCTGATCGTGATGGCTGCGCTTATAACTCGATTGAGTAGTTCTCAAAGAATCAATGGTCTGGGAAAATGAAGCTGACTGATCATTCCTGAGCACTGTCACGGCACCACTATAGTATCCGTCCTTGTAGCTGTCGAAATGATTGAGTAAACGACTCTTCATTATTGCGTCACTGGGCCGATAGGATTTATCAACCGAAGAAATTCTTGACTGTAGCTTGATAAGTTCTTGGGTGAATTTACAGTGACCAGCAAAACTGTTCGAATGTTTTGTAACTTTCGCTTGTAAGCCTCATAAAATTTTATCTGCTTGACCAATTCACAAAATTTTTACATTAATAAAAAATTCCAATTCTGTGGTTTCTTTTGATATAAATTAGATGATGTGAATCGAAAATTTGGTGGAGTAATCGCGATTGAAAGGGCGTTGGTCATTCGAACAGTTTTGCAGGGGGGGTATGGGGAAATTTTTGAACTGGTAATTTAGTACTTTACATGCCCACCTTTCGCCTTAATCACTGCATCTATGCGCCTAGGAAGACTCTCTATCAGCTTCTGACATTCCTCTGCAGGAATCTTTGCCCATTCATCCTGAACTCTGTCCCAAAGCTCCAGGATCCCATTTGGCGGTTGGGGGTAATCCTTGAGTTTTTTCTTGATGTAATTCCAGAGATGCTCGATGGGATTAAGATCAGGGGAGTTTGCTGGCCAAGGGAGAACGGCGAGAGAATGATCTCTGAGGAATTGTCTGGCCTTCTTCGAGGTATGCTTTGGATCATTGTCCTGCATGAAGATAACGGATTCGGGGGTTTTACCGTATTCCACCAGCGTTTGTAGGAGATCCTCCTCCAATATCTCAGTGTATAGATGCTGGTCCATCAACCCATCAATCTTACACATGTTTCCCGTCCCCTCCCACAGCATACAGCCCCAGATCATAATATGACCGCCACCAAATTTGAGGGTCTCCTCCACCTCTCTCTCTATCAACCCTCGTCCTCGCCTTTTCCAGGTCCAAGATCTTCCATCTGACTGCAACCGATTTATCTTCGTCTCGTCTGACCAAACTACACGCTTCCAATTATCTGTAGTCCAGTACTTATGGGCCATAGCAAAGTCAAGACGGTCCTTCTTTTACTTTGCTGTTAGTTTTGGCTTTTTCTTTTTCACAACAGCTTTTAACCCTGCTTTTTTGAGGGTCCGTCGGACTATATCAACAGAGATAGAGCAACTTTTCATGTCCCTGATGTTTTGAGCAACTTCGGCAGCGGTATTGGCCTTACCGAATGTTATGGCACGGACGGCATGACGAGTGTCATACTCGCTGAGCAAACAAGATCGCCCTCCTAAGTTCACCTGAAGATCTGGACGGTGTCTCTTGCGAATACATGAAACGGTAGAAACTGAGACATTGCATTCTCGAGCTGTTGAACGGATGGAAAGTCCATGGTCAAGGTGGTGAAGAATGACATCAATTTTTGATTGAGATAGAGGCCTCATGATAAAAAAAGATTCGAGTAACAGTAGAAAGTGATTATGTGCTGTAAATGATTACAAACTCAACCTTTCATGAAGACCTACAGTGCTCCTGATGCCTAGTTATACTTTCCCCACATCCCCCCTGCAAAACTGTTCGAATGACCAACGCCCTTTCAATCGCGATTACTCCACCAAATTTTCGATTCACATCATCTAATTTATATCAAAAGAAACCACAGAATTGGAATTTTTTATTAATGTAAAAATTTTGTGAATTGGTCAAGCAGATAAAATTTTATGAGGCTTACAAGCGAAAGTTACAAAACATTCAAACAGTTTTGCTGGTCACTGTAGGTAGACTACAAGTACATGGATTACACCACCATAAACTACCCCAAATTTATCAACAGATGCCTCAAAAAACTCGCTACGCGTGCCTATAAGAATTGCTATCTAAGTCTATAGCTACAGCGCCTGTATAAATAACCAAAGTGCGAAGTTCACCGTAGAACACCAAGAAAGTACTTGCGCCTGTACAAATAACAAATCTGCCTGTACAGTGTCTCAGCCCTAAGATTGCTAGTGGCTGATATTAGTTTTGTATGTAAAGATAAGTATTTACTAGGTAAAGACATACAAAATCAACATCAGCCACTAACAATTTTTAGGGCTGACACACTATACAAATAGTACTACCCATACATACCCTACTACAGGGGGTCAAGGGTAAGTGAAGTCTTCGCTTAATCGATAGTTTATTTATTTATTTATACTATTTAAGGTCCTAGGCATACGCCCTAATGTCCACTTTGGGTCCAGGACCGGCGGAGCCGGTAAGGATCATGGCCTCAGACATGCCCTACTCGTTCACGCCCGCTATTTACATAAAATGTATGATCAAGAAACGTAACAACAACAGCAACAAAAAAAAAAAAAATAACAACTAAAATTATAAAAACAAAATAAAAATGAAAAGGAAAAGGAAATATTAAAGAAAGTAACAAATAATAGGGTTATCTCAGCATTTCTCACACCAAGTTCTAACCCGCCATCCCATATGTTGGCCTTTTATCATATACCCTCCTCGCGTCCAGCTGAGGATAAGTGAGTCGGTTGGTCATTGAAGCAACCTGTAAACTTTGCAAATTCGGAGAATTTCTTCAAGCAATTATGCCCTAAGAGCTGCTTTCTAAAGTTTTCGATGGTCAAACCATTTCGAAGTTTGCGCACTTGATTTGCGTATCTTCGGCATGTTATAAAATGTGTCGGAGTAGTCACCTGTCCACAGACGCATTCGAGTTCGGCGTCTAAGTGTTTTAAGCGGCGGTGGTATGCCGCAAAGTCACCATGCCCAGTTCTGGCAGCTATCAATCTATGAAGCAGCCGCCGAGATAGTGTAAGTTCGGGTGGCTTTCTCCGTCGCATTTTTAAATCAAGGTCTTGGTACCTCGGAGGGCAAACGTCGGACCACCATTTTTCCACCAACTGTTGGCGATGCTGCTGCATAATTCGACGTAAATATGCTAAGCTAATGTAGTTTGGTTGAGTTTGTCTCTCAGGCAAATCTCTTAGAGCAGTACGCGCTTCCGCGTCTGCTTCTTCGTTTTCACTAATCTTAGAGTGACCTGGCACCCATCTAAACTTTGCATTTACAGACTTCGCTAAACAGTGAAATAATCTTGTTAGCCGAATACTGGATGCTGATTTTCCAGTTGTTAAAGCCATTACTGCGGCCTGGTTATCGAGAAGAATATATATCTTCTCACTATTGTTTCTCGCGGACAAAGCTTCACGAAGCGCTTAATTGATAGTGGTTGGCGTGTAGAGGTTTTGTCAGCCTTAAAAAGCAGGCGGTGAAGTCCCTAAATTAGGGCATCCCAGTACTATTACATAATTTTCTTGTGCCAAGTTTCATTCCTTCAAAAGAATCCTATTACAGTAGAACCCCTCTTAGCTAATGGTGGGTCCCGGAATAAATGTTGAAAAGATTCATTGTAACTTGGACTTTTATATTTGCAACACTTACCCTTACAAGTCATTTTGGGTGCAGGGATAAGTATTGAAAATATAAACGGTAAAATTTCTATGAATCTCTTCAGTTTGTTTGTTTCTATATTTAGGTCCCGGGCAGAGCCCTTTGTCCAATTGGTTTGGGACCGGTGGAGCCGGTGGGGATCATACTCGAGAGTATGCCCAACTCGTTCGCACCCTCTAAAGTATGTACACGCGTATATAAACAATTTGCGACGACGCCTAAATGAACCTGTACTCCATGATCCCCAAAAATTCCGACAGAGACCCGAACGTAAAAGGAAAAAAAAAACATAAACCCAAAAGTGAATTATTGTGTCAACATAGCGTTTCACACGCTCTATTTCCACAATGTCGCTGCCTTCATCGATTTCTAAGAGATGCTGTCCTCGCTTTCAGCGGAGGACGAGCTTGCGAATAGGTTGCCAAAACAGCCTGTAAGTTTTGCAAATTCTGTAAATTCTCTGATACACTTTGGGCCGAGAAATTGGTTGATAAGATCGCCCATTGTCCTTCCTTTCCTAAACCTACGCGTTAGGCTGGCGTATTCTCGACAACATACGAAGTGAGTAGGGGACGTCTCTTGTCCACAGATGCAAACTAAATTTGCATTTTCATGATTTAGTCTGCGGTGATATGCAGCGAAGTCACCGTGCCCGGTCCTTGCTGATATAAGCTTTTGCAGAAGCTGCCGCGGCATTTTAAGCTCTGGAGGCTTTCGACGGCGCATCTGTAGGTCTAGATCTTTATACCTAGCCGGACATACCTTGGACCACCAATCGTCAATTAGCTGCTGGCGACGCTGTTGCATAAGGCGACGAACATAGGCAAGCGTAATGAATTTTGGTTCAATGTGGCAAGGGGGGAGTGATTGAAGTGCAGCTCGCGCGGCTTCGTCGGCCTCTTCATTCCCAGGTATCTTAGAGTGTCCTGGTACCCATCTGACTTCCAAATTGGCTTTTTGGGAAGCATCGTGAAAAATCCGAGTTAGCCTAAGACAAGAGGACGTTCTGCCAGTCTGGAGGGCCCGGACTGCAGCTTGGTTGTCCAAAAGAACATAAATTTTCTCCCCGCTTCGTCTTGTGGAGAGCGCAGCTCGGAGTGCCATGGTAGCCCCAAAGATTTCAGCATCGTAAACTTCTCCCCCGTGTAGAATCCCTTGATCTTTCTTAAAAGTGATGCCCCCGCGTTGCAGGACGAATCCCCAGGAAGATCTTCCATGTCCCTCAGAAGAGCCGTCGGAGTAGGCGCAGATAACGGAAGATGGAATTGTTCGGATCCAATTCTCGTGGTCTATAATACCCTCTGCTTTTGTTGTTTGCGTATGAGAATATAGAGGTACAATTAAGGGTTCAGCATCCTTGGATGATCGGGGTAGCTGTTGGAAAGCCCTCTGCAAATGTGACATCTGCGTTTCTGGATGCTTTGACAATATGGCCTTTGTCTTATACTTAAGCGTACCTACATTGGGACATACACTCGCTCGGCTGCGGAGAGGATGACGGTTGTCTAGTGAATTTATTCGTGCTGAGAGCCGTAGACGATTACCTTCTAGGAGTATTCGGGCGGGTGGAATTCCCCCTTCCCTGTGAAGGACTACATTGGGTGTTGTTCTCCATACTGGTAGTGCGGCTCTCAACGCTACACGAACTGCTTTATCAATAAGATTACAGAAGTGGGCTGTAGGAGGAGTCACATTTCCGCGAATTGTTGGTTGTTTTAAGCCCGGCCACCAAACTTCCGCACCGAAGGTCGCTACAGGGATCACGCAGGTGTCAACAGCAGTTATCAGGGGTCCAGGAGCTGCCCCACGTGTTACTGGATTGAGCCTCCGCATATGTTGAGCAACTTTAAGTGCTTTCCCGCACCATGTTGTTACATGATGTTTGAACGAGAGTTGAGAGTCGAGATTTATTCCTAGCCAACGGATATTCTTAGCCGGTTCAATCCATATATTGTTTACTTTCACTCCGATAGGATTTTCCCCTCGCCGGCCAGGGAATTGAATTACGTCCGACTTCCCTGAATCGAATGATACAGCATTATTACTTGCCCATTCAAGCAATTTATCTACTTCACCTTGGGCCGCAGCCGCAGATTCAGTAGTCGTTCTTCCAATGCCAAGTATCCCAATATCGTCTGCATAACTGAACCTAGCTCTAGAGTTCCCGCTACGCATGGGTTCGGCCATGTACAAAAGAAAAAGTAGTGGGGAGACCGGCGATCCTTGCGGAACACCACAGACCAGCTTTTTAGGACTCGTTACTCCTCCTGAATACCGGACCTGGACATATCGGTTGCGTAGAAATGAGGCTGACCACCGAAGGACCGAGTCTGGCCAACCTTGTTTTTGCATTCGCATTAGTAGTCTATTATGGAGGACCGCGTCGAAGGCTCCTTGAACGTTAAGGGTTACGAGCGTTGAAGTCCACTTTTGAGTGCGAGCCTCTTCAATATCGTGCACGACACAAGCGACTAAATCAGTAGCTGGACGTTTTGGTAGAGCCCCAAATTGTTGATGCCCAACCACCTCAGCTGTGATAGCTAGAGTAGCCATGCGTTTGGCGATGATTCTTTCCAATCTCTTTCCGAGGCACAATAGGAGAGCAATGGGTCTCCACCCTTTCACGGAAGATGGGTCTCGACCTGCTTTTGGAATGAAAACAACCTCTGCCAACTTAAAGCAAGATGGATGATAGCCAAACTTAAGACAGGATCGAAACAGGTGAGTGACGCAAGGACCGAGTGTACCCCAACAGGTACTGAGTAATTCTACCGAAATTCCGTCTGGTCCAGGACAGGTATTTCCGCTACCTATGATGCACGATCGTACCTCTATTTCTTCGAGCCCCTCCGTCCATGGAATACAATTAGCCGCATTTGTTGTAGCAATGGGAAGGTCGTCTGTAGCGTCTAGCCGCGCCAAAAGATTGTCTCGTAAAATTAACGCACGCTCTGCTTGGTCTGCAACGAGGCGCCTGTTAAAAAGAAGAGGTGGCGGAACTTCAGTATGCCGTGGTTTGGTCCATCGCATGAGCCTATAGATATCCGTCGGAGATTTCATCTCTTCAACCTGGCTTTTCCAATACTCCTTTTTTGCCTCCGCAATAGTGTTCCTATATTCCTTTGCATATTGATTTCGGTCTGGCTCCGTAGAGGCTGTTCGATATCGGAGGCGGGCAGCCTTACATTCTGGAGTCCACCACGGCGCCGATCTGCCAGATTTACCATTAGAAGCTTTACCCACTGCTTTCAGGGCATCTACTGGCGCACGGCACAAATCCTGAGCGAACTGCTCAATGTCTCCTTCTGACTTTAGGTCCTGAGCACGAGGCATCCAACGAGAGACTAGTTGTGCAAATTGAGGCAGCTTATCTTTCGGGACTCTAAGTGGACCTTTAGATTTCTTGATAACTCGGGTATAGCTAGGTACTATGCCAGAGATCGGAAAATGGTCACTTGTCATACATTCTTCTCGGTCTACCCATGAGGAGGCTCCACTAATATTTGTCCATGCGAGATCCAAAGTGTTCCCAGCGCGGTGCGTCGGTTCCCCCAGAATTAGACACGAGAGGCCATTCTCATCTGCCCATTTTTTTATTTTTTTCCCCTTGTCCGTAGTTGCTCGTAGCACTAGGCTACCAGGCCCAATAGACAGAGTTGAAGTCACCCGCGGTAATAGTCCGAGGAGGCGGAGTCCACTCAAGGAGTGGTTCTACTGCTGCGGGATCATGGGGTGCTTTGTATACATTGAGAAATTTAATTCCATTCACTTTCACTCAGCAGTAATCCCCTGTGAGTTTTGAGGAAGGGGATTCCTGAACTGCGTGTATATTCCTATTGTCTTTCCTAGTGTAGGTGACTGCACAAGGACGAACGCCAACGCCTCCATAAGGCATGTGGCGATTGAAATATGGATGTGACTTGGTGCAACCAGCCCACCACGGTTCTTGGACTAGCAAAACATCTAACTGTAATTCGCAGGCTCGCAAAAGCGCAATATCGTGCGCGGCGCTCCCTCTTCCCACGTTTATTGACATAAACCTGAGAGGAGGCAACGAATGGCTTTGAGGTGAGCCCTTCATAATTGCATCGAGTCCTCCGTCGACACATCGGCGGGTGGCTCAGGGGTTTCATTATTGGCGGTCTCGAGATTTTGACTACAATTTACAGCGTGTGCTGCTTTCTCTGCAGTTGACGCCCTCGCTTCAGCAGCTTTAGCTCGAACCACTGCCTGATATTCGCGGTCTCCAGCCTGACGAAAGATTTTTAGCTGTTCCTTAGTCGGGGGACCGCTGCGAGTTGGCCGAGCTAAGCATCTATGACTGTCAGAGCGGTGTGGACCTCCGCAATTCCGAAATCGAGTGAGAGCTTGACATGCATCTTGTGTGTGCATTGTCGAGCCACAGTTTCCGCAAGAAGGTGCTCTCGAACAATTTCTTGATGAGTGGTGGCTGTTGCACCTTTTGCAAAAGTCTATGGGATCTTGTTTTTTAAAAACCTTTGCCAGGCTAGATTCATCAAACACACGAAAACCAGGTCGAGGTGCTTTTGAGAACAGTCCTAGCCATGTTCTATGCGGGGCGTCGTGATTAAGACTGCCGAACAGTTTTACTGAAGTTGGAAGCACCGAAGAGACACGCTCGATTTCATCGCCCAGCAACTCCTGAGTCACCACAACACGTCCTGTATCGGTGTAAATAAAGGCAGGGACTGTTGGTATAAGAAATGGTATCAAGTTTTCAGCAGGTTCAAGTTTTGCCCCTGTCAGAAAGAGTCCGTTTGCGGCCTGTAGCAATGCTTCGCGCGCGTTGGGGTTGCTAGGACTTAGGGCAAATCCTGAGCGAACTGGCTTAATCTGTCTAATATAAGCGGGTGAGATGGCCATTTTTTTTACGACGATATCTCGGATCCCTGCGGGCGATAATTTTCTCCACTCGTGCTCCGGGGGTAGTTGGAGGAATAATCTTTTATCTTGAATTTTGGATGGAGGTTGTTTTTTTCCGAATAGCCCACTCACTTGTGATCGAGAAGGTGTGTGGGAGTCTTTCTTAGGCGCTAAGGCCTTGAATTGTTCTCTAGATTTGTTTTGCTCAACACTGGCAGTTTCAGCCGCGGCAGCTCTAGCCTTCTTGTGCCCATTACGAGCAACAGTAGCCCAGGAGTTTTCAGTTGCGCTTGGCTTCCTGGGTAGGTTAATTCCACTGGTTGGCATCTGCTGTCGCGCTCGGATTGGGATTGAAGTTGAAGCTGAGCCAGCTTGTGATTCTGTAACTACAGCTGGTTTATCCGGCAAGTTTCCTTTACTCACTTTACCGCCTTTTGCTGGGCGGGAGTGTGTGGGAACAGGTGGAGGGTTCAGAGCAGCGTCTGAAGCCGCGAAGAGCGAAATAGCTTGTCCGAAATATTTTTGAAAAGCTGAACCATCCTCTTTCTCAACTCCTTCTTTCAAGTTTGCCAGTAGACTATCGATGCTGCTTATAGCACTTGTACAAATCATCATCCGCACATGCCAGGCCTGTTCACGGCGTTGTCTTTCCTCGACGATGATCGCTAGTTCGCGAGGGAGATACGCGTTCAAAGTTTCTGTTTCACCGGTCTCAGATTGGGGGGGTGCATCTGCTGCTACCCTTTTGGAGGGAGGAACAGGCTGAAGTACTTGCCTGTGGACCACCGAGCTGCTCGGTGGTGTTGAGTTTGACGGAGGTGGTGGCGGCGCGGTAGGGGTAGGAGAGGGCATGGATGGATCGGGGGGAGTAGGGGTTGTAAGGCTTCTGTTCGTCATCGAAGCAGGACTATCGATAACAATGTCCATGTGAATCTCTTCAGTAATTATACCGGGACCCACTACTAGCTAAGAGGGGTTCTACTGTAACTTGTTTCTACCAGATTCAGATCTGTTCATATTCGCTGACCTCAATTTTCATTCAACATCTAGAACAATATTTTCCTTCATTGCAAAAAATTTACCAAATCTATAGCGCGATCGAAAATACAATAAGTTTCATGCGTTCATTACAAATATGCAATTTCCAATCAAACAGATAAATGTACCTCATTGCTAACAAAAACCTTATCAGAATTAATACTCAAATCACTCCACCTGTTAGCAGACGTGCGCTCTATCTTACTCGAGATCAAAAGTTGCAGGTGATTACAGGAATTCAGCTACAAGAAATTTTTCCCCAAAAATTAACTATATTAAGATACTCACGCTCCACAGGGCCGGACTCTCTAATAGAGAAATAGCAGATCAACTTGAAATCACAATCTTTCAGGTTCGGAATACGGTCAGATCTGGTCGTGCCTCTCCCCAACGTCGGACAGGACGTCCACAGCTCTTAAGCTCAGCCTAAGTTGATGAGCTGGAAGCATTTGTTTGTTCTTCGCGCGAAACTAGACAAATGTCGTTTCTTGAATTGGTTCTCCACTTTTGTCGTTGGAGTGCCGGTGAATACGCTATTTGGAACGCGCTCAGGAAACGAGGTCACGAGCGGCGAATTCCACGTAGCTCTCCCCTGCTTTCTGAAAATCATCGTGCGGTCCATATATGGTGGAGCGAACAGCATCTGAATTGGCGTCATGAGTGGTTACGAGTTCTTTGGAGTGACAAGACATGGATAAACGATAGCTGAATAATGTCTGGATATGTTACCAGAAAGGTTAGTCTAACCTTATTCATTTTCAAAAATATCTCGGACTCTAATATCGACAAAAAAGTGGCCAAGACTTTGATGACATTTGTATTATCGATTGTTACAAGAAGAACAACTCTTGGATGTTTTGGGGAAGCTTCGCGGGAACAGAACGAGGTCCTCGTGTCTTTTGGGAGCGGGAGTGGGGAAGTATGACTTCTGAAGGATATAGTGAACATATCCTCCCAAGGATAGGTAATTGGATCAGAGAAAAGAGAGAAGAGACGGGCTATGATTATATCTTTATGCACGACAACGCCTCTGTTCATAAAGGACGTCCGGCTTGGGAGTTTCTCGATGCCATTTGAGTTGAATCTATGACCTGGCCTGCTAACTCCCCTGACTTAAATCCGATCGAGAATGTATGGAGCATGATGAAATACTACATACAAGAACGATACCCGGAGTTTGAGCGGACGAGACAGTGGAACAGGGCGGAGATTCGATCCAATATGCTAGAGGCATGGTACCATAGTACAGTAGAGGAAAAGCTCACAACTGATTGGGAGTATGGCTAGAAGATGTGAGGAAGTATTGAATGCAAACGGGGTCCTATTTCATATTATGCTTAAAACCCTGTATAAACAGCAAACCTGAATTGCAAGTTTTAATATGACGTATGAACTCGATTTTTTAGGCTTAGTGCGAAACAAAGTGGGGAGAGACAGGCGACTTCACTTTTGTCGTCCTCAATTTCTCTTACCTTATTTTTGAACTGAGTTTTAAGCTTTGCCATATTCGGCCTCGCTTAATCGTAATCGACACGGTAGATTACTATCTTTTGGTAAATATCGGCAAAAAACCCTCTGTAAATGACAGGCGACTTCACTTAACCTTGACCCCCTACTCTACCCCCAGGATAAGTTTTCACTAGTGGATCCAATTTGTGGGGCGAAATCGGATCCTTTAAGCCTAGTTAGCTAGCATCTTTTTCTGAGATTAGGTTTTCGGACATTCTGACAGGGATAATTTGTATGGTGTTTTTGCCCGACAGAGGTTTTCGCCACTGGCACTAGTTCACAAGCTTAACTCAAATTGGTAATATTTTTTGAATTTAATCGATTTCAGATAAACAAGTACATGCAGATTTACTTTACGTGGCAGATTTAGTATTTTACAGACCCGCCTTAAGCAAGTATGACTGCCTCACATCTCTTGGGCATGCTTCTGATAAGCTTCTCAAGCTTGTCCGGCTTAGTCGCGTCATTCCATGCTTCTTTCACTATTCCTCGAAGTTCATCGTAGGATCGCTGCCTTCCCCTTTCCAATCTCGGGTAATGGTACTGTATGTAATCTTTCATACTATCCCATACGTGCTCAATTGAATTCAGGTCGGGAGAATAAGGAGGCCAGTCGATCGGAGTAATGAACCTCTCCCGGAACTCTTCGATTGTTCACGCCGCGCTGTGTGATGGAGCATTGTCCTGCATCACAGAAACCCATGGTCTCATACTCACCATTCCATCAATCAGCGGTACAATTCTCTAAGAGTATGATTCTGAGGTAATATACCCCCATTTCTTCTCCCAGAAAAGGCAAGGACCTTCCTCTATCCCTGCGAAACTTCCCCAAAACATCCAGCCAAGACTCTAACTCACCTTTTCCACTATGCAGGTGGCGTTGACTTCTTCACCTATCTTGAACTGAGAGTTAGATCGGTATTTTTTATCAGTTGAGTTACAAAGATACCAACCTTTCGCGTTACCCATTCTCTCTTATGTTGGCCGTCTGTGGCCCAGGTCTCATCAGTCTAAAGAATCGCCATCCAATCTTCAAGAGTCCAGTCCTTGTGGGCTTCGGCCCACTCCCGACGCTTCCTTTTAACCTCTTCAGAAAGGGGAGGCTTTTTCAGCGCTGGATAACGTACGTAACCCCCTTTTTTTTAGCTCGTTTTGAATAACCCTTTCACTCACTCCAAAATCCCGAAAGGAGCCATGGACAAGTTCAGACCATGACATTCGACGACCTTCAGAGGATGATGTTGTGAAAGCCTCAATCCAGACAACGTCAGAAGTGGACAGTGTTGGGGCCGACCTGCAGCTTTTTTGGGTTCAATGTACGGAGTACAAAGAGTGTATCTGACCTGGTTTCGAGATATGCCGAGTTGTTTTGCAATATTTGTCTGATTCATTCCCGAATCGTGGAGAGTTTTGATCTAGACATGTTACCTCAGATATTTATTTACCATAAATATTGGGCTTACCTGGAGACGCTGGTCTCTGTTTAATCGTTTGGCGTTGTTTGTGTGAGTTGCTGGTTGTACCTGGCTCATCTTTTAAAGAATAATTGGCCTATGAAATATGCTAAATGTTAAGAGTAACGATTTATTGATTCTCTTAGATGAAAATGCTGATGATGATGATGATTCTGTAGACAGTAACAGCAACGATGTCCATTGAAGTGCGTAGGCTAGGGTAGGGGAGGAAGAGATCAAAGTAGCTGTCCAGTAAAAAGCCTGATCACTCAGGCCAACATTTTCAATTTCTTTAGGTGTGAAGACTAGCAGGGATTATATAAGACTAGTGGGAATAACATTCATAAGCGAGGTTTTAGTGCATACTGAAAACTTATTCTGGGGGTAGAGTAGATCACGGTAGAAAGCTGACTGTGGGTCTACTATGTCACTATCATAAAATTCGTCTTTCTGTCAATTAAAAGTGGATCTTATATAGAGTATCAGGATCAACTAGTTTTACCAGCATGTAGTATTGCATCCGTAGATATTGTTGCTAACTAGCGCTAATCGTGTCTGATTAGTAACAATACTGCATGCAAGTAAACCTAATTGACCCTGATACACTATATAAGATCCACTTTTAATTGACAGGGAGACGAATTTTATCGCAGTGACATAGTATATGGGATTGCATCTCGCTTCAGGGTTTACATCCCTACTAATGTCAGACTTGCTAAAGTCTAATACTACAGGGCCTCAGGTGCATATTTTAGTCGGTGATCGACATGGAAAATTAGGGATATATCCCAGTTTTTTACAGGGCATATTCATATTAGTTACAGGATGCTCCCAACAAATTATATTACAAAACCATCAAGCTAAAATGATGATGCCATTTCATCTCACTCTTGTCTACTTGCTCTGCTTGACCCGTCTTCACCTGTTCCACATCGTCGAATTCTAGTTATCCTAATCTCAATCGTCTCCTTCATCTGATAACGTCTGCACAGCAATTTCCTAAAATTTCCTATGATATAACAGTATAGGAAAAAAGCAACAAGACGAATATATACAAATATCCCACAGTTTCACAGGTACGTCTTGCTGAAGTTGCACTCTTTTGTTGGTTCATGTTCTCACAGAATGACCTCCCAAAATATCTCCACAAATGCTCGCAAACACTCAAGTAAATTAAATCGAGATCAGAGGCTTCAGGTGAGTTTAGACTATTGGAAATATTCTATCTACGAGTCTAAGCTATTTGAAATCAGGTTTTAACTCTTCATGAAGCTGCAAAAACCGATAAGGAAATCTCTTATATACTTGGAGTCACTATTCATCAAGTAAAATATACGATTCATATGGGGTGTGTTGAGTCAGGAAAAAGCACTGCTCGAAAACCAAGAATAAATCCCGGATAACAAGACGAGTTAGAAATATTTATCTGAAGCTCAAAAGAGACTCGGCAGATGACGTACCTGGAGCTAGCAGTTAATTTTTCACAACAGAATGTTGGCGAAGATGCAATTCGAAATGCTCTCAAGAGAAGAGGCTACAGCAGGCTCATTACCAGAAATAAGCCTCCTTTCTCTGACGAACATAAAACACTAAGGCTTGAGGGGGCTGAATGACATCAGTCTTTAAGTCTAAATGACTGGTGTCGGATAATCTGGAGTGACGAGACGTGGATAAATGATGGTCCCGTCAACAAAGTGCATGTTTCTAGGATGGTCAGTTTTCGTTTCATTAGTTAAAGAGAGATACGAAACGCTAAAGATTTTTACATGAGCATAATGAGTACCAGAGTACATGCATCATCGATCGCCATACGAAAAATAATTCTTGGATGTTTTGGGGATGCTTTGCCTGCACCTAAGCAGGTCCTTTTGAGTTCTGGCAAAGAAGCTGGAAGAAAATAACCAGGGAAAGTTATCGTCAAAGTGTTCTCCCAGTGCTTGTTGGATTTCTGAGGTCAAGCATTGCAAGAACGGGTGTTATTATGCAGTATATGCAAGACAACGCTTCCGTTCACACTGTAGCTGTCGTGAAGGAGTACCTTGATGAACATGGGATAGTATCTATGGTCTGGCCGCCTTACTCCGTTGATTTGAATCCAATCAAAAATTTATGGGGATTGATGAACTCATACATACAAGACCGATATGGAAACTCCAATCTGGGACGGCAGCGTGGGATGGCTGAAATTCAATTCCTTGTGGAAGAAGCCTGGCAGGAATACACATAGCCTGAAACTCTCGCAAATATTATCAGTGATATGCAAGATAGGTGCTTGGCAGTTATTCGAGCGCAAGGTGGATCTGTATACCATTAGCTGTGATATCTACAGATATTTTTATAGGAACTTTAAATAGAAATGAAAAATAATATCCTCAAAATTAATTTGAATTTAGATTGATTTTTGGTGAAAGTTGCATGGGTGTAAATGCTTTACGGAAAAATCTCATAAGCTTATACGCCCAATCAGCATTTCACCTTGCAAGACATCCTAGTACTTTCAACGTAAATCATGGCCGAATTCATCAGAGCTGCAGGAACCCTGCATGAGATAATCATAGAGAACTTCTCCTTCTGTATAAAGATCTACAGTTTAACTCCTGCTAAACGACATGGATGTAAATGAATACCGTGCGAGGCATAACTTAGATAAATCTTAACAATAATTACATTGGGACTAACGTTCTTGATAGAGAGGTTTTACTGTAACTTTATTTACATGCTGATTTCCGCCCGAACTCTACAAGCTCCCCTAATTTCATTTTCCACCCCAAAAACCATAAAACTTTACATGTAGGTGTAGAATATGTTCCTCTCTGTAGCACTATTTACACATGTGCAGATGTTGTGCTGACTCGGTTATGACTCGAGGATATCTGGAGTTTGAAGCTTATGGATAATGTGCCAAGTGATAGAGTTGCTGAAACTAATGAGTCATATGTAGTGTCTTCTTTACACAATAATAGAACTCGCATTGTAGTTTTGGAGTTAGTATTGGTTATTGATATTGCAGGAAAGATGTACATAGATACTGCCATAGTCAGAGCAGCAAGAGTAATAGTCTCCATCGTGACCATCAAGGCGATATTCCATCCACTATACGCATTCAGTATAACCATTTATATTGTACTTACGATTCATTCACACCATTGATAACTCCATCGAAGGACAGTACCGTCATTAGATGAGTCGCCAAACACTCCACATTCCCTTTAACCCATGACAGCAAATCGTTAAGAAGGGCCTGTCTTAATTAAAGGTACATTTTAGATCAATAAATCTTAGCCAATTTTATGATCGAAGATTGTAGATCATGTCTTTTTGTGTCGCATCATATTGTTTGAACGCCGAAGCCTGTAGAGTCTGTATATGTGTGGGAACAGTTTAAATATATTCGAAGTACATGTAGACTAATTATAAATATTCAATGATTTTATATAATATATATAATAATTATTTAAGAATTCACATGCAACGTCGGGATGCCAGAGTGGTTAATGGGTTAGACTTGAATCAGTAGATATCTAATGGCTTCGGCCGCGTAGGTTCAAGTCCTGCTCTCGACGTTTTATTTTTAGCTTTCAATTCAATTTTAACAGCCGTTCCCCTGACTTGAGCCGGAGCAGGATTATAGATGTAGATATGCTCAGTATAAGATTAGCAAAACCCTAGCTCAAATTCCCTAGAATTTCAGTACCATTTCCCTCTTTTTTTTTTTAAATCATTTTAGCGTATGCAGCCTGAGGCTATGACGCGAATGATTACGGAAGATATGTATGTGACGCAGAATAACTCTGTTTGACGTTTGGAACACTCATACTTAGATTTCATTTGCAGATACCACTACGAGAATAACGCCTTACGACATGTACCCTCTTCCGTGAATACCCACCACAGGGAAAAGCGAGAAAAACCTGTGGCTATCTGAGCATGCTTTCGTCATTCTACGAATACATTATCACCGCGAGAGAAGTGGTGTGAGGGTCTTGCTGGATTCGAACCAGCTTTCTCCTGTCTCAAGTGGGGCATGTGTCCAAGCTACCCAGACTCTACTTGGAAGAACGGCCCGGATAGTGTACCACTGCACCATCCGACCCTGCCATTTCCCTCCCAATGGTACCGTATTTGCATATCAAGTCTTGTATGTGGGTACGAAGACGACTTTTCTACCTGGACGTGGTTTCCCCGACGAATCTGGAGTTTATCTTTAGGGCCAACAGAAACACGCAATACTTGGTCACGGAGGAAATGACACCCAGATGAGTTTCCGGGGCGGGTCGGATGGCGGAGTGGTACACCGTTCGGGCCGTTCTCCCAAGTAGAGTCTGGGTAGCCAAGACGCATGCCCCACTTGAGACAGGAGAAAGCTGGTTCGAATCCAGCAAGACCCTATCCAAATTGCTCGCGTGGTCATGTATGTGACGATGACGAAGGCACGCTGGATAGTCGTGGGTGGCTGAAATGCGTTCCTGCGGCAGACATAAACGGTTGAGGGGGGTTTTTTTTTTCCTATTTACATCCTCTATCAGTCTAAGACTATGTAGGATGTGTATCTAAGATACATTTATAATTTCCCTTTTTTAATATGAAATCCCTAATAAACCATTTCAATAAACCCTGGAGTAACACTAACTCAATGAAATAATATGCATGTAAGAAAACCCCCAAATAAATAAATATATTCCTAGCCCATTGAATTTTGAAATCTTCCAAATTTTTTCCTTGAATTTAACCTTCTCCTTTGACTCAATCCTCTTCTTCCTCTTCCTGGCCACTGTACCACCTTCTTGTTGAAATCTTTGTCTTGATAATAAATTCAATTCTTGCTTCTATACCTTTACTAGTATGGAGGAGTAGAGACATTGTCAATCTATTTCCTATGACTCTTTCTTTCATTAATCTTCTTTCTGTAGAGTACCTACTATATTGGAGAAGTAAGTGCCTAGGAGTC
Source organism: Podosphaera xanthii (assembly GCA_028751805.1). Classification (NCBI taxonomy): domain Eukaryota; kingdom Fungi; phylum Ascomycota; class Leotiomycetes; order Helotiales; family Erysiphaceae; genus Podosphaera; species Podosphaera xanthii. The sequence goes on along the minus strand of JAPWIX010000001.1, from coordinate 4,732,886 downwards.
TGCTTTGCTCCACAGCTGCAAAAGTCATTTGCCGCTCTGTGAATTCTTTTGAAATATGATTTGAAGTATCCATGTCCAAGTTTAAGCTGATAAAAAGCTGAACTAATCTGCTTTTTAATACCTCTTCCTAACCATGGTTTCTTCCTTAAAATCCAGTTATATTGCTTTGAATATGTAGAAGATTGCCCTGTCTGGGCCTGACTATAGGCATCTGACACATCGTGCCACTCTTGTCACAGGGCTAAAGCCTGACCCTAGTTAGGCATTAGCCTAACCAGCATTCCCACATAAAAATTAATTAGCCGAGCTAATTATGCATAATAATTATTTTTAATTTGATTTCAATTAACCCGTTCAGGTACCTAATGGGCCCATGCAGGTGACTATAACTGTATAAATACATGAGGGGAAACTTTACCGGTGAAAACCCCTCGATTCTGCCTGATTTAATCTTTACATTTTATCCCGTTTTTCCCAGGTTCTCCTTCGGAAGTGCAATTTTCACTGTTTAGCCAGTGTAGATTCCGTCCTATCCCTTTCCGGATGGCTCGATATTTTCTGACATTGCTGCCTTGACTTCCCCTGCAAGTCAAAACTGTTCTATTCAGCCTTGGTTCAGTATTCACATTGTGATTCTTGCCACGTCTTCTGGGCTATTAATCATGGCTCTGAATGACCTATCTTTTGCTGATCGTAGAACGTTTCCTCTTCCCTTTGCCCATCGAGGACACGCCATGACCATATGCTTGACGTTTGGGATGGATATTCACATTGGCATCTGGGATTCTCTACTCCGGGGACTTTTCTTCGGTACAGATAGGGGTTGAGCCTGTAGAAATTTGGAAGGGATTAGCAACAGTTTGTCAAGACTGATTAGGCACTTATCACGATCTTGCAGATTTTGGAATGTAAGAGGCTGTTAATCGTAAGCTATGGAGTTCTTTTTTTTTCAGCTTAGAAAACAGATCGCTATATATATAATATCTATTTAAAGAAACAGAAATCTAGTGATTTGTGTTAATTCGGTTTAGTGTATTTACCAGCCTCACAACTTTATGGAAAGATTAGTACGTGCAGATCTACGTGAGTGCAAACGACTATCACATCCAAAGTTGGACGTAACTTGTTTCATGATAGCAATCATTTCAACACTCCTCCTCACTTTGTACCAAAGATATGGGTGCACAAGTGATTAAATCTCGGTTTCGGTAATACCTTTGTACATATATCAGCCAGATTTTCAGCTGATGGAACATGTAACAAGATAAGCGATCCATCATCGATCCGTTCTCTAGTAAAGTGATAAGCAATGTCGATGTGCTTTGTAGCATCACTCAATCTTGGATTGTGAGCAATATCAATAGCTGAATTGTTGTCTGTAAACAAGGCTGCTGGTATATCTTTGTCAACAAGCTGATGAAGACCACGCACAATCCAAATGAATTGTTTAGTAGCAAGAGAGATAGCCATATACTCCGCTTCACAAGTTGAGTAAGCTACAGTACGCTGCTTTCTAGACCTCCAGCTAAACGTAGAATTTCCTAGCTGAAAGAGATAGCCAGCAAAACTTCGTCGAGTGTCAAGACAATTTCCGTATGATGCATCACAAAAACCATTGAGTACCAGGGGAGATTGAAACTTGTATGTTAGCTTAAGATCTCTGGTTCTCTTTAAATATCGAAGTACTCGTTTTGCTGCTCCTAGATGAGTGGATGATGGGTCCGAATTATATTGTGAGAGATGAGTGACTGTATACGCAAGATCAGGGCGAGTTCCAGTCGCGATGTACATTATAGATCCGATTATTTGCTGATACAGAGTGGCATTGACCCTAGGCTCTCCATTTGCCGCTACCACGAGTCTTTGGTTTGACTCCATGGGCGTGGAGACTGGGTTGCAATCTTGCATAGAAAATCTATTCAGGACTCTATCAATGTATGCGGTCTGAGACAAGTTGATACCTACATTTGAGTACTCAATTTGAATGCCAAGTATCCAATGGAGTGTGCCCATGTCATTGACCTTGAATTCAGATTTGAGAAGGTTGACCATGTCATCCATGAGTTTTCCTTGATCGCCAAATAGTACTAAATCATCCACGTATATAGCAATTGTGAGTTTGCCAGTATTATGGATTAAGACACATGGGTCAAAAAAGGTAGAAACAAAACCGTGCGGATTGATAAAATCAACCAATCTAAAATACCATTCTCGGGGTGATTGCTTCAGTCCGTAGATACACCGATTAAAGCGAGCCACATGGTTATCTATCCTGTACCCTTCAGGAAGTTCCATATATATTTCTTCTTTTAATATACCGTATAAAAATGCGGTTTTAATATCGAGTTGTCTAGGTTTCCATCCTTTATATACGGATATAGCTAGGAGCAATCGTAAAGACTCAAGCCGAACAACTGGAGCAAAGGTTTCATCATAATCGAGTCCCTGAACTTGGGAAAATCCTTTTGCAACATATCTAGCTTTAAATCGTTCGATTTCACCTTCAGCATCTCCCTTGACTTTGCAAACCCATTTACCATTAACAACTTTCCGCCCTTTTGGTCTTGGAACTATATCCCACACATTGTTCTCTTGTAGAGATGCCATTTCATCCTGAAAGAATTTCTCCCAATCAGACCATTGAGATGAGCTTTTTGCTTCACTGTAACTCTTTGGTTCTCTGACATCTGAAATACTCATCAATGCGCTTTCTTCTTCGATACCATCAACCAAATTGATTGATTCAGGTAGACGAGGTGAAGAATGTACACGAGATCTTTTCCACCACTCCCCCGTAATCGTGTCATCGAACACACGAGGTCGTACAGTGCGGTTGGATCTTCTGAGCGTTTCAGCATTGCAGTTAAAATCAGAAGAATGGGAATGTGGAGTAATTTCCGCAACATTTAAGGGATTGTCATTTGAAGGTGCGGCTTCTGACACTTGTTGGTATGGATTATGCTCGACCGTATGAATTATATTACTTGCACAATTTGTATTTGGACGTTCATTTGAAGTAAACACTTTATCCAGAACAACTGATTGTGGTGGTAACGAAGTAGTGATAGGAAGTCGCTGGTTTGAATAATTGACACCAGAATTGGTGCTATTTTTTTCATCCACATGTGGCGGAAATTTGACATCAGCTGAGACAACTACTCTACCATATTCATGAACGAAAACACGGTAATGATGTGGCACCTTGGTGTATCCTACGAATATACCTCTTATAGCCCTTGGTAGCAGCTTACAACCTGAAGTACGCTTAGCTTCCGGTATGTGAACAAAGCATGCTCTGCCAAATGGCTGAAGATGTTTAATAGTGGGTTTTACGCCATTGAAGGCCTCAAAAGGTATCCGCCCACAAACGGAACTATGAGCTATTTGGTTTTTGGTGTATATTAAAGTTTCGACCGCTTCAGCCCTTAACCGTTTATTGGTAGTGCTTGTTAGCATGGCGCGTATACTATCGCCGATGGAACAATTTAACCTTTCGGCGACGCCATTAGGTTCAGGAGAATAGGGAGGAGTCAAGTCATGATTTATCCCCTTCAGATCTAGGTATTTTGAAAATTTTTCATTTACATATTCACCACCGTTATCGGTTCTCAACGATTTTACTCGACAGTTATTTTGGGTTTCAATCTTGGTGATTATATCAATTGTTGCTTGAACAGCATCAGATTTAGATTTTAAGAGGTGGACCCAAGAATAACGAGTTGCATCATCAATGAATGAAATATAATAACGAGAATTGCACAGAGATACTATTGGGAACGGACCACAAAGGTTAGAATGCAGATATTTTCCTGGTGTAATTGATCTCGAAGTAGCTGCATGAGGTTTACTGTGGGTTGACTTAGACAGAGCACAGGCCTCGCAGTGAAAGTCTTTAGGACAATCAGGAATATTATTGGAATCCTGAATTAACTTATCTGTTTTGGATATAGTTGAAGGGGCAGAGTCGCATAATGCTTGGTGCCAAAAAGAGTAGGTAAGATATGCAATTTCTTTAATTGGTAGATTCAACTCCGGTATAACCGGTAGAGAGCCACAGAAGATTACTTCAAGCCAGACCTTTTTGTCTTTAATGACACGCATTACGTTACAATCATCATAAAGTTTATAGCCTTTAGCTCTTTCTTTTTTCCATGAAAAAAGAGGGTGTTTAAGTGATGGCACATACAAGACATCTCTGAGACGAAATGAAGAAATAGATTTATCTGATAATACACAATTCAACACAATAGATCCTTTCCCCAAGATTTTCATCTCCTCCCCCGAACTTGACGTCACAAATCCGGTACATATTGAGAGGAGCTCGAAACGATCTGAGTATAGTCACATGTGAGAAGTTGCGCACGTTTCAAGATAGAAATTCTGTTTACTAACCTTGTCTGTAGATGAGAGAGTCATGAGAGCTTCTTCACTAACATGAGGAGTTTCCTTCGCCTTATGCTTTTTCATCTCCTTCAACATCCGACAATTATTCCACGTGTGACCGGATGCCTTGTTCGGATGATGTTTCCGACAAAAATTGCATTCCTTTCTCTTGGAGATATTTGCGGGCCTGGTTAGAGGTTTCGGCCTTTTTTCCATGGTGGTTAAAAACGCGGAATGAGGAGTTTCCACCTCATCCGTATCAACGAGTCTTTGCTTGACCTCAGAAAAAGATAGATTACTCTTAGTCGTGAGATTATCAACGACGTTCTTTTTATGACGGGCCAAGAATCCAAGACGGAAATCACGCTTAATAGTATCTTTCTCAAAGAAGGATGCAATCTCACGACGATCAGGATCTGTAGATTCTCGTGACAATTTGTGAAGTTTAAACCATTGTGTTTCAAACTGCTCGATGAAAGAAAAGAGAGTCTGAGAAGCATTATACACTGATTTAAGCTCATACAGGTTCCCTAATTGATAAACAAGAGAATACGCAGTATCTCTCCTGTACATCATCTTTAGGTGCATCGACATCAAGTGAGGGTCAATCTTGTCGAGGATACTATGTCGTATCTCAGATTTAACAACTTGAATGTAGACACCTACAGCCAAAGTGTATAATGACTTATACGACCTTTTCTCTTCAGTGTCGGCGTCATCCACTGGTTATAACCTTCAATAACTAATTCGTGTAACCCAAGCGTACTCCACACAGCAATCATGGTCGAGGCCCATGAATCGTAGTTCGATTGCCCGTCGAGGGGCTCGACGTGGGTTAAGTTCATTGAACGACCACCGTATTCTTTGGCGATTATCGTGAAGAAATCTTTAGAAACGACAGTTTCCGAACTTTGCAACGAGCTAGTCTGAGGGAGCGGAGAAGTAGATGAATTAGACATCTTTGAGGTATCGAATCTGTAGAAACGATATGTTAGCGCTTAGGGTTCACCTTTACAATAAGTGCTTATGCTAGTGCACCGGGCTCATAACCTGTAGAAATTTGGAAGGGATTAGCAACAGTTTGTCAAGACTGATTAGGCACTTATCACGATCTTGCAGATTTTGGAATGTAAGAGGCTGTTAATCGTAAGCTATGAAGTTCTTTTTTTTTCAGCTTAGAAAACAGATCGCTATATATATAATATCTATTTAAAGAAACAGAAATCTAGTGATTTGTGTTAATTCGGTTTAGCGTATTTACCAGCCTCACAACTTTATGGAAAGATTAGTACGTGCAGATCTACGTGAGTGCAAACGACTATCACATCCAAAGTTGGACGTTACTTGTTTCATGATAGCAATCATGAAACAGAGCCCGGTATGCTCGCTCCTTAACTGGGTGGCGACACTGCTTTGGGCCCTATTAAGGTTGTGGTGGATGTAGGAAGGTGTACCTTTGAAGTTTATTTTTTCCCCTTCCGTTTCTTTTTCTATGAAAACATTTGCTGCTTTCCACGATTCGGGGTCTGCCGCTGCCAGTCGACCGGAGCGCTGCTTCTTATTCTGGCTTATCCAAGAGTTGGCCCACTTTTGAAGGGCTGCTATCTTTCCAGCTTCTTTCTGCCTGCTCCGATTCTTTTCTTTCCTACAGATTCTGTCCCATTCGGCTATATCATTGCTTCTGTTGCTAGCATGTCGATCTTCTCTCCCGGTAGCGGGCAGCTTGACCTTACTACATGCTGATCGGATCTTCTGTTGTACAGATAGCTTATCTGATAGTCCGGCGTGTTGGACCCTCCTTTGTTTCAGATATATTTCTATGGAGAGAACAGAAGTTTCGTGTTCTAACACCCTGCTGCTAGTAGAGTTATATGCACCTGTAACTAGTTTTAAGCATTTTCTTTGAATACTTCTGAGGGGTTTCACTGTCCTTTCAGGTATTTTACCCGCTGGCCCGACCTCGGTCCATATCCTGGATCCATACGTGAGGGCCGGTCTCACTAACGTGCTGTACAACAGTTTAGTCTTCATGAATGAGACACCCCAAGTCGATTGTGCTAGTCTACTCAAAGCCTGCACTTGGGTGTTTGATTTCTCCTGCACCTTTTTTATGTGAGCAGCCCAATTGAGCTTGGGGTCGAAATAGATTCCCAGGACGCGGAGAGAAGTCTGTGGTCCGGTAACGTGTCCTTGTATACTAACCGTTGCTTCGAGGTTGTGCCTTTTCTTCCTTGCTCGTGTGAAGTGCATCAGCTGGTACTTCTCAGGCGCAAACTTCACCCCACGCGTTTTTGCCCATGTCTCACAGACCGCATACTATTCTTCTAGCTTTCTGCAGTTTTCTTCCGTGGTATTTGTCCAAGTTAGTATATTCGTATCGTCCACGAATCCTACTGCTGTTGTACATGGGCTCTGTGGCATTGGTAGGAGTGGCATGATAATTATTGTTAATGTTATTATTAATGGGCCGAGAGCGGAACCTAGCAATACCATCTTATCCAGGAATATAAACAAAACAAATTGACAACATCAACCGAGTCATACAACATCCTGGAAGAAGATTCAATTATGCTTGCAATTAGGTACTCCATGAACAACTAATCTAAGCTTCATTATGATTTAATATAATGTAATGATGGCAATAGAAATATAAGGGGATGAGGGAAAGAGTCATAAGTTTGGACAGGGAGATTTATTTAATTCGACTTGGTCATCAACAGAAACAAGATTCTCAAAATTTAGATAAATAAGAGAGAAACTTCTTATATCACTTTCCTCTTCACTTCAAGATTTTCTTGTATACAGCTCTGAGTATAGTTTAAATAAAACCCTGCTTTAAGTCCCTCACAACTCTTCCATTTTCAGAGTTTCAATCTCTTGTTTAATCCTACTATACGTAAGTAGACTTTAAATGTCATTTTCTTGTTCAAATGATGATGCTTCTTTAGCATGTTTATCCGCTCTATCATTGCCATAAATATCACAATGCACTGGTACCCACTCTAATATTACTGTGGTGTTTTTTTCTGCTAGTTTTTCAGCTGCAATTACAGCCCTCCTTATCCATGACTGGCCAGGCTTATCATCTGCAGACTTCAGCCTTTGAAGTGCAGCTTGACTGTCAGAATAAATATTTATTTGTTCTCTGTTGTCTTGCTGGCGAGATAGAACTTCCATAGAGTTTTACCAGGTGTATAATTTGGGAACATACTTATGTGAAGGCAGCTAAGGATAATTTATGGGAATAGATGTGCGAGGTAGTGATGCTTGAGAAAGGTGTAGCTGAAGATGATAGGAATGACACTTTTTATGAGGGAGACCTGCTGCCGATATATACCCAAATAATGTCCGTGCGTCAATAGTGCAAACAGAGCGAGCATACACACCCGTGAGCTCCGGATCTCGCCTAACACGTCCCGGCACTCTAGCCCGACTGTGGCAGCATCATCCCTTCCATGGTCTGCTGATCTGTTACTCCATGCCCACCGATGCTAAGCACAACACATAGCATAAGTAATAGCCTCTATCTCCCCATTAAATACTGTGCTTTCAGGTCCAATATCTTCTATAGAGAATTTTTTCCTGGCTATTCACAATTTCTAGACAAGCAATACCAATTCCTTTTCCTTCATGGCTCCAGGAGGCGTATGTATAATATATTGACTGGTTGAGGCACCATGAATCTTCAAGTTTGGTTTTATGCAGTATTGCTTCATTTTACTTTGTTAGTTCTGAGATTATGATTTCATAATGAACTTTTCTTTTCCAAGGTGGAATAAAGTTAGATAAAATCTTCTCTCTAATGCTAAGGTCAATATAATTAGGCAGAGATTTCTTAACTTTTTCAACTTGTAATGTTTCTCTTATTTTATCTTCCTTTTCTGGGTTCACAAAGTTAAGCTCTTGATAGAAAACTTTTGTAAGCGGGTGGTTTCTAGATAGAGACAGTGCTCTCATGGCAAATTTTCGCCTATTTTGGTTTAATCTGATCTTTTTTTTTTAAATCATATTGTATTCAGCCATCTAGCAATGACATTGATTTAGATACATTTAGAGGTATGGATAGCGATTCCCAACTCCTATAACTCCCCTTGGCACTAGTCCGTAGGCTCATAACAGGGTTTAGACTATCCAACATTACAAGAACCAAGACCAAATCCTAATCTCTAACCGTAGATAACATATTTTTTTTACTTTTTCCGATTGATTGTCTTTATTAAGTTTTTTATTTTATTTTTTTCCCTGATTCAAATTTATTCTTTCATATAGAATATCTATTTTTTTTTATTTAATTTTTTTTCCTTAATATGTCCTAATCAAATTTGTTAGAGAATTGGAGCTTGGTGCCCTACTGTTTTATTTAATCTGATCTGTGGTGGACTTAAACAGGCTTCTACTTCCATTGGCCTAATAGGTAAAGTTTTGAAGCATCCTAAGATCTTTCTCAATGCCATATTTTGTAGGCTTTGTAGCTTTTCTAAGTAGTTTTTCTGGCCCCTCCACCATACCTGGCTAGCATAATCGGAAACGCTTGTTATACACGCTATATTTAGCTGCCTCATAGCTATGTGACTCAAAACCCTTTCAGTATTAGTTAATCTTGCCATCCTGTGGAAAGCTTCTTTTGCTTGTGTCATCCTAGTATCAACATGATACTTGAAGGATTAACTTTGGTCAAATCACACACCTAGCTATTTGACCATGCATTTTGGATTAACTATGGAATGGTTTGGAAGGGTTAGATTGTGATCCTTACTTGCTTTGGAGTTTTCATAATGAATAAGATCAATTTTGTCTATAGCAAATTGAACTGCTGACTCTAGTCCCAAGTCATACAGCTTTTTTGCCTCTCTAAAATCTTTACATTCTTCTTCAAGCTTGAGGAAGATACTGTAAGTGAGATATCATCAATGTATGATATATAGGTGATTGAATTTGATTTATACATTTCTCTTTTATGTATCAAAAATAGTATAGGAGATGTAGGGCTACCCTGTGGTATTCCTGTTTCAATATTTGTAAATTCTTCAGGTTCTCAATCAAAGGCTAATTTTATTTGCCTTTGGCTCAGAAATGTAGATACCCAGCTTAATAAGCTAAGTGGGAGATCTAGTCTACTCATAATTTTAAGCAGTTGGTTCCTAAAGACGTGATCAAAGGCACCCTTGTCATCCAAGAATAAAGTAGAAGTTTTTCTTTTTTGCTGCTTTTTCAATTTGTATCTTATTAACCAGTAGTAGGTAAGCATCCACAGCTGACTTCTTTAGTCTACCTCCAATCTGAGAGGGATCTAGAAGTTCAGTTGTCTCTGCTAATTGGCTTAGTCTTTGTGCAATTATCTTCTCTAAGGCTTTTCCAAGACAGTTCAATAGTGAGATAATCCTATAAGCTTTTGGCTGGGAATAGTCAGGCTTGCTAGATTTTTTCAATACTATTCCAGTAGCTTGTCTCCAGCACAATGGCTGATACTCCAGGTTGAAGTATAAAGAGTAAATTCTTATAAATAAGTCTTTGTTAGCTTTAAGTGCATGCTGAATTATTTTCCAATTTATCAGATCTGGTCCAGGTACTTTTCCCTTGGAGAGAGAATAGCATGCAAACTCAACCTCAGCTTTGGATAGCACAGGCCATTCCCAGCGGCCTTCCTTGTGAGATAGCCAATCCAGGGGTGCTGTCACTGGTGGGGTTGGAAATAGCTTTTGTCTCAGGGCTTGGGACTTTTCTGAGAATGTTGTCATCAAGTTTCCATCACTTTCTTCTATGGCTTGTAACTTGCTAAATTGTTTATTTTTTGTGAAAGCTAATGCTTTGTAGATGGTAGAGGGATCTTCCCCTTCCAGAAATGTATTGCAATGATTTTTCTTGGCAATTTTAATATCTTGGAAATATTAGTTTCTTGTATCTTGGTAATTGTTGTGCTGACTCGGTTATGACTCAAGGATATCTGGAGTTTGAAGCTTATGGATAACGTGCCAAGTGACAGAGTTGCTGGAACTAATGAGTCATGTATAACAGTAATCTCTTTTCTTCTGCATATTTGTAGAGTCAGCTTAGAGGAGTCTCTGAGCCCTCATCATTTTCCTTCTCTTATCTTGAGCTCCTCTGACCACAATGGCTTTGGATTAAGCCCTGTTCTCCTTTTTGGAATTGACTTTTCTGCTGCTTGGAGGATAATTTGGGTCATTTCCTGCCCCATTTTGTCTAGTACTGTTTGTACCCCTAAAGAATTATTGATAATATCTTTGGTGGTAACTTTGGCTGGCTCTATAAATGCTTCAGGCCTAAAATATTCTGACTCTTAGAAAAGACTTTGACTAATCTTTTCAAACTTTGGCCAGTCTGCCCTATTTGTCTTAAAACCTTGGACTGATGCTATATTGGGGCTTTTGCCATTGGCCTGTTTCAAGACTGTAAATAAAATTCCTTGATGATCTAAAGCTGTATTAATAGTTTGCCAATCTTGGATTAATTTTTCTGTCTGGTTAGTTCCAAGGGTCAGATCAATGACAAATGGAGAACTCATATGTGGTCTATAAAACGTCCCTACTCCAACAGTATTTACTACCACTAGACCTTGTTCTTTAAACCATGATTTGAAACTGTCTGCTTGTATTGATTGGGGATAGAAAGGATCCCAATCCAGGTGGTGCTCGTTGAAATCCCCTAATACTATACTATTCTTTGGGATTTTCAGACCATCTTTAAATCTTTCTATTGTTGTAAAGTTATTCTCTGGAAATTGGGTTTTCTGGTTGTAAATATTAACCAGAGTAATAGTATAGTCCCTAGTCTAAATATTCCTAGCTATTACATCTGCATCCTCAGGAAACCCTGGAATACTGCTAACTTGAGGGTTGAATTATTTCAATAAATAAACCATGGTCCTAGGTCTTCTTTTCGGATCAATTAGAATTGGAAAGATCTGGATAAAGTTTGGATATGAAATTGACATGACTTCTTGATATTTATTTCCTTCTCTTAAATTTGGAGTCCATGGTTCTTGTACTGCCACTGTCCCTACACCTAGCTCCAAAGCTAGTTGTAGAGCATTCACTGTTGCCTGTATGCTTCTGTTCAAATTACATTGGAGAACTTTTAGTTGTCCTATCATAAAGACTCTTCTCTTTCAGTCCTAGATTCTTGCTGTTCCTTTGCTACCCTTTCTTGAATAACAATTCTGAAGGCGCAGTCTTCCTTGTCAGCTGTGAGGGACTCTGAACAGTTAGAGCACTTGGGAACTAAGTGAATGCATCTCTTTCCAATTAATTTTCAGGTTGAACAGCAATGTTTTTGGGTAGCATGTGGACCAGCACATAGCTTGCACTTAACTTCCAATCTGCTTTTTTTTTCTAGATGGCCATATCCTTGGCACTTTGTACATTGACTGGTAGCGGGTGTATTAATATATCTCTCAACTACTAGTGATCTTCCTCCTATGATCAATCTTTGTCTGATTTCTTGTTTTGCCTCTGCTTCAGTTTCAAAAGCTACCACAATAGAGCCTGCTTGTGACGGGCTAGGCCCGATTGGTTGTGGCTGAGTTGATCCTAGCAACCCATCCTGGTCAAGAAACATCACGCTAAGCGAGTATCGAAACGGTAACGTCCAACCTTCTAGACAGGGGCTAGGGGTAAGAGGTTTCAAGTCGGAATCAGCGAATGTATCATATCTAGGGCAACAGATCTCCTCATGGTTAGCAGACGTAACAGATTAATCCTGTAACAAGTCGGAGAATGTAATCATCTAGAGAAGGGGGATAGGGAGGCTACGAGATGGATACAAGTATAGGCCTACTTCCATAGTCCATAGTCATAGAAAAATATTACTTCTTTATTGTGGATATTCTCACGTGCAGCGTCCGTCAGTTTACGATCCCCTTACACTGCTACTTGGTTCTTTCTTGTTTCTTCAGAGGTTATCCAATATGGCATGCCTATGAATTTCATTCCATAATTAGAGACAGCAATTTCTTCACTAATGCTGCTTAAATCTTCATTTGTTCCAAATTCAGCGGTTGGCAACCATGAATAATTACTTTGTGTCAAGGCTCATCTTTAATAGCAGACACATGTGGAGCTAAATTCCTCCAAATATCAACTTTCTCTGAGAGAAAATCAGCTGAATATGCCTCTGTTGTTGTTAAGGCTATATTTTCTTTCCCTGGGCTTGAAACTGTTACGGGACTTACCCGTCATTAGATACTGGCTGCGCCAGTACTTACTCGATCTCGCGTGTGAAAGGATCAGGGATTAATGGACGAAGTTTACTACCCCGTAGTAAAAAAACTGCAGATTGTAATCCTGTAAACAAGTAGATATACTTAAACCATACAGCAATATGTAGACTTCTTTCCACAGATTTAGATGATTAAATGAATAAATCTTGAACTTGCTCTGTTGTAATCAACATCAATTGATCTGGCAACAGAAACTATAGAAATCACAGGTCCCTAGACTCCCCGTGATTTAAAAGCTCGATTGATCTTATCTTTGACTTACAAAGGAGAGAAGTCTTGTCTTGTGGCCAGGTCTTGATGTAGAATAATTCTATTTGATTTTTTCTGCTTTTGTGCTGGTTTCTTTTGTTTGACCTGTGACAATTCCTTTTCCAATGCACTTCCTGGGGTTGCTATCTTGCTCCAGAGTTTAGGAGCAGGGATAGATAGGCCTGGAGTATCTTGCTAGGTAGGTGTGTTTGTTGAAGTTGGGTTAGCTTAATTTGTTTGCTGCTGGGATATTCCTGTCTTAGGATTATGTGCTTGGCTAGCTGTTTTATTTCCTTTCCTTGCAGAAGTCTCCAGCATTTGTGCAGTATTCTCTATACTTTGTAATTGTGCTGTTAAGATTGAGACATCCCTGGGGAATTTTCCATCTTTCTCCATATATTCTCTGAATATATTTAACAGATCCAGAATCTTTGCCTGTTTTGCTCTAGACTCTGCCATATTTGCTGCCTTGATTAAAAAATCTCTTCCAGTAGCAATGCATTCATCAGAGTCATTGACAAGTTCTGTAATTTTAACAATTTGTGGGCCAGTATGTTTCTTAGCTGTATCATCTGTAAAGTGTACTTTTCTTTTTTGACTAGTACCTGACAGCTCTGGCTGTAATTTTCTTTTTACTTCTTCTGGGCTCATATAATGTGTTTTATCTCTCTCTTTGTTAATGATATCAGAGATGCCTTTGTTAGTCTTGTCCTGGTCAAAGACCTCAGATTGTTCTCCATATTTCCCAGAAAGAGGAAAAGCACAACTCTCCTCATGGAACTCTGCATCTTCTAGGTCATCTAATTGTTGTATTGTATCCAGGGCCATGTAATCTGGATCATTATATAATGGATCTGAAGAATCAGACCTAGCCATGTTTCTTTTCTCTTCCCTATTGATGAGGTTCCGAATATGTGATGCTGACGAAGATCATTGAAGTCAAAATGTCTATGCTTAGTATGTGAGTTTCAATCAACTCAATAAAATAAATGAATTTGACTCTGTAACGAAGAGTCTGAAATTTATGGTGATTCTGTAAAGAAGAATCCGGAAGATGAGCTTGAGGAAACTCAAGACGTAAAAATAAAGTCACTCTGTAAATGAGCCTCAATTTTTGTTTTATCATTCGTCCCTAGCTCCGTCCTTCTATCTACCTCTATATACCCATTCCCTTAGTTCCCAGAAAAAACTTCGTAAGAGAGTGTCTATGCATATCGATCTAAGACGGATAAAAATAACAGACAGTAAACTAATAATAATAGTAATAACTCTTGCGAAAGATTGAATGATTCGTGGAAAGTTGACGCAAATTTCCAGTGAGAACTAACTATTATAAATCTGGATACTGAGTAGCAGTAGAAATGAGAAGGTCTTATATATTAAAGATTACGTAGTGAGAACTATATATTAATTATGTACAACAGAGACTACATCTTATACCGAAAGGTTTCTCGCCAAGACAAACGACGCGACATGTCGTGACGCGTATTCACAACACTAACCCTTTGATGTAAACCCAACTACTCGGGAGTGTGAAGTTGATCGCGTACTCATCCCCAACATATCTACCTGATTAATGCCTGAGGAGTTGTCATTAGTCATGCCTGAAGAATTAACCTGATTCATGCCTGATGTTGATTTACCCCAACCTGTGACCAACTAACCATTATTGGATGGAAAGGTTTATCAAAAATAGTATACTTTTAGAAATAGGAATTACTGAGTCATACACTTAGTGCTAACGATATTACGTATCATACTTGGTCTTCGTATCGCCATAAAGTCGCTGGTCTTGAGAGCCGTAGTTTTCCCCAGACTAATCAATAGATCAGTCCAATGCACAGCAAGATATACGACCATGTTTGGAGCTGGATTTAGATGGCTTTGGTTGAATGAGTTGTGGTTATAATGTCTGTGTATCCCGAAGATTAGAAGGGAGGAAGTCACGACGGGTTTCATTATATCTAGAATATAGTGTAGATCCAACGACTTCATTGAACTATTTTAACCCGACTATTTTGTTCACTGAACTTACTCATCTTTATAATCTCTAGCAGAATATTCTTCATACCGTAAGAAACCTCATTGATATGCTGTAAATAAGGGTTCAAGATTTTTCTATTCTTCTCTTTTTTTATATCAGGGAATCTGCTGATTAGATGATCGTTAGGCGAAAATTAAGATTATTATTTTGTGTGTAAATTTTTTTTCTCGCTTATTGGCGGCCCACAGAGACCAAGAGCGCAAAAGTTTCGCACACACAAATAATTCAAACTTTGGGCCCCTTAATAACTCTTTTAGAACTTGTTATATCCTCCTGAAAATTTTCAACTGAAAGAAGGAAATTTTCATATACTGTGTTGTCAAAATAAGCTTAAATACGTAAGGTTTGGGGTGTATGTTGTTGGAAGAGGTTGGTTCCCCTTGTGAAAAATTTAGATTACCCCTTGTCAAATTTTCAAAGTTAAATAACTTTTGAACCTGATATGTCATTGAGATAAAAATTATATACCTAGAATGCGCTCGTCAATCTGTATGTAATAACATCAAAATCAAGTTGTTATCGCGATTTTTGAAATTTCGAAAAGTTTGGTGTTGTTTAACGGTTGAGAGTTGAAAGCGCTATAAGGCGCCTGACTTCGAGTTATACCTTCAAATGAGATTCGGGCATGAGTGACCTGGGATATCAATGGTCATGATCGTTACTCCCAAGGATACAACAGGAACAGCTGCCACTCAACCCGCTATACCTACGATAACCAATGCTGGTCGAAAAAATTACCAGCCGGCGCCTACAAGTGCCAGTAGGGCGAATGGGACTAAAGTAGCTCCACCCGAAATGCTTGCGCTGATGGAAGCAGAACAGCGCTGAGCCGCAGATATTGCTGCCAACTTTCGAATATGTATTGCTGCTATGAACGGTGTAGACAGCGCCCTTAATCCATTGATCAGTGATCAGAATAAATCTTACATAGATTGTTTGAGAGCCTATCTCCGAGCAGCCGTAAATCAATTCATGTCGAAGAGACCAGGTGCATCCGGGCTAGTTCTACCCCATCGCCCAGCTGGTCCCATCTCTCGAGGTACTCCCCCGGTCGGTCAAACCAATAGACTCTCTTGTCTGGTAGTGAAACCGGTGGCTACAAAACCAACGGCACAAACTACATGGGCCACAGCCACCAGGAGAGGGCAGTAACATCCCTCTGCACCAGCACACCACGGCCGCATGCCTGCTAGTCACGCTAACTTACCCCCAGCATCGGCGAAGCCCGCAGCCCCTCCCGACAGGATGATAAACTTTTCCTTTGACTTGGTAATGACCACAACTGGCGCTTTCTCTCTCCGGCAGGCATTCGAGAAGCCGCAATACAACACCTCGGCCTCTCATATAACAACATTGAGCACAGTCAACGTATCCCTTCTAGCTTTGCAATAAAATCGAAATATGAAGAAACGCGCTAGTCTCTATTGGACTCGGCTGAAGCTTTTACCATCTTGGGAGCGAAGCTAGAAAAGCGTCCAATCTGGTGACTTCACGATTCTCTACAGTTACTGTGGCCTTAAATACCGCCGTAGTCAGGATCAAAGTCACAGAAGAGCCGATCCGAGATGAGATCACAAGGATATCCGACATTACAACCCTCAAGGTCCGACCACATGGGAAAAGTCGACTAGGAGTCCTCCACCAAACGTGGCTGGCATATTTCGAAAGAGCTTCTGCACATCGATCCGGCTTCCGCCTGCCCGACGACTCAGGCGTGGCAGTACGTCATCAACCGAAACGGGCGGTACAACAATACAAACGCTGTCTCGAGCTCCATTGGAATTATGGGTGCTTTCGTGCACCAGCTTGACGGAATTATTCCTTCAAGATGCACTTCACTAACAAGTGTAAGGCCCGCAAAAATGTCAAAACTGTGGGGGACCACACCGCTCTGCCAGTCGCAGTTGTCTAGCATTCTCGACTCGATCCCGCCCCGTTAGCAAAGAGCAATTGATAACCATTTGTCAAGCCAGCCAACGCGAATTTGCCGCGGCAGCCCGAGCAAAA
Source organism: Podosphaera xanthii (assembly GCA_028751805.1). Lineage (NCBI taxonomy): Eukaryota > Fungi > Ascomycota > Leotiomycetes > Helotiales > Erysiphaceae > Podosphaera > Podosphaera xanthii. The sequence goes on along the minus strand of JAPWIX010000001.1, from coordinate 4,715,967 downwards.
GCTGACGTCCGACGCGCCGCAGACCTGCTACGGCTGGGGCAGAGTAAGCCCTATCTAAACAACCTGCTATCTTGACCTCTAATCGATTTGAGACCCTTGCAGAAGACAAAACTTTGATTGAAGCAGAAGACTCTGGGGAGAGCAACCCCGAAATCCAATTATGAAGAGTACTCCACGAGTCCCTTCCCGCCCCGCATCTACCCTAAATTTTATGTCAATCAATGTAGGAAGAGGAGAAGCAACGCATCATATCACGCTTTCCCGAGCTTATGAGCTTGACGTTGATTTTTTGCTAATTCAAGAGCTTTTGTGGCACAAACACACAAAGACTACCAAGTCACACCCTGGATACGTCTGCCACATGTCTTGCGGTGGCGTAGATGTTAGACCAAGGGCTGTGACCTACACATGAAAGAGCGACAGGGTAGTATCAGCGACTCAGATATTCCTATGCTCAATGCTGACCGCAGACAACTGTTGGATAGTGGTTAATGGTTTCATATTTTTCAATGTCTACAAAGCACCTAAAGATTCGAAGGCAATCCGAGCTCTTGTTAGCTGGACCCCATCTCCAATATGCATTGCATTAGGAGACTTTAACTCTGTGTGTGAAGGTTAAAACCTTAGATGCCGGCTCGGTCTAAATGCTCTTGTCAAAATCTCTGTATTGGGAAGTTATTACCCTTGGCAGTGGCAGTGGCTGTGGGCTGTTGATTTTCGGCGTTTCGTGGCGTTTCTCTTGCCCTTCTAAAATGCAGGGATTCTGCAATGAAACATTTAAGCGAGGTCATTGGTAATCGCTTAGACTGACATTTCTGGGCAGATATTTATGGAGCATTGCCACTTGTGATTAATAAATCTAGCAAAGTGGTGATGGATGGTGGGCGCTGGACGCTGGGCACTAGGTGTTGGAGTTTCTTGGAGCATACACACTTTGTAAGTCAATGCAGATTAAAATTCGTGGCATTTGGTCACATTGAAGAGGAGTTGGATGAATACATAAGTAATTCTCCCGTTGTGTAAATAATCTCTACGCACTTCTTTATGATTTTGAACCTTGATCTTTTGAGCTGTTCGAGACAAGCCTCTCACACTGTGTACGAAGCTTGGCAACCGAACGCTATTAGCTTTCATGGACAGGGTGAGCAAATAGAGAGATAGGCAGAGACACACAATTGTGTAATCATACAATAAACTAGGTAAATTGTTTTCTCGGGAGTTACCTGATCGGGGATGTCGTTGGGAAAAGCAACTATGCTTATAAGTATTTAGATGCGAGACCTCTCAGAAAAGGTAGGAGGAGAAAAATAAATACGCATATTGTAATCACAAGCTTGTGATACAAAAACTAACCATTGGAAGTGTTCCGACATCAATCTCTCCTGTCTAATCATTGGTGAGCCGACACATAGAGCAGGAAGCATGCTGAACCTCGCTTAGACTAATAAGTCTACCACCCTAGATTCCGCCACCCTTCACCCAAGTGAAACCATAATTTCAATCCACAATAACTCCCCACCCATACTTACCAGTATGATATCTTCAGAGATCCAAATTCAAATTGCATTGGACGGCCTAAAAACCGGAAAATATAGCTATTTTAGTGAGGCCGCGAGAGCAGAAGATGTGCCCAGAACAACTCTTAGAGAAAGGTATAACAGTGGAGTTTTCCATGTATTAAGCGCGGAAATCCAACAAAATTTGAGTAACGAGCAGGAGAATTTGTTGGTGCAGTGGATAATGGATCTGGATCCGCCAGGACATGCCCCCTCATTCGCTAGCGTTAAAGCAATGACCTCCGTAATTCGATGTGGGAATTCTACAGATGCTTTACCTGGAAAGAATTGGATGACCAGGTTCATAAAATGACATTCTAGTATCAAATCAAAGATCGGGATAAAGCTAGAAAGACAGAGAGCAAATTCTGTGACTGAAGAGGGAATTTTAGAATGGTTTCACCGACTAAAAGCCGTGATTGACAAACATTCAATCAAGTCGGATGATATGTGGAATGCTGATGAGCATGGTTTCATTTTAGGCATTGGATCTAATCGCAGAGTTGTTGGATCTTCATCTTCAAGAACTACTGTGGTCAAGCAGCCTGGAAATAGTGAGTAGGTGACAGTTCTAGAGGGAATATCAGCCTCAGGACAGAGGATGAAACCTCTTGTCATATTTAAGGGGACATATCTCAGTTCTGGCTAGTTTCCGGCCACATTTACTCCAGACTGGGCTTATTGCTCTTCTCCAAATGCTTGGACGTCAAATGATATAGCACTTAAGTGGCTAGAGCAGGTTTTTATCCTATCAACGCCAACTGAAGGATATCGACTCCTCTTACTAGATGGGCATAAATCTCATGCCACACACGAGTTCATGTGGAAATGTTACATCAATAAGATTATAATATTCTACTTGATACCCCATTCAAGTCATATACTTCAGCCACTTGATTTGACGTGTTTCTCATCGGTTAAAGCCAAGTACAGAGCAAAAATTGCTGAGCTCAGCAGATTTGACGATACTAGCAATATAAAGAAGCAAACATTTATCAAACTATATTCTAAAGCTAGCTACGAAAGTCTAGATAGTGCCCGTATAAAAAATTGATGGATAGCTGCAGGAATTCGGCCCTGGAATCCAGTTAAAGCGGCTCAATCCCGATTTGTCCTTGAGACGCCAAGTTCTGTACAAATTCAACCCCCGACACCCCCAAATAGAAAGCGCCGACTATCAGAGACTGAACTTATAACCACGCCATGTATCCCACGCCAATTTCGTGACCTTTTTAGAATCGCTCAGAATGGTTGGAGCTCTTCGCGTACACGGCGCTTACTGTTCCAAAAAGCTTACAAGGGAATTGATAAGATCTCGTTCCAACTTCAACTTGAGAAGGAGAAAAATGATTCCAAAGATATACAGCTTGAGCAGCTGAAGCGAAAGGGCCATAGAGGAGTAATAATTGATGCAAATCAGACATTTGCGAGACTCGAACAGGTTCACCTGGCGAAAGAGGCAGAATCTGCACGTGATGCTGCAGAAAGGGCCAGAATTGCTCATTTTGAAGCCAATCCTCCTGTAGCAAGTAGTGTAGGTTCCTCTCTACAGGACTATTGTTTCGAATTTTAATTAGATCCATCTGTTAGATAATTATCATAAATTTGATGATGTGGTCTCACGTGGGGAAGGTTGGAGGAATCTAGGTGGTAGACTTACCTCTGGAACCTTCCTGATACTGGCATATATAGTAGAGCTTGTCTAAACCCAAAGTGGGTATCGGGTTTAGTTACTATTAAGATTTATTGAATTTTTGGTACTTACTTTTGCAACACTTGCCCTTATACGTCATTTTTGATGCAGGGGTAAGTATTGCAAATATAAACTGTTAAATTATTGTGAATATTTTCAGTAATTATACCGGGATCCACTATGGGTTTTGACAGGTTCTACTGTTGTCCCCTTTCTTCTCACTACAAAGGTGTTCTATTGGGTTTAAATCTAGAGATTGGGCAGGCTAATCCATACATTTAATATTTTTAGTCTTCGAGTAACTTTTTGTGGCCCGGGATGTGTGTTTTGGGTTCTCATACTGCTGGAAAAAATAGTCCTCCCGGAGATGGCATATTTGAGGTTCCGAATACGTGATGCTTACTAAGACAAAGATAGTTAAAATGTCTATGCTCAGCGCTAACGATTTTACGTAACATACAGTAGAACCCCTCTTAGCTAATAGTGGGTCCCGGTATAATTACTGAAGAGATTCATAGAAATTTTACTGTTTATATTCGCAATACTTACCCCTGCACGCAAAATAGCCTGTAAGGGTAAGTGTTGCAAATATAAAAGTCCAAGCTACAATGAATCTTTTCAACATTTATACCGGGACCCACTATTAGCTAAGAGGGGTTCTACTGTACTTGGTCTTCGTATCGCCACAAAGTCGCAGGTTTCGAGAACCGTGCTCTCCCCCCAGACTAATCAATAGATCAGACTAATGCACAACAAGGAATACGAACAGGTTTGAAGCTGGAGTTAGATGGCGTTGGTTGAATGAGTTATGATTATAATGTCTATGTATCCCGAATATCAGGAAGGAGGATGTCACCACGGGATTCATTATATCTAGAATATAGTGTAGATCCAACGACTTCATTGAACCATTTGAACTTTAATATTTTGTTCAGTGAACCTACTCATCTTTATAATCTCTATCAGAATATTCTTCATACCACAAGAAACCTCATATTCTCCGCGAGACATGTTGCCTCGATACTTTGAGCCAATTTTGTATTCAAACTATTTGTATACTGCTCAGAATGCATCCTTCCAATTCTATGAGCTGTTGCACCAGGTCTGGCCTAGCTCATACGGCCCCAAAATCATTATGTCGCCCCGTCCAAATTTGACGGTCCCAGTGACATATTTTTGTTGCAACATCTATCCTTTGCGCCAGCTCCATTGTATTCCATCGCTGCAAATTCGATTGATTTGGTCTCATCAAACCATATGACTTTCTTCCAATCTTCTGTAGTCCACTCTTTATAGCTAAGAGCAAAATCTAATCGATCCTTTTTGTCCCGACTCGCTAAAAGTGGTTTATTGGATTTCATCTTGGCCTTGGGACCGGCCTCTTTAGAACATTCCTGACAATTTGAGACCATACATTAATACCGACCAAATCATTTAACAATACCGCCGCTTCCCGAGGTGTCATTACGGTCTGAGAATTAAAGTAACTGACAAGTAATCGCTTGTTCCTAGGTGTCAACTTTGGAGGAGCACCTCCTCTATCGCTAGTGCTTAGTTAGGAACCGTTTTACGATTATTACTTACAATCGACTTGGAGAGATGAAGTTCCTCTGCTATCGTGCGGGACGATTTGCCTTCTCCAAGGAGCCTGACTACATATTAGTGATTTCAGTCAATTTTGAAATTTTCAGAACCTGATGACCTAAGGATATCATAATTAGATCGTCGGGCAGTAAGTGGGTATGGATAAGTGATAACTCAGATGTATGAAGTATATAAAATTCAATAAAATCGCTTTAGTTGGAAAGCTCCAGAGAATCTAAGTATGATCTGAATCTTGTTTTGGTTGAACTTAACAAAAAGACTGGCCACGCGATTTGTCAACTTATCACTGCTACCATTTTTCTGTCAGGGGAGTTGGAAACCCACAATTATGAATCTGTACTTACAAGATGCCAAGATAATCTATTATAAAAATTTGAGGCATTTTTTCAATGTCTTCGTTCGTCGTGAAATGTTCTGTGAAGTTCTACGAATTTGGTGGCCAGTTTTTTGCTTAGTGAAAATCACGCTGATACCTACGTCCTTTGCTGGCGAATGGAATTCTACAACTGGGAACTCACAACTTACCCACATTGTTCACGGGGATTTCCAAAGCCTTAACAGCTCTGTCGCTCCGCCACGACCTGTGAATAATACCCTACTAAATTATAAACTTACCACATATATTCAATCTGTAGCTGTACTCGAAATTTAACATCAGGATAGTATTTACAAGGGTAGTGTTTCATGTGAAGTATTCATCTCGTGCTTCGATTACCTTTGTCTTGGTATCTAGCTCAAGTACCACAAAGTGGACTTCATGAGAAAGCCTACTATATGAAGTACGAAAAACCAGGATATCTTTATTCTGTGATCCTTGAAATTCTGACAAGATCACATACTGACAGAGAGAAAAGCAGAATGACCGGTCATAGGATGCAGAATACCTGGGCGCAAGGTGCGCGGGTAATGCACTAAGAAACGATTTCAAGACTGTTCTTTCGAAGAAGCTCGGCTACCTGGAGAGAAAACTATTGTTCCAAAATCTGCGCGATGCGACGCTAACTACGAGGATAGCACCTTACGGCGTATACCCTCTTCTGTGAATACCCACCGCAGGAAGAGCGCGAAAAATCGATAGTGATTCAAGCAAGCTTTCATCATCGTACGAAAACAATATTAGCGCAATTGAAGTGACAAAAGGGTCTTGCTAGAATCGAGCTAGCTTTCTCCTGTGCCAAGTGAGGCATGTGACTATGCTTCCCGTGAGGACAGTATCTATGAGGCTGAGGATAATAATATCTGCGAGGCTGGTGTTCACATGATGGAGATTCAATTCATATTCATTGGGATTAAATTTTGATTTCTGTTGAAATGAGTGTTCCTCGTACAAAGTATCCGATAGAGATCCAAGGATACACGTGATAAGTAAGAGTCTGGTCTGTTGGTGCAAGGTGACGCTTGGACCATGACAAACATGAAAACTTTTCTGCTTATCCCTGTCTGTATAAGTACTCTGATACTACGGTATTAATCGTGTATAGGCGCTAAAATTCGACTTTTACAGGGTATATAGGCTTTTACTAACTTGAATTAGCATGACGATAAGTAGATCTCCCCACTAAACTTTAAATTTGTATGGCAAAAATTTCACAACGAAATATTCGTTGGTTTTGCTTTTTTGGTCCATTATAGCCCTCTATTCACTTTTTAATTCATTAATACATTTCATAAATAAATTATACTTCTATCTAGCTAATAATTTACATATCCGCCTTCAGCTTCGTAAACGGCTCTGATTCTTCGGGGCATCGAATCTATCAGTTTCTCCAAGTCATCCCCATTAAACCCCAGATCCCACGCCTCGTTCACTATTTGACGAAGATGCCCTTGACTCCGCTGCCCCCCTTGATCCAACGCTGGATAAAGACGCTCCATGTACGCTTTCATATAACTCCACAAAGTTTCTATCGGATTTAAATCAGGAGAATATGGCGGCCACTCCATTAGAGAAATATTCCTCCTTTCAAACTCACGCATAGTTTGCCTCGACTTGTGAGGAGGGGCGTTGTCCTGCATCACATCTAGTCCTGGTTCCCGAAAGACCGCACTCTCTATGAGAGGCACTATCCTCTCGCAGTAACTGGCCGCAGTGATATGGCCCCACTCCTTCTCCCAAATCAGGCAAGGCCCCTTCTGTCGTCCAAAGAAAGATCCCCAGAACATCCACCCAACTCTCCTCCGCGTCTTGGCTAGGACACAGGTATCTTCGTACTCTTCCCCAATCTTTGACATAAACTTAGCTCAAGGGAACTCTAAATCTTAGGAGCCTTTAAGGGACTACTGACCTTTCTTGTGACCCAACGATCACTTTGCCGACCATTCATAGCCCAAGTCTCGTCGGACCAGAGGACTCTCATCCAATGTTCCTTCCGCCAGTGGAGATGTATTCTGGCAAACTCATATCTCTTCAGTTTGTTGACTGAAGAGATAGGAGGTTTTAATCGTGCAATCCTGCGTGCATATCCCCTCTTTGCCAGTTCACGTCGGATCACATTCTCGCTCACACCAAAGTGCCGAAATATAAAATGTGCAAGTTGGAAAAATGACATCCGACGATTTTCCGATGATAAACAGACGAAAAATTCTATTTCATCGACCTGGGAACTACTTAGAATAGGTGGCCTACCACTGGAGTACTGATGCTCGGTATTTTCAACGCTCATGGTGTATTGTACCTGTCGCCATGTAATCCCAAGGCGTTGAGAGATTTTGACGTAACTGTGTCCCTCACTGGCCAAGGTTCTAACCTGCACATGTTACTCTCTTAACCTTATCAATTTGTAGATTTCAGACTTACTTGAATACGTTGAGTTTGTGTTAGGCGTTTTGCATAAGTAGGAGATGCTGATGATGGAGAAGGTTGTTGAGGTGAATCCATCTTTGCGGCAATCTAGTACAGTAAATTAAAATCTTCTAAAGTAGTTGACTTAAGGTTCAGATGCACTCACATGAAGTAAAAATTAGATAGATGAATGAAATAAAAGTATGCCGTTGAGCAAAATAATAGTAAATAGCTGACAATGATTTAAACGAAACGACCTCAGGTGTGCGCGAGTGAAGAAAGGTGCAGGCATGAAGGTGGGCGTTGGACTTCATATACAGATGCATATCTCTTATGCCTTAGGCCATAAGATTTTAAAATTTGAAGCTAACAGGGATACTGTGGATCTATCGTGAGGTAACCTGGAATATCACCACTTTATCTCCACTTTATCCCCGCTTTAACCCCTGTACCCTATAAGAAGCGGATCAACGAACAATACCCTATCATGAGAGTACAGTCGAGCCCTTGTTATAACGATGTATTCCGTTCCAAAAAAAATTAACGATATTTCGAGCATATCGTTAAAACAAATCGGATTATATAGTAGTACAGTAAAACTTCTCTAACACAATAGTGGGTCCCGGCATAAGTGTTGAAAATATTCACTGTAACTTGCACTTTTATATTTGCAACACTTACCCTTACAGGCCATTTTGCGTGCAGGGATAAGTATTGCAAATATACACGGCAAAATTGAAATGAATCTTTTCAATAATTAAATCGGGATCCACTATCGCCTTACAGAAGTTTTACTGTTCTATTAACTTTTCTTTTAAAATCAATCTTGCGAATGCAGCCTGAGGCTATGACCTGAAGGATTACGAAAGACATGTCTGTTTAGTAGAATAACGCAGTTTGACGTTTGGAACTGTTATGATAATGATGTATTATGGTAAAGTAATGTACATACTAGTATAGGTACTAGTCCCAACACTAGTGCCGATGGCGTATAGGGGTTAGAGCACTAGTGTAAGAATATAAAATAATATTAGCCGAAAATAATTATAAACGGAGCTACAATAAGAATAACACTCAAGAATATAAATCAACATAAAATACAATAATCACTGTTGTACTATAAAGTATACATATACACAAATTATACATAAATTATGAATATACACAAATAACACAAATATAGAATATATACATAAATTATACATTAATTATCTTTATACACAAATTATACATATATATACAAATTATACAATTAAATAAATTGGGTATAAATAAATAAATTACTACCACAAGGGTTAACAAGACTAAGATCGGCAAACTTAAAATGCAGATCAATAATATTAAAATTAATAGTACAAGAAGTACTAGCACTAGTCTGTGCATGGGTTCTAAATTAATACAGCACAGACCATCTCAGCACCTATGTCAAAGAGTTTTCTCTCTTAGTCAAAATATCTTAGAACATTTTAGAGGGATTAGAAACTAAGTTATTTTGGGACTAGCTAATGGCTTCATGTATAAATAGAGGAAGTTTTCCCCTGGCAAAAAGAATACAGCGAAGAACAGCCCAAATATACATCATACACAATCTACAAAATTATTCAACCACAATATTTCTTGGTTAGAAAATTATCCACTTTTAAACAAAAGTTATTTCTCCCAGTAAATGTATACGCTTCCACCATATCTAATTAAATCTTGAATCTGCTACTTGATTTTTTATAACTAGAGAATCTTAGCGTGACAAGGGTGACTCTAGAACACAGCTAAACGCGCCTGGGACGACCAATGACATGTGCACTATTGGTAGTAGTGCATGGCAGGGGCAAGTGAGATTAGGGATTGCACATGGCAACAAGCACCCACGTATTGTTTACTTTTCACTGTATAACTACAACGTAAAGGGTCACAGAAGTAAGATTTTTCCCCCGCGACCCTGTAGACCAGCTCTATTGAAAGAGTATAGTTAAACATTACTGGACTTTGAGCTCCACATTCTACATACTCTTTACTCATCTAAGCATTCCAAACACCTTACATCGACTTGTGTAGTAGCCAATCTCAGTCAATCTTCCAACCAGTATTTCCTTCAGTCGCTTATAACCATAATAGGAACACTCGTACTCAGATTTAATTTGTAGATGCCACTGTTCTTCCGTGAATGGCCACCATACGGAAAAGCGAGAAAAATCTATGGTTATGTGAATATGCTTTCGTATCAGAAATTGTGAGGTGGAAAGTGAGAAAAGTATAAGGATAAAAGTTAAATGAAGATTAGAAAAGTTCCTGTCTTTTCAAGAAGTTGTAAAGAGATAAATTATAACGATAAAAACGAGTTCAACGATGATGAATTTTGGTGATGTCAAATCTGGTATTCCTTCTTCTCTGTCCCCCCATGAAGCCTTCTAAGGTACATATATCTATATTCTTCTAGTTTCATGAGCATTCCAGCATTAAAACAAACTGGACTATGTCCGACACGAAATTGGCATATGAGTCGCTGACTGAAACCTCTGTTGGTAAACCAGAGCTGAAACAAAAGTTCTCAACACAAGATGTCGCGTACCTGAGACGTGATGGGATGATGAGCGCGACGTTGAGAAATCGCGACTGAGATAACACGGACCACATAACAACCGATGAAACTAATATTAACGCCCTAATTCCACTCTAGCGTATGTTTAGAGGTGAAACTTATTTCTCACACTCCTCCCTCAGACTTGGCGATGTAATGAGGCATGATAGAGTCTGAGATGTAATTCTCACATTTCGTCATGCTGCGAATACGATATTACCACGAGAAATGTTCAGTGTGGATCTTGCTAGTTGCGAACCAGCTCTCCCTTATCTCAAGTGGGGCATGTGTCCAAGCCATTTAGGCACTACCTGGGAGAACGGCCTGGATGGTGTACCACTGCACCATCTGACCCAATGTGACACATAAATGACGCGCGATGAGATTGTCAGATCTGTCCAATGACGTGGGATTTATTTTGGTTCTATTGGCTGTCTATGATCACTCCGGATCTTTTTTTAAAACTAAATTGGACTACATGGATGAGCCTAGTTTATCTGAAGCCGGATGCCCAAGACGCGTCGCAAATACGTCATCTGATATTTGACAGCCTCAAATCTCACAGGCATACAGTAGACGGACTTAGATCAGTACCTCGCAGAGTGAAGCGAGATTTCAATTACCGGTACTCTCAACGGGATAAATATGTAGATCATGTGAGCTACGTGAAGTCACGGCAACCACGCAAACTGTATGTGGCCTCCACTCATATCCCGTTAAATACAGTCGTCCCTCTCTAACTCGATAGTGGGTCCCGGTATAAGTGTTGAAAATATTCATTGTAACTTGGACTTTTATATTTGCAACACTTACCCTTACAGGTCATTTTGCGTGTAGGGTAAGTATTGCAAATGTATATTGTTGAATTTCGATGAATATTTACAACACTTATACCGGCACCCACTATCGAGTCAGAGAGGGACGACTGTAAGCGTAATTTAAAACCTGCATCATGCTGCTAAGCTAGTTATCCGGATCTGCAAATCACTCACACTTAGTCATACAAACCTCATCGTCGTCGTAGATAATATTGCATAAATATCGCCATGTTCATAGCTATTTAAAAAGTCAGGCTTCTCACAAGCCAGAGACCACACAAAAAAAATTTGTAAAAATAATGGGTTCTCGGAACGACAAGCCATAGTAAATTATGAGCATTACAAAAATTTGACGTTCTCCCAGAGTATGGCTATAAGGTTTGGGGGTACAGTCGTCCCTCTAACTCGATAGTGGGTCCCGGTATAAGTGTTGAAAATATTCATTGAAATTCAACCATTTACATTTGCAATACTTACCCCTACACGCAAAATGACCTGTAAGGGTAAGTGTTGCAAACATAAAAGTCCAAGTTACAATGAATATTTTCAACACTTATACCGGGACCCACTATCTAGTTAGAGAGGGACGAATGTAATTGAATTCATTCCGAGAATTCACCAATAACATTTTTCAACTTGTTTCCATTTAATGGCTACCAGACATAGGAGTCGTCGGTGCTAATTTTCTCAAAATTAAATTCCCGCATTGTCTTTTTTAGCCTTTGGACTATTTTTGGTAATATTTGGATCTAAATAAATTTTAATCTTTTTAGATATAATCAGAGTCTATTTAAGAACCACAAACAATCAGTGAGAATTCTTGGTAGGATTCTAAATTTAACTATTTTCAGAAAAGATGAAGTAACCAAATTATTGAAATCCGGAAAAATCAGGCGACAGGATGATATTAGGGTGGTACTACTTTTGGGGCGGGTTGTGAACAAAGTCAACCCCTTTTGAGATATTTTCCTTCAACCCAGTAAGAGAAGCTGCCAAAAGCTTCTTTTCATTTTCATTTATGCTAGTTAACGGGTTTCGTACTTTCTCGATACCGGATTTCTATTTGGATGTCAGAATAATCAGTCTGAATTCTAAAAATAGTGCTACTCACACCAAGTTCGACTGGGACTGAGAAGAAATCTACGCCAAGTTGCTTGTGAATTTCTTCACCACCATTAACACCAGGAAGGTAAACAAAGCTTGGTTCAACAACGTTTTTTTCACCACTGAGACCCCTAAGAACTGCTTCGGCAAATCTAGTAGATGTGAGCTTTAATAATCGGGGGGACTAAGCTATCGAAATACCTATATCCGGCGTATGCCATAGAGAGGGTAGCTGAGCCAGAGCCATCCTTTGCAGCAACAACTTCGTCTCCACCAAATTGAATGCGTTTGACCAATTTGTCAAGCTTATCAGCTGGAATTGTGACAGGCGGCTCGGATTGACTGAAAAGGGGCACAATCGTTTCGCCTGAATGACCTCCAACGACCGGAATTTTTAAATTTTTCGGATTCTTCTCGCCAATGATTTCAGCAACGAAGGTCTCTGCACGAACTACGTCAAGAGTTGTCACACCGAAGAGGCGACTAGGGTCAAAAACTCCCTTGGCTTTCAAAACTTCGGCGGCAATCGGAACGGTTGAATTAACCGGGTTAGATATAATCAAAATATAGGCCTTTGGAGCAACTTCAGCAATAACTTCGATGAGACCCTTCACAATTCCAGCGTTTATCTTGAAGAGATCGTCGCGGGTCATTCCTGGTTTGCCTACAAAAAAAATTATTGTTAGCTTGGGTACCCAAAAATGCGAGCCCGATGGCTTCTTATCGTACGAGGGATTCCGGCAGGAATGATAATTATGTCGGCATCCTTAAAAGCTGCTCGATCTCCCCCGTCTTTGGGTAAGTAGCCGGTGATAGTCTGAACCTCTAATCAGTTATTTTCAGCTCTATCGGAGTGGATTTTTTACAGCTGGTGATGAAATATGGGAAAGATCGGCTGCGACACCTGGAGTATTAACCACATCGTATAGGGCTAACTCCGTTATGAGAGGAGAAGTTTTTAAAAGCAAAGATAACGGCTGTTAAAATAGGAGGTCAGTTACTTCAACGTTAAGCTTTCAGTTAAACTTACCTGGCCGATTCCACCGGATGCACCAGCAACGACTAAAGTAGTTAATAATTTTACTTATTTTTAAAGGCAATAGGTATTCTAACATACCTGCTTTGATACCCATATTATATGGTGTAAAATGAGGTCTTGTTTAAAAGGTAAAGTTGATAGCTGTGGGCGAGTCCTAGCTGTCCTGTAACAGTATGCAAACACAGTTCGTATCTCTTAACAGGTACTTATCGTGCCTGAATCAAACGTTAATATGTGGAAGATCAAGACAAAATCTCAGATTTTATTGTCTCGAGAATACAAGTACTAATGAGGAGTTCGTAGAAGGAATCTAAATTTATGGTTTTGGTGAAGCTAACTAACCCCACCTCGCCCAGTCAAAATAGGGGTATAGCAAATCCGTCACCAGTGGCTTGGCACAAGCTCAGCCTAGTACACAAGAAACTTGAGTTGATATATATACCATCAATTTTAACGTGAATTTTACGTCCCCAAGCTCCGAGCTGAAGCATACATGACTCTACCCAGGAACTGAATTTAAAGCTAGCTATAGCGATACGACAGGTGTCACATCATAAAAACAACCTGCATCTTTTTTGTTCATCGCGCTCAATTATTTTCCAAAAAGCCGGCTAGTAATAAAGATAAGTTAGTCTTACAAGTTTTCATTGGTTCATCATATCAGGATATCAACAAAAACACTCTGTGGAATCTAAATCAACACAAGTTTTAGGTTTCAGTAAAATGTTCACTAGTATCGCTGAATTAATTTCACAAGTTTGGAAATAGTTAGATCATAAATGTCTGCAACGATTTTATTCTCAACTGCTACTTTTCACAGCCGCTTTCCCTCGTGGCTTCTTCTCTGGGGCGTCTTTCTTGGGTCTTTGTGCAAGTCGAATTGACGATGCACGAGAGACCGCTTCAGCCCGTAGATCAGCCCGATAACCTGATTTGACTGTAGTATTGGCAATACTTTTGTAAGTCCTAGATTCACGTTTAGCTTCAAAATCATTTATTTAGGCCAAGTTTTTTCTTACTTCCGTGTTGATTTATAGCCGCTGAAATTTGTCTTATAAATCGCGCTGGCTGGTTTTTGAGAAAATTTGGGCTTTTTGGTGATTAAAGTGACTCCTCCTTTGCCGCCTTCAGCTGGAAGAATTCCAACAGCCTATCCATGGTTAGGTCCAATCCTAATCAGCTCGGCAGGTTTTTTTTACCTTGTCGTTAACAAACCCGGCATACTATTTCAAAAATTAGCCAGCACTTACCAACCCTTGCTATGTCATGATCTTTACCTTGCGGGAATGAATATTCTTCAAGTTGAGAGGATCGCGAGAGAATTGAACACCGCCACTTGACGAACGTTTGACTAGGAAGGCGTTCTGGGGGCCTACGTGGGTTAGCTTTTAATACTTTTTGTAATGCCTCAAAATAATTGTAGTTGAACGCTTGCGCGTAGTACTCGGAAGAGGCGTGACTTACGAACAATTTCCCAAATCAAGTCAGAAGATACTTGGCTGGAGTGATGTGACATCTTTAGTTGTCGGCAGTGATGCGGTTTCTGTTGAATTTTAATGCCATATATTCTGGACAAGACAGAGTGGGTCACGTGATCCATATATGAGCGGCTAATCGGAAAAACTAGGTAATCGTGCCGATACGCAGTGGCAGACAATGAGGTAACGTCATCATCATGAAATTAAACATCTGTCTTCTAGCCGAGATACAATACGCAGAATCCAAAGGTTTTTCTTCAAATTTGGAAACATGCATTGGTATAAATGATGCAAAAATCCATGCAATTTTCATAGCTTTAAAGAATATTTTTTCAGATAGACTAAGCGCAAATTGTTTCCTTTCATCGACAGTCAAGTTGCTTGACAAAGAATTTTCAAAGCCTTCAACTACTACTCATGTTAGGTTAGAAATGAAAGTATCAAGATCAAGCTCGGATTACATTAATGTCTTGAACGTCAAGGAATTGAAGGAAATAAACTTGCTAATAGCCTTACGGGGAATGGCTAAGATCAACCATTACTTTCTGAAAATAAATTTACTTCTTATTCTTATCTAACCGAAGAGTAAGACAACTCGTTCTAGAGTCTTGGCAATCTGATTGTTCCCAGTAAGTACTCAGAAACGACAAGAGCAGCAGAGCCAACGGACTTTGAATGTTTTTTTTTCTTTAGAATTGCCGCATAACAGGTCTACACCAAATTTCAAGAATAAAGCTATAAAACTAGATAATTTCAGCACCAGAACTCTTTCTTCTAATTACTAAGCATAAGCAGGGATTGGAAACAACCTGGCTTACCTCTACAACATTAGGAAAGTGAAACGTAATATTGGTACCTTTAAACGATGGAGATTCAGACCATGCAATCCTTAATACTTTACTGTACTCATCTTACAACAGAGAAATGCCAGAGTTTTCAAGACTTAGAACCGAGAAATCTGCTGACCCTTTCCAATGCGAAAGTGGGCAAATAGTATCTTTTCACGTTTTCTCTTTACATATTGTATTCAGCCTAACAGCTATGACAAAAGATTCAACTAAATTTTGTGTTTTAACCAATATTCCATGTATTCTTAACTCCTGTGAACCCATACCCCTTCGACACTAGTCTTGGCTCATAACTTGATGAAGACTGTCCAACGCTGTCTTCAACTAGTTGTTCCGCTCCCAAGCAAACATTTCGCAACAGAATACAGTTTTTTTTTCATTCATATTTCAAAATGGGATGAGTGGGGGACTTTTTTAAAATAATAGTAGAATATATTATGCTGTAAATCAAAAAAAAAAAAATAAATATGGAAATGATATATATGAAAATTCAAAATAAAGTATTGAAATTTTTGTAGAGTAACATGAGTTGTAGAAAAGGGGTTCACAACTGTAATTTTAGTAAAACTAAATCCTGGTGATTTCGTAAATTTGAGCTATTGATATTGCACATAACTTTTAGTGATTTGGTTAAAATTTTAGTACAAACAACCCACCTCCAGAAGTTGGTGATTCACTAAATCAAAATTAACGAAAGAACCAGCAAAATAGCCAGGTGTGAATCCCTTCAATATTAATTCTGCTAAGTTTAAGCTTCAGTTTGTGTTTTGAAATGCACTGACTGTACTGTGAAAATTTCAGAAGGCAGAATCTACCAACTTTGGTATTTAAGAGTATGGCCGAGTTTAATGGTCCTAATACATTATTTTCTCACATTAAAATCATGCAAATGCATCACCAAATACCAAGTGCAGGGGGACAAGGGTAAGTTAACGAAGGTTAGAGGATAAGTTATGTGCTCTGTATTTATATGTTTATACTATCGGTATAAACAGAATTTACTGCCTAGCCTTCATTAACTTACCCTTGTCCTCCTGTACCTCATATTACAGTCTTCATTTAATCATGGAATATCTCAACTGATTTAAATGTGTCAGGAATTGCTGGGTCATCAAGCGAAGCTTGGCACGCACATCTAGTAGTTAAGTTGTGAATGACACACTTGTACATGATACATCACGTATCTGACACTATGCTCAACCATAATTAATCTGTCATCTTCATATATCTCTGCATATTCTTAACAAATTGCTTCTATTAATCTCAATCTTCCGAATTAGATTCCGTTTATTTCCCTTTCTACTCTACAGTCTCCCCTCTCTAACTCGATAGTGGGTCCCGGTATAAGTGTTGAAAATATTCATTGTAACTTGGACTTTTAGATTTGTAACACTTACCCTTACAGGTTATTTTGCGTGTAGGGGTAAGTATTGCAAATGTAAGTGGTTGAATTTCGATGAATATTTTCAACACTTATACCGGGACCCACTATCGAGTTAGAGAGGGACGACTGTATTCTCTTTTGACATTCATCTGTAACTTCGATTTCGAAGCAAGTGACGGACGAACTAAAAATTAAATAAGAAAAAGAAAGAAGTTTCTATGATTGATTGATTGATTGATTGATTGATTGATTGATTGATTGATTGATTGATTGATTGATTGATTGATTGATTGATTGATTGATTGATTGATTGATTGATTGATTGATTGATTGATTGATTGATTGATTGATTGATTTATTTACAATTAACGCCAAGCAGGCTTACAGGAAAATCCCGGCCTCGTGCCTCCCAAGGGGCACTTGGCGTGCCTGCATGGCTAGGACCACCAGACAGATCAGATTGCATACTAACACCAACGCTATCTACCCACAACCACTAGAGAAGCTCCAGGGCTGTCGCAATTTTTTTTTTTTCTAAAAGTACCGTTCTTAAAAAAAAAAAAAAAAGGTAGTTAACTACTTGGCTTACCGAGTATTTCCATACTTCAAAGTATGACTAATCCACCAGCCCCTCTGAAGAGACCTAACTTGACGTAATGTATACAAAAACTAAAGGAGCCAAATTTAACCATATTTACCTATAGGGTCTACTGTCTACCATCCATTGATGGAAGGCTCTTGCTCCGTCAACTATGCCTAAGAACCATTTTACTCTCTCAGGTGAGTTGCACCCGCGAGGAATTCTAGTCCGGTATGCGCCACCACGGGTGAGGTGACATCAGAACGGGCGTTCTGGAGACTTTTTTGATCCACAAGAGCAAAGCAGTTCTGCCTCTATGTGATGAAACCATCGATGGCACGCTGCAAAGTCTCCATGCCCAGATCGGGCCGCAAGAAGCCTGCCCAGACTGCTCCTTGGAAGTAAGAAAAGATCTGGCGGAGGGCGGGTGTGAATCTCGATTCCAAGGTCTATGCATCGCCTGGGCGCGCATGAGCTCCAATTTATTTGGAGAGCAGCAAGATATCTTTTTTCTAATAGGGACCTTGCTCTTGCTGCAGATACCTCCGTAGTCTGAGTCTCTAGATTACATGCCTGTTTGGCCAAGATATCTGCTTGTTCATCTCCAGTGATTCCTTGATGACTCGGAATCCATCTCACTTACACTTCTCCTACCTCAGTGGCCAGGGCTTTTTCTCTTTCTGTCCAGGTTTTACGAAGGGTCTGAAATTCGATAATTCGTGATGAGGATGAGGGAGTGGGGCATCCTGAGTGGAGGCGAATTGCCGCTTCTTCGTTATCAAGGAATACAGCGACGGTCTTCGCGAACCGAGCCATCCAGTGGGAGCAGGCCGCCCTGAGACCTTCCACTGCTATGGTTACTTCTGCATCATATACTTCGTGGGTGACCAGCCGAAGCCAGTCTCTCTCGCACGAGGGGCAAAAAACTAAGTGGGTGATTGACTTGTCAGCGTCGCAGGAATAAGTCATAAGGGCATTATAATGATGAAACCTTTCGTGATAAGCACGAAAGTCACCGTGTCCAGTGCGGCATTGGATTAAATATCTGAGATAACGGCGAGGGAGTCGTAGTTCCTCAGGAGGCTTCTTGGGAAATGGCATCCCCAACTCGCAATAGGTAGAAAGAGAGCATGAGATTGCCACCATGCTGTGGTCAAGTCCCATATTTACCTTTGTATCTTTGATTGAACTCCGGCAAGGGATGCGGCAAGACGAGCTGGTTGGCGAGCCGCCTCTCTGGCCAACTTGTCGACCGACTCATTACCTGGTATGCCCATATGACCGGGAGAACACATTGCTTGGACCTTGCCAGAAGATGCGACAGGCAGAATTCTCCTCGTAGGCCAGCGAGAGGCGAGATCCCGAAATTCGAATATTTCTATTTGAGAGGACCTGGAGGGTGAGGAATCGAGAAGACGGTGTGCAGCCTCTTGGTTGTCAAGGATTACGTGAATGTTGGTTGCAAGATGGGTAGAAGGAGCTGCTATAGCAGCCCCAAGCCCTTCGAGGGCGCCGATAATTTCGGAGTCGTAGACTTCAAAGTCGGGCCCCAGGGGCACTTTCACTTCAGCTACAGTGATATCTCTATGGAGAACGACGGCGCCTGCCCCAGCAGAGCCATCTTTCTGCTTTGAGCCATCTGAGAAGACAAGAATGTCCCATGGTGGCAGCTCTCTGATGCGCTCAGAGAATTCTTGGGTGGAGTAGTCGGTTCGAGACTGGTCAGGAGGGGATTTGTAGGAAGAGGTAAAAGCTGGGGACGGGGGAGAGGGGGAATGAGCTTTAGCTTCTCGGAAAGGCGGGTGTGAGCGCGGGGGACGAAAAATCTTTTAACCAATGGATGAAAACAGTTCGCGGCAGCTAGTCTAACGGCAGAGCGGAGGCGGATCTCCTCGAGTAGAATATGAGCGGGCTTGAGCCACACCTCCCTCAGAAGTGCCGAAGTGGGCGTGGTCTTGTATACCGGTAGGATTGCTCGAGCCAGGGTGACTCGAGCTCGAGAGATCGTGTCTACCAGGTGCTGAGATCGGGTTGAAGTTGGACGTCCTAGGCGGAGTTAGGTGTGACCGCGTCACCAGACCTCAGCGCCGTACAACAATACAGGTAGCGCCGCAGCTAAGCCTGAAATGCGCAGAAAGGTTGTTGTTACACCACGGTAGGTATTTCCAAGCTGTCGTATATGGGCGCTAATCCGTTGCGTTTTAGCACTCCATTCTTGCACATGTTGTTTAAAAGAGAGCTTGCTGTCGAGGAAGACGCCTAACTACCTCAGAGTAGAGTTTGTGATTCTTAAGACGCCGTTAATGGTTATCGGAGGAGAAGGTTGACGGGATCTGTGAAAATGCAGGATCTCGGTCTTGTTTTCTGCCAGAGAGAGTCCATTCTGATCGCACCAACGGGTGATGCTTCAAACCCTGTCAGCGGTCAGACGAGAAGTATCGTCCAGAATTTTTGCGACCGAAAGGATCGCTGCGTCGTCTACGTATCCGAATGTAAGAAACTCGAGTTTGAATAAAGGCTCGGGAAAGAGGAGAGAAAGTATGGGGGAAGCAGGAGATCCTTGAGGCAAGCCATGCGGAATATCCAAGAAGTCACCAACAAAATCATCCGCTCTGAGAAGAGCCGTCCTGGAAGAAGCAAAGGAAGCAGCTCAATTCACGTATGGTAAAGGCCATCCCTGTTCGCGGAGTCGAACGCGGAGATGGCCAGGTTGAACACTATCGAAAGCGCTTTGAATATCGAGGGTGGCGAGAGTGCAAACTTGCTTCGTCTCCCACGCTTTTTCGACGTCGTGAACCAAACATTCTACAAAATCCATGGCAGACCTTGCAGGCAAAGCTCCAAATTGCGTCTAGGAGATACAGCGATCGGACAAGGCCCAGAAGGCAAAGCGTCTTGCAAAGAGGCGTTCCAGCCCCTTCCCGAGAGCTGGGAGAAGCGAAATCGGTCGCCAATTGGCGGGATTAGAAAGATCTTCCTTGTGTGGTTTAGGAATAACCACAACTTCGGCGCGGCGGAAGATGCTGGGATGGTGACCATATTCCAGGCAAAGCCTGTAAAGGTGGACAATCCACGAGCGCCAAGTATCCACTCCCCATACCAGGCGGAGATCTGAGACAGAGAGGTGGTCATGTCCCGGAGTAATTGACGAAACTTCCTGAAGACAGTAGCGTACTTCATCTTTGTCTACAGAGAGAGTTGCAGGGATCGCACGCAGTGGGCAGGTAGGGGTATTCCTGGGTATATCCGGTTGGCCAATCGCGCGTGCAAGCTTAGTTCGGAAGAATATGTCTGCCCGCTCGGTCGGGGTGCTATATGTGACACCTTGGAAATGAATTGAGGGAGGAGCAAAGCGACTAGATAACTTCCGCCATCCAACAACTTTAAGGGCCTCTAGGATCGAAGACACAATATCCAACATGGAGCGCTTGTGTTCGCGATTAGCTCGTCTTACCGATTTCCGAAAATTGTTGTGTGCCTCGTTGATGAGATCTTGATTCCCTCTGTGGCGAGCTTCGAGGTACAGGCGTCGTTGGTCCGAGCGATCACGATTTCAACAATCTTTGCATGGGACGCAAGCAGGCCTCGGCGGGTTAGCTGCGAGCAGAATCGCCGAGAGAGCGGCGATGCCGGATGTAGTCACCGCGTCCAGGCGCTGAGGGGCTGGGTCCTCAAAGGAAAAGCTAGGAGGTGCGGTCGCGGAGAGGGCTAGACGAAATACCTCAGCATTCTCATCGATGAATTTGGGCAGTTTCAGCGTTGGGTGACGCCTAGATGCCGAGAGTTGGACGAGGCTAGATATCGTTTCGTGGTCGGAAGTTGAATGTGACTCCGGATCTACACGGGCTGAAATTCTTTCCATGTTCGTGAGTACTAGGTCAAGGACATGGCCAGCCCGATGCGTGGGAGCTCCATAGGGCAAAGCTGACCTCAGAGAATAGTTGTCAATCCATTCAACAAAGCTGCTGACGCCAGAGAAGCGGGAAACGTTGGGCTCCCATAGTTCGTGGTGAAGGTTGAAATCCCCCATGATTATGGTATTTGGTTTAACCGGCCAACTGAAAAGTGCACCGAGGCTCCCAGGCATTTGAGCTTGAGGTTGTCGGTATACATTTATGACCTCTGGAGAAGGAAAGAGCTGGAGGCGGAGAACGATGATATCAGGTGAGGAACCACAGTCTAGTTAGATAGATCGGAGGTCAGATTTCTTTCAGACATAAGTGAGAACATGCGGGCGCGAGTTGGTCCAGTCCCGATTCGGGGGAGTGAAGGTAACGTAGGCCGGATGGGACTTGGTTACATTCTTTAGGTTGATTGTTTTTGTCCAGGGCTCTTGGACAAAGACCACATCATACTTACCCTGAAATGCAGCTTGTAGAAGAATGAGGTGAGAGGATCCGCCACGTCCAACGTTTGCTTGGAGAAAATGGAGGAGAGGCCGGGGGGTGCTCGTAAAATAGCCTCTATTGCTCATGAGAAGTGCTGTGGGAGGTATTTTTGGAGACTTGCTCGTCTTGGTCTTCTTCCATAGACCCGTCCAAAGCAGAAGTAAGAGCTGAGAATCTGTTCTGGCTGGCAGAAGGCGTGCGTTGAGTAGGGATGGGGGGAGATTCCATCGAGAGAGTCGGTGCGCTGGAGCTTCCGGGGCAGTTAATGCAGCGACAAAGTTGGCGGCATGCTCCGTGGTGGCGAAGAGCACCGCAACGAGCGCACAACGCCTGAGTGCGGCAGCGGAAGGAATGGTGAAACCCAAAGCTAGCATCACACTGGACTACCTTTGGATTAGGGATATACTGTCGAGAAGGGGTGCTATCAACGATTCGAAAAGTCGACACCTCTTTGGGGAAAAAAAAATAACAGCCGTGTGCAGAGGATCGTGGCGATCTTCATGTACAGACCATTAAACGCTGGATGGAATGACGCCTGTGTGCGCTTGGGCAATGCCCTTGACATCATCAAGCGTAGTGGGGACCAAATTGGAGACCAGATTCCAAATGGTGCGTTGGATACGCTTAACAACGTATCCAATGCGGTCCTCAATTTGAATAAGAGAACCCGAAAGAGACGCCTTTATGGTTTCAGCATTGTCCATCGCAGTTTTCAGCGATGTGTCAGACGAGAAAGCAACGGTAAAACCAATGGAGCAGCGAGAAACGGAGGCAATTCCATCCTTGAGACCGGGAACGATGTGGATGAAAGCAGACTTAACTGCAGTTGCGTCTGCTTTGAGGAGTGGAGCTTCCTCAGAGAGGCGAAAGATAGTTTTGGGGCCCTTGGTGACAGCAGCTGGTTTTGGAACAGGCGTGCAGGAGGGGCGGGGCGTTGTTTTGGGTCGGGACGAAGCCGGCGCCAGAGGGACGGTGGCAGTCGTTGCCCAACTCTGTGGTTGCTTAGCTGCAGGAATAGATGGACGTGCTGGTATGTTTAGGCTAGGCTTGGGTAAGGAGCCTGATGGCTTGGGCTGTTTTGGGCTGTCGTGTCGCATAGGGTGCCCGGAAGCAACCGCGAAGAGAAACGCTTCCATTTGCTCGCGCACAAAGGACTGAATGAGAGGGTCAGCTTCTTCGAAGGCTGACCAAAACTTGATATGAAAGGATTGGACCCAAGTAGCTCGACCCTTCGCAATGCGCTGGACAAGCTCGAGCTCTTCAGCGACGCGCTGGGCCAGAGGAGGTGGTTGTTGTGATTTGGCCATCACGAGCGCGATGACCAAATTAAGGTGCACTTGATAGGTATCGAAAGAGAGGAATCGAATTAGAGGGATCGGCTGGAGAGGAGTAGGGAGACGTGATGGTATGTAAAAATCGTGTATGATATGGAAGTTTCTATAATAATCCATATTAATGATAACACTTGGATAATATCCACGGGCTTTGGATGCTTTTTCACTTAGTGTGTATGCACGAAGACGTTACATGCCGTAATAGGTGGGTCGGTTCGGATGGCGCAGTGGTACAACGCTGGGCCGTTCTCCAAAGTAGTGTCTGAATAGCTTGGACACATGCCCCACTTGAGATAAGAGAGGGATAGTTCGCAACTAGCAAGATCCTCACTCGACATTTCTCGTGGTAATATCGTATTCGCAGCATGACGAAAGCATATTCAGTTAACCATAGATTTTTCTCGCTTTTCCCTATGGTGGGCATTCACGGAAGAGCAGTCGCATCTGCAAATTAAGTCTGAGTACGAGTGTTCCAAACGTCAAACTACGTCATTCTATGAGACAGACATATCTTCCGTAAAAACTCGGGTCATAGCCTCAGGCTACATACGCAGCGATGATTTTAAAAAAGAAATGTAAGGTGGTTGGAACAGGTTCGACTTGTCGGCAAAGTCGAGACTGTGATAAATGAAATGATGATTAGAATAGGCTATGAGTATGAAGATACAGTAGAACCTGTCCAAACCCATAGTGGATCCCGGGTTTAAGTATTGTTGAGATTTATTAAATAGTTGGAGCTTATTTTTGCAACACTTACCCTTACAGGTTATTTTGCGTGCAGGGGTAAGTGTTGCAAAAATAATCGGCAAAATTTCTTTGAATCTCTTCAGTAACTATACCAGGACCCACTATGGGTTTGGACAGGTTCTACTGTATTCATTCTGGACGCACAATGTCACGCACTTGTTGGGAGAAAAAATTGTAAAAAATGAGTTAGCAAGTTCAGAGCCAGTATGATTGCTGCCTGAGGTTTCCTCCTATTTATACATATTTTGAAGTTTTAGCACCTGCATGGGCCCTAGGGTTTCTTGAACGGGTTAAGTGAAATAAGAATCAAATGTCGATGTGCTGGTAGTACAGGGTGTCAGCCATAGAACTTGTTAAGTCGCATTAGTGGATGGGTTTAAAGTGGTTTTTTCATGTAAATCTTTGCCTACTCTAGCAAAGGTCGACCTGACTTGCATTAATTTCCCTGACACGCCTTACCAGATTTGGGCATGACCTACACTTTAATTGCTTTTTCAATGGTGAAAAACCCTTGGCGACAAAACTTTGTTAAACTCTAAAGGACTCTATTATTTCTACTTTCCATCTGTAAGAATATAGAATAATATTAGCCGAGAATTACTATAAACGGAGCTACAATAAGAATAACACTCAAGAATATAAATCAACATAAAATACAATAATCACTGTTGTACTATAAAGTATACATATACACAAATAATACATAAATTATGAATATACACAAACAACACAAATACAGAATATATACATAAATTCTACATAAATATAAATTATACATTAATTATCTTTATACACAAATTATACATAAATATACAAATTATACAATTAAATAAATTGGGTATAAATAAATGAATTACTACCACAAGGGTTAACAAGACTAAGATCGGCAAACTTATAATACAGATCAATAATATTAAAATTAATAGTACAAGAAGTACTAGCACTAGTCTGTGCTTGGGTTCTAAATTAATCCAGCACAGACCATCTCAATACCTATGTCAAAGAGTTTCTCTCTTAGTCAAAATATCTTAGAACATTTTAGAGGGATTAGAAACTATGTTATTTTGGGACTAGTTAATGGCTTCATGTATAAATAGAGGAAGTTTTCCCCTGACAAAAAGAACAACGAAGAACAGCCCAAATATACATCATACACAATCTACAAAATTATTCAACCACAATATTTCTTGGTTAGAAAATTATACACTATTAAACAAAAGTTATTTCTCCCAGTAAATGTATACGCTTCCACCATATCTAAATAAATCTTGAATCTGCTACTTGATTTTTTATACCATCATCCTAGTGATTACTCTGTGATCTATTATCTACAAGATCTAGTAATGAAAAGCCCGATTAATATCTAGTTGATCCACCATTTGCTTCGATTACTGCCTGACACCTTGATGACATACTTGCGATAAGCCTCGCAAGTTCTGCCGACGAGATTGATTTCCATGCTTCTAAAATCGCCTCATTTGTCCTGGCTTGGGAAATTTGCCTTCCCACATCCACATCTAGATGATGAGATTGTATGTAATCCTTCATCGTATTCCACAAACACTCAATAGGATTAAGGTCAGGAGAGTATGGTGGCCAGACAATCGCACTTATACCTACCTCCTGCAATTTACCCATGGTATTCAGTCCGGCGCGACACGGTGCACCATCCTGCATCAACGACATATTTGGGTGTGCTTCCCTTGCCGATACTATAAAAGGCAAAATCCGTTCACAGTATGATTTCGTTGTAAGTGAGCCCTATCTCTTATTCCATACAAGAAAGGGACCTTTTTCTGAGCCAATAAAGGAACCCCAACACGTCCACCCATTCCTGCGCGCAAATCGGGAAGATACACAAGTTTCATCAAACTGTTCTCCAGGCTGATATCCTTCATTAGTACAACATAACAGTAGGATATAGTAATAAAATCTTGCCTTCCTCGTTACAAACACACGTGTATGCTGACCATCAGTAATCTAAGACTCATACGTCCAGAGAATCCGGTTCCACTGCTCGGTAGTCCATTCTAGATGTTCTCGGGCAAACTGTAATCGTTTCATCTTATTTTCTTCTGTGAGCGGAGGCTTCAAACGAGAGATAAAACGTCTGTATCCTCTTTTATGGAGGGCTCTCCTGATTACATGTTCTCCAATGTTCCAGTGAGAGAATGGGTACATAGATAGTTCTAAGTAGGTCATGAATCGACCATTTAGAGAGTTACGAACATAATGCTCAAGCTCATCCACTTGACTAACACTCAATTTAGATAGATGGCTTGGTCTTTGGGGATGCAAGACATCGGCACGTTCGGGGGCATATTGAGCCTGCCGGCGGGAGATTCCTAATTGGGTTGCGATTGCTTGAAGAAAGACCGTACCTCCGAAGTGTTTTAATAGCGACCCGTTGGTTTCGCGATAGTTGGGGTCGATAGGTTCTAGCAGTTGAATTTTCTGGAGAGTTTAGGGTTATTGTTCCTATCATATTTATAATCAATAGTATGTAATATGTTTGTTTTTGTCGTTGAGATATCGCGATTGCTAGGGTGTGCATGGGAAATTAGGAAAAAGACGGTGATGTAGAACAGAATACAATCTAGAGCGACACTTGAAAAGCGGATATATTAGAGTTTAGATCTAGCCTATTTGGTAATATTAAGCGATATTTTGCTGGGTGTACCCTTGTACTTTTGGGAATTTGGGTTTAACAAGTTTTATGGCTGACACCCTGTACAGTTGAAACCCTGCTATGACGATTTACGTAATACATATTTCCTCATTATAACTATACTCCTATCTGGCACGGATTAATTTTACATTCATTTTACGATACAGTAAAACTTCTCTAACACGATAGTGGGTCCCGGTATAAGTGTTGAAAATATTCATTGTAACTTGCACTTTTATATTTGCAATACTTGCCCCTGCACGCAAAATGACCTGTAAGGGTAAGTGTTGCAAATATAAAAGTGCAAGTTACAATGAATATTTTCAACACTTATACTGGGACCCACTATCGTGTTAGAGAAGTTTTACTGTATTAATTCTCCCCCGCAATTGGTAAATCAATCTAAAATTGGAAATTTCAAATGTCCGCATGACTCTTCTACAAAAACAGAACCGTTGGAGTAGAGGATGTTGCTATTTGTAATTAATTTGGTAAGTCTTAAGTGGTAAAGCACGAAATGACGAACAAAATTAATACTGGCTTGCGACAAGCTCTCTACCTGTATTATTGTATAGGCTTTCTTCTCTATAAAACTTGATGCGAATACTACCAGGCCTACTTAACACTGCAGAAAGATTAGATTGTAGCACTGCTGTACAATAGACCCTCTTTAAACTCATGGCGGGTCTCAATGAAGTCACTATTAAGTACAGTAAAACCTCTGTAACGCTATACAGTCTGATGAGACTTTTAGTATCGTGTTAGAGAGGATATAGCGATATAGAAATATCACGTGAGCCCAGACTGGCTAACAATTACAGCAGCTTACAAAAGTGGTCGAATATTACACTACAGGAAGAAAAAGCTCTGACTGCAGCAGGCTCAGTGTAATGCTAAGCTGCTGTTGTAGAATAATAAGGTTGTCGATGAGACGATAGAAACGCCTGGCGGCCTTAGGCTGCGCAAGCGGGCCAAGCGCTCTGCAAAGGGCCTAGAGGCCGGGCCTATCCAGTGTGCCTACTTGACGTTGAATGTAAATCAATCAATCAATCAAAAGTGGCCGAATAAATCACCAAATCTAATACATCTGACCATAACTTTACAATATGATCTTGAAATGAAAATTTAATTACTTTACTATCGCCGAGACAATTTTGAAGCAAAAAAAAAGAGAATTGTTTATTCTATTGTGGTCTTGGCGTTCTCAATTACTCGACCAGTTTTGGAAGAATCATTTTGATACAAGAATTCAAAGATCTTTTCCCAACTAGCCATCCAATCCACAAGATATTTTCTCTTGTATTCTGTAATTTCTTATTATCTGTACCTTTAAACAACCACGGAAAATGAATCAACCGATTTCTGAGCTAATATATAGATGAATGGTGAAGATACGACCTGTCAATTAGGTTAAAGCTACAGAAGTAGCGTTATTTGAAATACAATCGAATCGATCGGTGAGGTGATAAGTGCATCTGTAGCGTAATTTGAATTTCAATGGAATTCAATCGATTGGAAAAGATAGAGTTTGAACTAAAGCGTAAAAGAACTCCAACCATCATGTAAAAAGGAAACATAAAAGTCAGACTAATTGTATTTATAGGAATCATTGAGCCTCCGGTGTCAAAATTATTTAACCAATTGATTCATACTTGTATTTTGAAAATACTTCTACCCTGAATGAGATTATTTGGGATTTTTATCAAAGTAATCTTTTCTCTAAAAAATATGAAAAAGATATCTCCCGACCAAATAATATCCATTGCAAAATTAGTCCATGAAGGGAAATCAACGATTGAAATTTCAGCAATATTAGGACTCAGTCATGCCACTGTTGTAAAATACCGAAAGATGATAGTGAAGGAAGCACCGAAATTAAAGAATGGACGGCCACAAAAACTATCAGCTAGAGACGAGCGAGAAATCGCCCGTTTAATGGTAAATGGGAGCGCTAAGACGGCAGTAGGAGCGTCCAAACTGGTAAATTCAGAAAGAGAAGATAAAGTTTCCGCTCAGACTGTCCGGTAGGCTTTAAGGGAGCAAGGTCTGAAGGCGATAAAAAAGAAGAAACCAAAGCTGCCAAAAGCTCATCAGAGAGCTCGCTTGAACTAGGCTTTATGCCACGAAAATTGGTCGAAAGAAGACTGGAAAAGGGTGATTTAGTCAGACGAAACTAAAATAAACAGGCTAAATAGCGATGAGATTAAATCTTCTTGGGTTAAAGGCCCAAAGAATTTGCAACCAGAAGCGATCGAAGAGACCCTGAAGTTTGGTGGGGGCAATCTAATGATATGGGGGTGTATGTCATGGTATGGTATAGGTGGAATGGGCCGTATAGTTGGACGAATGGATTCTAAACAGTATTTGGAAATCTTGGATAATTTTCTAGTACCTACTATGGATAGAATTGCCAGAGAGCCCGACTCGGTACCTACAACTGAGCTAATCTTCCAGCAAGATAACGACCCAAAGCACACATCCAAGAACACAAAAAGCTGGATAGCTTCTAAAAATCTCGAGACAATGAATTGGCCCTCTCAATCGCCGGATATGAACCCGATTGAGCATCTTTGGAGTCGGCTCAAGTGTCGACTCGGTGAGTATCCAGAGCCACCGAAAGGTATACATGAATTGTGGGAAAGACTTGGGGAAATTTGGCAAAACTTAGATTCAATTTTATGTCAGACTCTGTCAGAATAAGACAAAAGGAATTCCTAGCAATCACGTGATTATATACGGCGTTATTTATATTGAAGAATTTTGTACATTACCTGACTTAGTGAATAGATATATATATATGATCATAATTGAAACCCTCTATATTTCAGAACCCCCCTCTGTGCTAGCACATCGAGACCGGTGATTTACCGACAGACTCTAGTTGAGAGTATGCCGTCGCGTGTTGCAGCTGTAATAAAGGCCAAAGGGGGTCATACTAAGTATTAAAATGATGTTTCCAAAACCGGTCGAGTAATTGAGAACGCCAAGACCACTGTAGAATAAACAATTCTCTTTTTTTTGCTTCAAAATTGTCTCAGCGATAGTAAAGTAATTAAATTTTCATATAATACTATAATATTTTAATTTCAAGATCATGTTGTAAAGTTATGGTCAATTGTATTAGATTTTGTAATTTATTCGACCACTTTTGTAAGCTATTGTACCATTCTCCGCAATCCTTGACTTGGTTAGCAGCCAGAACCGGACACGGAGACTTTGCTGCTTATCACTCTCATTTAAATCATGCCGAAGCCAAACTTGCCTGCCTCAGCGGGTCACCAAAGACCCCTACTCACTTTTTATTTTACCGTATTCTCCGCCGACGCCGTGGGGGTCGCCCTGCTGGGCCTATCAACCAACTTCTTCCGGTCCTATTCGGCACGCCGGAAAGGGCAATCTCAATGTCTAAATGGCTAGAAAACTCTCGATTTTTCGAGGAAATTTGCCTACGGTAAGAGGCTTACTCACCTTTTCATTTGTTCCGATAGGGGGCTCCATGGATGGAGCGGGGGAAAGAGACTGCTAAATCAACAGTCTGGAGCTAGCGGAGGTCTCATATCTTATATTGCTGTTTGCTTATCGTTTCTTCTATGCGCAGTTTCATATAACGCTGCATGGCTTTGTATTTTAGACTTTTTGGAGTCCCGTGGAGCCTGGAGCTCCTGCTCTAGCGTGCTTTGCCCTTTTTAGGGACAAATGTATACGTGCCTTAAGGCACGTGCGCACTATTAGACGCTAAATGATATCATCCTCATCATCCTTGACTTGGTTGATTATAACTGTTGGTACAACAGGGGTCACTTAGTTTAAGGCCTTGAAATCAGTAAACAAGTGATGTGATTCTATATACCTCGCTATCTCGCCATGGTATCGATGCCTAAATTACAACAGAGCCTAGCGCCCTTACTAAAGCATGTAATATGATTAACTAATGCTTATATGATAACAAAAATAAACACGTATATCCCAGCGCCATACGTCTATGAACTGACAATAACTCGCAATTAACTCGACTCATCTAAGGCATCGAGTTGCAAGCCTTGTTTTTATATTTGCGCTGTAGTAGGTGTAAGAAGTAAATGATTATCCGTAGCTGGATTGGAACCACTCTCGCCTCCATGAACCGCAATCTGTGACAGATCAACTATATGAAGCAATGGGCATTTATATAAGTGATGGTAAGTTTATAAATTAACTATAACGAGAGAG
The DNA here is from genome assembly GCA_028751805.1 of Podosphaera xanthii. NCBI lineage: Eukaryota > Fungi > Ascomycota > Leotiomycetes > Helotiales > Erysiphaceae > Podosphaera > Podosphaera xanthii. The sequence goes on along the minus strand of JAPWIX010000001.1, from coordinate 4,685,159 downwards.
TATCTGTGAAGCAGAAGGGCTAACTATATGTAATGAGCGTCTCTCTAAGACTATACTCTATCAAGTAACCATAGCTTGAGTCAGCTAACAATAGCTTTGTTGCCTTCCCTAGATGTTTCATGTCCTAACCAATGCTCCTGCATGATTCATCCCTCAGGTTTCAGCGATGCCTCTTCTATGATTCGATATCACAGCAATCCTCCTGAATGTTAGAGCATTAGTAGCGAGCTGTCTTCGATGGCCATCGTAGGCTACAGGACTCCTCGGCTCACAAGCCGTCACACAATCGACTCAAATCAAGACCTAAGTTGCTTGACTTGATTGTCGCCGAGTCTGTGTGAGCCAAGACCTAATAGTCTGTTGTTGCTTCTGATCTTCATGTTTCCCCCTTGTAGCCACTTCATAACAATCCAGTTGCTTCAAATAGGTGTTGTTACAGTCGTCATGTTGCTCCACATGTGGCCTAAGCATCTTGGATCAGCAGCCTTGCCAATGAACCACACTGAAAGCTTGTCACTGCCATCAGCATTACAGCAGATGTGTACTGTTATCCGAACCTTCTCTTTATTTGTGCCTGAGTTCTGCTTTGTAGAAAGGCCTCTATCAGGTACCAACTTCCCGTTGATGTCAGTTTCATCACAGTTACAGACATCTTGAGGAGGAAATTGCCTTGCCAGTTCTTGTACCTGTACAAGTTGCTCTGCGATAGCAGCTTGATCAATACTTCCATGCTCATTGGGCCGAATTCATGATTTGATGTTATATCTCCTCTTAAATGCAGTAAGCCAGCCATTGCTAAATTGAGGCACCTCCGTGCCTTGATAACATGCGAGACGCTGCCAAGAACGAGCTGCCTGCCGGATGAACAACTAACCATAGATTGGAATGTACGGCTTTCGCTCTTGATGCCATTGGAAAACTGCTTAGTCCAGCTCCGGCCACTTGAGTGGCTCCTCACGCTGTTATGTAAGATGGAAAGACAGGTCTGATTCGTCTAGGTGGCTGTATCTGGCACTGAGGCTCTCGGATATCGTAGGCTGGAGGATTTTACGGTGGAATCCGTCCTCAAACAACAATCTGAGTTGTTATTGACGAAAGTAAGGGTGTCGTTAAACATGTCTATGAAAGGGCACGCTTTTGTGAGACTGAAATTCCATGCTGTTTTAGCATTTCTATATACCTGTATAACACGATAAACCTTGTCAGAAGAGAAAATATCGAGAGGTTAGAGGTTGCCTGCAAAATTTACAAGATGGACCTGATTTGATAGCATTGTAGAGGATATGGCGTTGCGGAGGATAACGGTATGAAAATTTTACTGTATTATTTATATTCTTATATAACACATCATACTGGCAATCCTTAACCCTAAACTCAAAACGATATGTAGGGTGAAGTTTTGCAAGAGAATATCTCAAAACCTTGGTAAATAAAGGGTATCACGGGGCAATTGATTACTGATATTCAGAATTTGGTTTCGACGTCTAATTGTTATTTATTTATTTATTCTATTTAAGGTCCTAGGCATATGCCCTAATGTCCACATTGGGTTCAGGACCGGCGGAGCCGGTCGGGATCATGGCCTCAGGCATGTCCTACTCGTTCGCGCCCGTTATTTACATAAGATGAAGAAATGTGTAAAAGTATAATAATGAAAAGAAACAAAGGAAGAATAAATAAAATGAAAAAGATAAGAAACCCAAAAGAAGGAAACCAGTTCAGGATAAACCCAGTATTTCTCACACCAAGATCTAATCCGTTATCTTTAGTGATGATAACCTAATGTATACTCTCCACGCGTCCAGCAGAGGGTGAGTTAGATGTGAATTCGCTAAAGCAGCCTGTAATCTTCGCAAATTCTACGAATTTCTTGACGCAATTATGCCCAAGAAGTTGTCTCCTGAAGTTCTCCATGGTCATGCCCTTACGGAGTTTGCGCATTTGGTTTGCGTATCTTCGACAACGAAAAAAATGGGTAGGAGTAGTCTCCTGTCCACAGACGCATTCAAGGTTAGCGTCTAAATGATTTAACCGACGATGATACGCCGCGAAGTCACCATGTCCTGTTCTGGCAGCTAGTAGTTTATGTAGTAGCTGCCTTGTCAAAGCTAGCTCGGGTGGTTTTTTACGTCGCATTTTTAGGTCCAGATCCTGATATCGTATCGGACAAACATCGGACCACCATTTTTCTATTAACTCTTGACGGCGCTGCTGCATCAGACGACGTAGGTGAGCTAAGGTAATAAAATTCGGCTGAGTTTGTCTGTCAGGCAAATCTCGTAACGCGGCGCGTGCTTCCGCGTCTGCTTCTTCATTTCCGCTAATTTTTGAGTGTCCTGGCACCCATCTAAATTCTGCTTTCATATTCTTTGCTAGGTTATAGAAAAGCCTAGTCAACCGAATACTTGATGCTGATTTACCTGTCTGTAGGGCCAACACTGCAGCTTGATTATCAAGAAGAACAAAAATCTTCTCATCATTATTTCTCACTGATATGGCAGCACGAAGCGCGATAGTTGCACCAAAGATCTCCGCATCGTACACTTCTCCACCGTGAAGCGTTCCATGACCTTTCTTTATGGTCACTCCTCCACGCTGTAGAACAAACCCCCATGAGGACCGACCGGGACCTTCTGACGATCCATCTGAAAATGCACAAATATCAGTCAGAGCAATTGAATTTATCCAACTTTCATGATAATGTACCCCGTCCACTTTTGAACCAAGCGTGGTAGTGTATACAGGGGCTGATAACGGTTCCGCAGCTTCAGCTTGAGGCAGCTGTTTAAAAGCACGCTGAACCCGAGTCATTTGTTTTTCCGGTCTTTTTGATAGCCTAGATTTCGATTTATATTTTCTTGTGCCAACATTAGGGCAAATACTAGCTCTTTTTCTAAGTGGATGATTATCATCGAGAGAATGTAACCTAGCAGCAACACGTAAGCGATACCCTTCTAATAGAATACGCGCTGGAGGGATTCCTCCTTCCCTGTGTAGGACAACATTTGGTGTAGTTCTCCACACCGGTAGTGCAGCTCTCAAAGCCATGCGAAGAACCTTATCTATTAGTTCGCAGTGAAATGATGTCGGGGGTCTAATAGTCCCCGTTGCCGCCGGTCGAGTTAATCCTGGCCACCACACTTCGGTTCCGTAAGTTGCTACAGGAATCACACATGATTCTACAGCTGTTATTAGAGATTTGGGACTAGCTCCTCTTTTGACAGTATTGAGCCGTCGCATGTGCTGAGCCAACTTTAATGCCTTTCCACACCAAGTTGAAACATGATGTTTAAATGAGAGTTGAGGGTCGAGATATACTCCTAGCCAGCGAATTTGCTCAGTCGGTTTCAGCATGACCCCATTCACCTCAACTTCGACAAAATCTTCTTTCTTACGCCCTGGAAACTGAATTACTTCCGACTTTTCAGAATCGAAAAGGACCGCATTTTCTTGAGCCCATTTTGACAGGCTATCGATTTCCTTTTGCGCTACTGCTGCTGATTCTGAAATGGTGCGGCCAAAACCTAGAATGCCAATATCATCAGCGTAGCTAAATCGTGAAATTACACTTCCGCTTCTCATCGGCTCTGCCATGTAGAGCAGGAATAGCAGAGGAGAGATAGGTGATCCCTGTGGAACCCCACACATAAGTTCCTTCGGAGTTGTCACACCCCCTTGGAAACGGACTTGGACTCTGCGATTTTGGAGAAATGATGAAGTCCACTTTAATATTGGTTTTGGCCATCCTTGTGATTCCATCCTCCATATCAACCTATTGTGCAAAACAGCGTCAAAGGCTCCTCGTACGTCAAGCGTAACAAATGTTGAAGCCCAGCCTTGAGTCTTTGCCTCTTCAATATCATGCACCACACATGAGACAAGATCCGTCGCCGAACGTTTGGGTAATGCCCCGAATTGTTGTTGACCAACAATATTCCATGTAATAGCTAAGTGAGACATTCTCTTAGCAAGTAGTCTCTCCAAACCTTTTCCCAGACACGACAGCAAAGAAATTGGCCTCCATCCTTTCACCGACGAAGGGTCACGCCTAGGTTTTGGAAGAAATAAAACCTCCGCTAACTTAAAGCAGGCTGGATGGTATCCAAGACGAATACACGCGCGAAAAAGTCGAGTAACATGAGGTTCTATGTTACTCCAACAAGCTGCCAATAGCTCAACACTAATTCCATCTGCTCCTGGGCTAGTATTCCCACTTCCAATGGTACAAGCCCGTACCTCATGTTCTGATATTTCTTGTAACCATGGGATACGCTCCTCACCTGTTAATGTGCAAGGATGAAGGTCGTCGGATGCTGAAAACCGTGCTAGAAGACAGTCTCGCAAGATTTGGGCACGTTCTGCATGGTCTGACACAAGTCGCCCTTCATATCTAAGAGGTGGAGTAATGCTAGTGTTGCGAGGAGTCGCCCATCGCATGAGTTTAAAGACATCCCGAGAGGATTTCATCTCTTCTACTGTTCTCTTCCAATGTTCTCTTTTTGCAGTGGCAACGGTGGTTCTAAAAATCCTTGCCTGTTCATTACGCTCATGTTCATCCGTGACATGTCGATAATCCAAATGAGCAGATTTACACTCAGAGGTCCACCATGGTGCGCCTCTTCCGCTTTTCTTGTTAACCCGTTTACCAACTGCTTTCAGTGCATTTTCGAGGGCCCAGTTAATATCCTCAGCGAATTTTTCTGTCTCTTCAATAGTGTTCAAGGATTCAAGAGGAGGCAGCCATTGTGAGACTACCCGAGCAAAGTGTGGTAAGTTGGTTTTCGATACTCGATGCATATTTCTAGAAGTTACTGAGGCCAGAGATGGTCTCTTTGGATTTGGCACAAATCCACATATCGGGAGGTGATCACTAGTCATACACTCCTCTAAGCCAACCCATGCCATTGCTTCTTCTATATTAGTCCATGCTAAGTCGAGAGTGTTCCCAGCACGATGTGTGGGTTCTCCAACGATAAGACAAGTGAGGTTATGCTCCTCCGCCCATTTCTCTATTTCCTCCCCTTGTCCGTAATACTTTCTAGCACTAGGTTGCCAAGCCCAGTAGACCGAGTTGAAATCACCAATCGCAACTGATCTAGATGTGGGTGTCCAATTTAGCAGTGGTCGAACAGCAGTAGGATCATGTGGTGCTTTATAAACATTCAGAAACATGATCTCGTTTACCTCAACCCGGCAATAGTCACCTGTGGGGATAGCTGGGTGCTTCTGGACAGAGCTAATTCTTTTGGGATCTTTCCTGACATATGTTGCTGCACGAGGTCGTATATTTTCTCCTCCATACGGAAGATAAAGATCGTAGAACGGGTGCGTCTTCGTTCGGTTAGACCACCATGGTTCCTGTATAAGCAAGACATCTATTCTCAGTTCACATGCACGAGCTAATGCAATATCTTGCGTAGTTCCCCCCCTTCCGACGTTAATGGACAAAAAGTTGAGCACGTCCTGGAGAGGATAACAACCCTCTGGGTTGTTCTTCATAAGCGCAATGCGTCACCCGTCGAATTTTCGACAGAAGACGCTGGAATGTTATCAATGTCGACATCGACATCTGAAATTTGACTACTTGGTAAATCAGCATTTAACTTATCGACTGGAGCAACGGATTCTTCAGCAGCTTTGGCTCGAAGGATAGCTTGGTATTCCCTTTCTCCTGCCTGTCGATATGCTTTCATTTGCTCTTTTGTTGGCGCACCTGAGCGAGTTGGACGCGCAAGACATCTGCGACTATCAGAGCGGTGCGGGCCTCCACAATTTCTGCACTTGGTAGCAGCTCTGCAAAGGTCTTCAGTGTGGTTTGTTGAGCCACAATTTCCACAGGATGGTGCCCTAGAGCAGTTCTTTTCAGGATGGTGACCATTACATCGTTTACAAAATTCTAATGGTTTCTGCTTTTTAAATAGTCGCGCGATCCCAGATTCATCAAATACTCGAAATCCTGCGCGTGGTAATTTCGTGAAGAAAGCCATCCAGGTTCTGTGTGGAGCTTCGGCTTTATTTCTCCCATATAATTTGACGTGAGCTGGTTGTATAGAACAAACCCGTTCAACCTCTTCTATAAGCATAGAGCTGCTTACTTCAACTTCTGCATGTTCTTTCCGAATTGACGTTGGTACTGTTGGTATAATTACAGGAGTCCAATTGGTTGCTTGATCCAATCTAGCTCCAGTCATAAAAAGGCCATTTGCTGCACCGAGAATAGCTTCCCGAGCTTCATTGTTACATGGGCTTAAAGCAAACCCTGAGTGGACGGGCTTGATCTTCCCAATCAGTGATGGCGAGATTGAAAGTTTTTTAACGATCACCTCACGTAAGCCCGCTGGAGATAGCTTACGCCATTCGTGTTCTACTGGGATGCGAACAAACAGTCTATTGTCCATAGGAGTTGTTTGAGATTTCTCCTTGGTTACTATAGGTTGGCTCACTGAAACTACTTGTTTCTTGTTGCTCAGAATTACCCGAGCCTTCTTCTGGCCATTGCGAGCTACAGTAGCCCATGTATTTTGGCTACTCTGAGGAGTTTTTGGTAATATGTGAGCTTCTTTTATTTTCCCTCCAGTTGAGGCTGCGCTCATCATGATTCTAGGAGTTGCGATAGCAACTTTCTTTACCACATTCTTGTCTATTCCCGATCCGTAACTACAGCTTTTAGTCGGACGAGAATGCGTTGGGACCTTTGGGGGGGTGGGAGAGGTATCGACCGCAGCAAAGTTAGCTATGGCCAACCTTAAGTATGCCTTGAAGGCCTCAACTTCTTCTTTTTCAATATCGCCATTAAAATTTGTTAAAGTGCTTTCTATATTACTAATGGCAGTTGTGCAAATCATTAGACGTACATGCCAGGCACGTTCACGACGCTGTCGGGTCGCAATAATATCAGCAAGTTCCTTTGGAAGGAACGCGTTCTGGGTTTCAAGTTTATCTTTGCCATTCTGTGTAGGTCTCTCTGAAACAGGACGCTTGGTGGGAGCAACAGGCTTAAGAATGTGTCTGCTGTCAATTGTCTTTGATTGTGGTTCTTGATTTGACGGTGGTGAAGGTGACGCGATAAGGAGAGGGGGATTGGGAATTGAGGGAATGGGGGGAATTGGGGGGAGTTGATTGCTCGATTCCGTTGATGGAGCTTCTGATTCTTGCGATAGATCCATTGAATCATTCATTCTTGTATCATTTGAGACGCTGTTACTATGACTGTTGTGTGTCGCGAACATCGTAAAATGTATGTAAAATTAATTTGTGCCAGAAAAGACATCGCCGTCTAATTGTTAAATTGCATAGAAGCGACGCATAAAATGAACTTCTGGCGCCAATCATCTCTATTCCTACAGTCCTGTATACTACCTTCCCCTAAAGCTCGTCCTCGCAGTATTATTACTGGGATCTGAGCAGAGCTTAGTAATGGAGCTGATACACAAACAGTAGTGATTTTCATTGAAACCTTAAAAATTTCTACGAGAAAGTCTTAGCGCCCGAGAACTCGTCTCGATACAGTAGAGCCTGGCCAAATCCATAGTGGGTCACGGATTTAATTATTGTAAAGATTTATTGAATTGTTAATACTTACTTTTGCAACACTTACCAGTATGCGTCATTTTATGTACAGGGGTAAGTGCTGCAAATATAAACGGTAAAATTTCAATGAGTCTCTTCAGTAATTATACCGGGACCCACTATGGGTTTGGACAGGTTCTTCTGTATTCAACGAGTATCAAATATAGATTTATGCCTAATTTGGCCAGATTTTACGGTAAATATTTATCAATTTGTTTGTATGTTTGTAGTGGTGTTTATTCGTGCTATGTAGAGTCAGAGACTATTATAACACTGGGGCTCCTCTCTGACCCAGGTCACACCTTTTACATTGCTCCTATCCCCTTTTATCTCGAACCTAAGATCATCGATACATTGACCCATGACGGGTAGTTATTTAGCTCAGTCATTACCCGTAGAATTCAACCACCTTTTCTACGGAAACTTCTGCTCAAAAAAAATTAGAATAGAGCAGCCATGGAAACCGGTACGCGGGAAAAAAGTCTTAAAAAACCTGCAACTCCAGCCAGGCGGGGCCTAGACACTAGAGTCACACGAGGTGCGTATCCCCATCTGTATCTCCCTAATATCACATAGTCCAGATATCCTCCTTATACCGACACCACCAGCGCTCAGGTAGCGGTGCTCTTTTCTCGGGAGACAGTATAATGCCAGAATATCTGTAAACAGTGAGAATTCATCTTGGTAAAAAGGCCCAACTTAGTCTGATCCATCACCACCATAACGGGAGCTGGGTGCGCCCCGGAAACTCATCTGGGTGATTTTTCCTCCGTGACCAAGTAATGCGTGTTTCTGTTGGCTCTGAAGATAAACTCCAGGTTCGTAGGGGACACCACGTACAGGTAGAAACGCCGTCTTCGTCCCCATATTTATCTATTTTTTATCTGTCTGTTCGATATTTTTCTCACAAAATGAAATCAGCAAGGAGTGCCTTTCATCTATCGTTATTCAATTCTTCGTATTTCTGCCATCTTCGTCTATAATAGCCTGACATCTTCGTGGCTCGCTGGCTGACAGCTGTTCTGGCTTATTGGATCTCCATGCCTGCTTTACGATCATACGTAGCTCGCCGTATGATCGCCCTTTCCTACCAGACAGGTCGGGATAACTGTGCGCTATGAAATCTTTAATGAGATTTCAATCATTTTCAGTCGGATTGAGGCCTGGAGAGTAAGCTGGCCAGGTCACGGGACAAATCCTATTGTGGCCCAGTTCACTCGTTGTTCTAGATGAATGAAAGGGATCTCCATCTTGCATGAATAAAAAGCCTGGATTCTCGCACATCCGGGAGCTTGTGAGGGACGACTTTCTCACAGTGCCGCTCAGGACTTATTGGGCCTGAATTCTTCTCACAGAAAAATCGAAGGTCTTTCTCAATTTCGCGCAGAGCTTTTTAATCCAATTGTGTTTTTTGATCGTAGATATTGATGAAAAAATACAGGCTAGTTGATGGTAACATTAATAATTTAGGTTCACAGAAGCGGGATAAAGAGAATGAATATTTTATGAGACGTCTAATTCAATCACACATTTTGTTATTCTGATCACAAAATCAGGAGTTACCAGGGTGATCCCAGTAAAAATACATGGATTATACAATAAGTGGAGCCATAGCGTGGATTTAAGCCAGGACGATGTGCGTATAGTTATAAATTCACAATATAGCGCATTGTTATTACTTGCTTATGGAACCTCGGAAGACACTGATCAATGTCTCGTCACCTGCTTTACCACTCGGCCAGTCACGTAACTATAAGCAAGCTCTTCTATTAGCCAGTTCTTGTACAAAGTGACCGGCCAAGTGGTAAAGCACGTTACGAGACATTGATCAGTGTCTTCCGAGGTTCAATAAACAAGTAATAACAATGCGCTATCTTGTGAATTTATAACTATACGCGTATCGTCCTGGCTTAAATCCATGCAATGGATCCGCTTATTATATAATCCATATATTATTACTGGGATACAGCCCTGGAGGCGCGTCACATGTAGGTAACGAACTATGGGGCAAAGCAGTGAAAGCATATACAGGACATCAGGGGCAATTAGTTTTACTTGCATGTAGTATTGCATCCCTAAATATTGTTACTAATTAGACTAAATTAGCGCTGTTTAGTAACAATATTGAGGTCTGCAACATTACATGCAAGTGAAACTAACTGCCCCTGATACCTTGTATAGTAGAGCCTGTCTAAGCCGATAGTGGGTCCAATTTTAACTATTGAAAATATTTATAAATTTTTTACTGTTTAAATTTGCAAAACTTAACCCTACATGCAAAATGACGTGTAAGGGCAGCTGTAGCAAAAGTAAATACAGTCGTCCCTCTCTAACTCGATAGCGGGTCCCGGTATAAGTGTTAAAAATATTCATTGAAATTCAACCATTTAGATTTGCAATACTTATCCCTGCATGTAAAATGACCTGTAAGGGTAAGTGTTGCAAATATAAAAGTTCGAGTTACAATGAATATTTTCAACACTTATACCGGAACCCACTATCGAGTTAGAGAGGGACGACTGTACCAACAACAGTAGAACCCCTCTTAGCTAGTAGTGGGTCCTGGTATAAGTGTTGAAAAGATTCATTGTAACTTGAACTTTTATATTTGCAACACCTACCCTTGCAGGTCATTTTGCGTGTAGGGGTAAGTATTGAAAATATAAACGGTAAAAGTTTTATGAATCTCTTCAGTAATTATACCGGGACCCACTATTAGCAATGTGAGGTTCTACTGAATTAGATAAATCTTTACAATAGTTAGACCCGGGACCCACTATGGATTTGGACAGATCCTGCAGGGTACTAGGGGAAAAGAGTCCAAACTGCATGTAGTGTTGCAGTTCTAAATACTGTTACTTTCTAGCGCTACTTTTGTATTTCATTGCCCATTTAACCGCCTGCTCAACCTACAAAACTAACGCTTGTAGTAAAAATATTTAGGGCTGCAAAACTACATGCAAGTTGGACTTTTTTCCCCGATACACTGTACTGGTAATTAGATTGAGGTGATTTAATGAAAAGGGTGAGCCAGAAATGGTACTATTTTCAGATGTGAAAGGTGGATGCAGTAATTGGATACATTTTTAGCGGACATTCTAAGCCTACGTCATCAAATTGCTTAACTTTGACCCAGCATTGCTCAACATCAAAACTCGAGTTGCTAAATCTGGCTTTACAGATCTATTCTTCAATCTCTCATCGACAGACTCATCGGAGAATTTAAATTTTCATAGTTGTTGTGAAAAGCAAAAAGAGTTGAAAATTAAGGTCTCCAATGACTCGTTTGCAACGTTCCCCACAATACGAACTATAATTTAAACATTTATCCCTGCACGCAGAATACAGTACAGTCTCGCTATAACAATGTGGGGTAAAACTTAACCAAGGCTCCCGATTGGAGGATTCAATTGAATTGGCCAATCGGGAGCCTTGGTTAAGTTTTACCCCACATTGTTATAGCGAGATTGTACTGTTTTGGGTATGGGTTAGTTTCCCAAATATGATTAGTCGAAATTTAAATAAATATCAACAATAATTACACCGGAACATCTACCGCACAGAGGTTTGACTTTACAGTACTGCAGAGATATAACTTGTTGCAAGTTAATATTACATTTGTGTGTCATTCCTTTGCATCATCTCTAAATAACAAACAAAAATAACAGTAAATTGCAACAAACTCTACCGTTACAGCACTGTTCGCTTACTAAGATAAATTTTTGATTAAATGTATACATTCAAAATGGTCAATATCTAAGTAGGGGACGAAGACAGTGTTTCTACCTGTACATGGTATCCCCTGCGTACCTTGAGTTTATCTTCAGAGCCAATAGAAACACGCATTGCTTGGTCATGGAGGAAAAGCCGCCCTGACGAGTTCCTGGGGCGTGCCCAGCTCCCGGTGTGGCGGTGATGGATCAGACTGAGTTGGCCCCTTTTACGAAGACGAATTCTCTGTGTTTATAGAAATTCTGGCATTATACTATCTACCGAGGAAAGAGCACCGCTACCTCAGCGCTGGTGGTGTTGGTGTAGGAGGATATCTGGACGATGGGATGTAAGAGAGATACAGACGGGAATATGCACCTCAAGTGACTTTAGTGTCTAGGCCTTGCCTAGATGGAGTTACAGGTTTTTTGAGACTGGTTCCCGCGTACTGGTTTCCATGGCTGCTCTTTTTCTAACGTTTTTTGAGCAGAAGATTCCATAGAGAAGGTAGTTCAAATTCTACGGGTAATTGCTGAGCTAAATGGCTACCTGTCATGAGTCAATGTATCGATGATCTTAGGCTCGAGGTAAAAGTGGATAGCACCACTGTAGAAGGTGTGGCTTGAGTCAGAAAGGTGCCCTAGTGTAATAAGAGTCTTTGACTCAACATAGCACTAAAAAAAACAAGTACACTAGGTATGGGAAATCAAAGGTCCCTGTAGTCTTCTTCAGTTATTATTTTAGTCTCTAGTATCATACAAATTTTTATGCAATTAAGGACAATATTAATCACAGAAGAGGACTGTAGAGACCTTCAATTTCCCATACCATGGTGTATGGACAAAAGGGAGGAACGTTATTCGTAATACCCTGTCACTTTTTTGACTGGTTTAGTTCGAGCCAAGGTCGCTAGGCAAGCACTTTAGTAAATAAATATATTTCGACAATCGACAAGGAATCAAAATTCGATCTGAAGACTGACAAAGGATTGCGAATAATAATTCCCCGGACAAGGGGGAGCTATAAGCACGGCTCGACCTGAAACAGAAAAGTCCACGAATACTGTCTCAGCCTCACAGTGCATAATATCTGAACTCTCGATTTGGATTCATGCGGTCATGCCGAACAACCAAACGTGCCTCACCCGTTGATACTGCGACTCTAACGAAGTCTTTCAAAAACTCCTCGTTCGCCCCGTCCAGAATGGTATTGCTTCTCTACAGCATTGCTTTTGCAATCCTTCTTTTTATTTCTAGTATGTAGGCTCCTTATCCTTTCTGACTCGAAAGATTCCTAACTGCCTCCTTAGTTCTATATTTCACTCGCACGATGTGGATTCAATATTTACCTACTTTGCCAGGCTCGTCTTTCCTTTACTCTCGGCTGCCATCCACCTTCACTTCAGATATCGAAAATGGCCTCTCATCTCCAGAATTTGACCTTTCATCAAACATAGCAGCAGGTGATGCAAGACGCGGTCTCGATGACATAAGTAAATGGGAGATCCATGGGATTATGAAAAATCGCCGCGTTAACTTCGACGAAGCTAGAAGAATATACACTGTGTCGCGGTTTGCGAAAAACAATATAGGGTCTGACGGACTACCGACGGATCCAAAATTCGTCTCATTCTCATAATCCCACCGAGTGATGCACCAAAATGGTTCACCGATTCGAGGTATTGCTAGTCAGTTGGGAATTTCAATTCCTAAAGCTTCCGATTGACCTCACTTACACATTTTTTTTCCTAAATCTTTCTCTTGATCGTGCTCTATGAAAGATTCGTTGGTGGGAGTTTTTGGATTTCAAGAAGACAAAAATCTGTGCATAAAAGCATCACTTTTTCTGTCACGGAAGGGGGGTTATTGGAGTTGGGTTGTGGTTGGAATAAGATTTCAATTCTCTAAGTTCTTGTATCGTTTTTAAAATATACCCGGAATTCGACTACACGGCCTAAACTTGGGGCTGTCGGACGAGACCAAACAAATCGAGACATTTTCTTATATACCTCATGGACTTTAATTAAAGGTCGTAAAAAGGTTTCAATCATAGAAGCCTTTTGCCATTCGTCGTGAACTCGCCAGCAGTATTATTACTGTACAAACATGCCCAGCAATCAAGTGAAAAATTTGGACAAAATTATCTCACATGCTTCTCACCAGTGTTAACCGTGGTAATGATAGAATTGTAATTGTGTAAATGTATATGGATGCAAAAGTAAAGGAACTGTTACATATACTCCATAGGCAATACCAAGAAGAGCTACTCTGCTCTGTATGAGACATCCACCATAACTGAGCATCTTTGATCTTACCTGTAGGCGTTCCTTCCTCAAGCCATGACTCTCTGCCGGCGTCCTAAGTTAACTTCTGAAGCACATACATCAATAAATGTTTTTTGCTGGGAGCGCTTGTACAACTGTGCAATAGAAGCTTAATTGACTTCACCACCTTTCTCTACTCACTTGACAGCGCTATACCTCGTTCAGTCTGAGTCAATCTCGCTTAGCCTCATGGATCGATCGGCAAGCCCGCGTACACAATATCTCTAAACATATCGGCTAGCACAGCCGAACTCTTCATCGTCATGCTGTGGCGGCTGTAATCGCTCAGTCTGTTTGCGGCACATCTGAGATAGCCAAGAAGAGTCGCAATCAGATCGAAACCAACGCATACGCATTATCTTCCTCAGTCGATGTCCACCAAAGCGTCAATCAATCCAATCTGAAGAGGCCATTTTTACCATTCCGCCGCCTTCCACCTCCCGAAGTATCAAACTACAAATCCTTCCGATCACTTCGACGACCGGTCTTTCACGATCTCCTGCGTTGCCTCGGCGCGCTTCTATCTACAAATCCGCGATGCTACGGATATCCGACGGAGGAAGAAAGTCAGAGGGCACAAAGATGGAGAGGTTGTAATGGCTGTGGAAGGCCTGGTTACGGAGGGAATGTACGAGAAATGGAGGAATAGAGAGGTTGGCCAGGGAAAGGGACGAGATGGTTCTGGAGGGAGGATTTTAAATGTTAGCGTCGGAATTTTTGACTGGGGGAGTGTTGTGGGCGCCAAGGGGTTTCAGTTCGGCTAAGTGCTGCCACCACTTTGTAAACTGGCTGCGCTTCCTTATTGAAGGTGAGATATGCGGCTTCGGTCGTGACAACGGTACTCGGCGTGACTCGATGCACGGTTTGGAAATGTCTTGGCTGCGTGGACGTTCGCGGCGGAGAGGAAAGGGGAGATGCAGGGCGTCGAACCTTTGGCACTTGTATGTCTTTTTTTTAAAAGCAACTACCGGCTAGAAACAGTCAGGGAATTAGGTAGTTTAGAGTCTCTAGGGATCGACTACCCGTATCACGCCTCTTGGGTGCAGGGCTTGTGCCTGATACGTGAAGAATTCAATCAATCTCTAAACATGTCCTTTGCAACTACCTCCGTCTGGAGCCCGAGGGCCCATGCAGAAATTTTAGGGAGATACATGTAATTCGGCAGAATGACTCAATCGATGACGTGTGATCCACTCATACGCAGATTTCATGCGCAGACATTACGGTGAAGATAACCATTATGGGACATGAATTCTGCCGTGAATACCACCACACGGTGGAATGTGAGAAATTAAAAGTCACGCCAGTATGCTTATGTCACTCCAAGAGGTTCCAGTTTATGTATCTCCGCGAACGAATGTTGGCAAGGAGTCTCGCCGTAAACGTATGTCATCGCCCCACGTCTACCTATTGTGCTTTTGTCATCGTCACTTATATGACCAGGCGAGGAATGTGGTGTGAGGGTCTTGCTGGATTCGAATCAGCATTCTCCTGTCTCAAAGGTGGCATGTGTTCAAGCTATCTAGACTCTACTTGGGAGTACTGCCCGAACGATGTACCGCACCACCATCCGACCCTAAATGGCGTATTGTACTTTAGTATCACTGTTCTCACAAAAGTCTTCGATTTCTCTTCACCACTTAACAAAATCACCTGATAGTAGGCATAATTTTAAAACGCACTATTCACCTGCGGCATGAAAACTAAATGGGTACGAACCATTATAAGAAATTTTTGGGATAGTAATAAATTATCATCGATGATATATTTATATATGCATACATCCTTCCCAAAAACCGCTTTCACTCACTAGTTTTAAACTCTACCCCCCAAAATCTATCTTGAGCGCTATTGTTGGCTCCTTTCCCTCATCACTATTTTTTTGTACTAGGTTTGCAGCTTGTCGACCTGCAACAATAACACTCTCCATGAACATTTTTTGGTCATCAGCCATGCTGCTGACTAAGTTACGAAACCCAGTCTGGTCTACTGCAGCGAGATCCAGGAGCCTATTACTCGTCTCTGAATAAACTTTTTCTCCGTCCGTAAATGCCCTTGCGAGTAATGTTGATAGAACAAGGCTCATAGCGGTAGCTCTAGATGTTCCCTCAAATATCGTAACAAATGCCGTCAGCGAATGCATTACAAGCGCTCTCACATTTTCAGGGTCTTCGTTTTTCGTGTCGATTCCATATGCAATAAGACGCGGTAGCAAATAGCGAGAAATAGTCTGATCCGCAGGCGTCTTGGGATTTTGCAATAGTAAGGTCCGAATACACCCTACAGCAATTTTGGCAGTCTAGACACTGTAAGTTAGAGCGCGCGAATGTGATAAAGAATAATACCTACCGTGCGATCACTTAGACACTCAAGTACTTCGTCCAAGAAACGAACAACGGGCGGCTCACTGGCGGAGAGCAGATTTCTTCCTGCGGTGAGAAGTATAGTACAGGCCAATAGACAATTCTTCACGCATGAAAGGAAAGCTTCATTTTCCCGTCTTTGAGCATGAAAATATATAGATAAAAAGCGTTCGAGGCATCCCCGTATCTGCAAAATATCGCTCTCTGAGTTTCTTGTACCACTTCTTGGCATTTTGGTCATACTTTCGATGAATCGCTTGAAGATTGGAAGTGATTGAGGAACAACCGAAGCTTGGCAGCTTGTACTCCCAAGTATAGTAGAAAATATGTGAATGATACAGGCGTGTAGATCCGTTTTAATTATGGACGGAAAAATCTCTGCCGCGTCGGTCAAGGCTCCTAAAGATGTGCTTATCAAATCTACTGCCTCAATAGTTAGTTGATACCGGGCGGGCTGCTTCGGCTCGATAAGGTTTGGCAAAAGACTAGAGAGAACAAGCACGATGATCCGTGTCAATTCAAACAGTTGCTCGATATCTTCTGATAGATCTCCATCTGCAGAAAGCTGGGGCTTTTTTGCAGATGGATGGGATATACAAAGCCCTCGGGCGATTTGTACAATAACTTTCTGAATATCTAGACCTTCGGTGAGTATAAGTCGATCAAGTAATTCCATGGTCTCGGAGAAAATTGCTTCTCGGTAGATAGCGTGTCCTGATACACTTGGATGTAGAATTTTCTTGAGAGCCTGCAGAATATCTAAAATCTGTTCACTGGATGCCAATGAATCATTACCAGGTCGAGTAACCAATGCTTCAAAGGCAATGCCAAATAAAACAAAAAAAAAAGCAACTGGTTCATCACGATAATTAATATCGTTACCTTTCGAATTAATAGCAGTGGAAGGCGTATCAGCCTCCTTTCCATCTAAAGCATTAAATACGAACTCGTGATCTTGCTCAATCAGACTTGCAATAGCATCAACAAGTTTTAGCCAGGACTCCTGATAGAACCTCAAAAGAGTTTCTCGATTGAGTGCTGAATAAATGCTGTCCAAGCTACCTGAAAGAGAAGGGGGACCTGAGATAATTGATATGTCTGGCTCAAATCGCAGTCGTGCAAACTCTCTTAGGGATTCAAGCCATAAGGGAGTTAGCTGACCTATATAAGGTTTCAAAACATCGACCAAATATTGTTGTTCTATACTTGCGACTTGAAGTTCAGCCCAAGCTGAAAAAACAGCCATCTTGACCATCACTTGGGCATTGGAGCTGAGACCCTTTAACTCTCCGATTGTCCTGACTTCTGCTCCGGTCGAAAAATTTTCTAAAGCTGAAACAAGAGCCTTCAGGCTACGGCCCATTCGTTCAACATCGGTGGCTATTCCGGTAGCAATGAATACAGCGCAAACATTTACGGCCTCTGAAGCTAATTCTGGAGAAGAATCGGCGGCAAAAGCAGGAGTAAGTGCTGAGCTGATCTGAGCTTGATATTGTTCCAGCAAAGGAGCTTCGGCAAAATCTGGGTCCGGAGTCTTTCCAAACATCTTAAGAACATGATTGATGATTTTTAGCCCCCATATTCGAAGCTCAACAACATTAGATGTTGATGCTGAAAATGCCATACGTATGACTTCTGAAATCTTTTTTTGTAGTGCCGTGGTGGCAGGCGAGATTTCATCAGGCTTTGTAGATGTTGTTTTGCTTACAAGAAAAAATATCTCACTTAGGCAGGCCATCGCAAAGGCACGAACTTGCCATCTCAATGATTCTTGGCCAGATACTGAGGAAGCCATATCATCTTTGCTTCCTCCAGAAGCTAAAGCGAACCCTGCTACTTCTTCGTCTTGTAAGTCTGAAGATGTATCAATCTTGATATGATTGGTGACAGTCTCTGTAGTTTTTGGCCGAGTCATAGTGAAGACTTTTTGACATCTTTGTAGCCAACGAGCAGTTTCACTCAAACAAGATTGTTCTAGCCAATTTCGAATGACATTTTTTATTCCTTCATGGTGCGGTGCAGAATCAAGAGCAAGCCATAACTGATCTTCGAATCCTGTCTCTGCTGTTTTTACTATATCTTCAGGGTTACGCTTCATCAAATTGTAGAGACCATCTATAGCGATATCTCTCAACTGTTGATGAGCTGACTTGAGATATTTCTGTAACATTCTGACATAGTCAACAAAATCTATATGGCCTAGAGCATATAGACATAGATGCTCCAAACAACGTAAGCTGCCACCAAGGACTAAAGGATTTTCTTCGTGTTGAAACTGGCCGACAAGAGTTAGGATCAATTCACGAGGTTTAGTCATATCTTGCAGATCTGGTCCGAGCACATTAACGAGAGAATCGACACATCCGGTGATTACTGCTGTCGTTGATAATTCTATTTCCAAGTTTGAGATGATAGTTGAAGAAACCTCTTCATTATGTGTATCTGCCACGTACAACTGACCCAAAATCCCTAAAGAGCTCAACACATATCCTGAAAAGTTGTAACTAGCAGACTCAGCAACCTCTGACAAAGAATGAAGAGCCCAAAAATGCACAGTGGGATGGGGATCATTACAAAGCGACATGAGAATACCGACAATGGTTTTTAAATGGATTCCAGCGGCCATATTCCCGACTTGATAGTGAATTGAGCCAAGTGCCTTAGCACACCCAGCTCTTGCACTTGGCTCGCGATTGCTAACAATTATATCCACGAGAAGTTTGATGACTCCATTAGTAAACGAGCTTCCGGAGCTCTTGCACATCCGAGCAAGACTTTCATAGCCAATATGCCGAACATACTGATCCGAGTAAATCACAAATCGGAGTAGAAGGTCTTGCATAAGTCTCTGAACAGCGTTGTCTGTTACATCCCCGGATGGTGACCGTGTTTCCTTCGTAGCGACTTTTAACGTATAGAAAAGGGCAGTAACGATATTTATGTTCATAGCCGCTTTCCTTCCCAGATCGCGCTGCAATAAGCCAGCAGATATAAATGTTGTTATTTGTTCTAATATACTTTCTTGAATTTTAGGAGGCATTAGAGGAAATACAATGGCAAAAATTTGAATGGCTATGTTAACCACTTCGGTAGCGGGTGGATTCGGGATATTTTCAGTCTTTTCCAAATCTTCCAAATATAGAGAGAGAGAATCATGTTCTAGTGAGCTGCAGATTGGAGATACCAGTACATTTGAAATTTCAGCATCTGTTCCGTCTCCAGCAATCCAATTATCTGGTTTATCGCTATCACACTGACCATCGAGGCTTTTTATTTCAAATCCACGGACCAAACCAGTCAGACCAAAGCAACAATTATCGCTGACATCCCAGATCGTCTCAAAGTTACCGGCGGATCTAGCAATAGAGGTACTCAGGGAACTTGGAATGTAGTCCTCTGGATCGGCAAAAAATGACACAGCTAGAGTGAGGAGATTGGACTGAAGTAGGGTTTCTTTGCCTCCAGGGCTAAGATTCACTAATTTCAAATAACACTGTAGAACACGGCGTTGAGTCATGAGACTTAAATCAAGAAGTTGTAATGAGGGGGTGAGACGCTGGGTGATATCATCATTAATCTTTTTATTGGGAAGACTCTTGAGAAATGAAGTAGTATTTTGTAACATGGCTGCAATACGCTTTGTAACATCTATTGTCAATAATCTGCTATTGAACTGTAGAAATGATAGTATTGAGCCAAGGGCACATTCTCTTACATGCGTCAGAAAGCATGATTCCAGAAAGCTACGATGAGAAGTATTCTCTTTAGTCTGCGGCTTTGGAAGTGCATTCTTCCACAAAAGTAATAGTTGGGGTAGATGAATTTTTACAAAATTGGGCCCCAAAGACATGAGCCCGCCCATTAACGTCCATGCAACTTGAATTTGTGCGCTAGACGCTCTCAATTCTGAATTGCTACTTGATTTTAGTAGATTTGTAGCGAGAGTGAAGATTCCACTTGCAACACCCACAGAACCATAAAGTGGTTGTAAGGGCACAGTACTTATTATTGCGGATAGACCAATAGAATAACCCACGCATCTTCGAATAGGATTCCTTCCTGCACCGATGATATTCAATTCACGGTCTAGGTTATTCATACACGACGTCAGACAAGGTAGAAGCTGCTGTGGGCAAGCTAATGCAAAGGCCCGTAGACAGTGAGAAGTGTATACTTGGACGGTGTAGCTGGGGTGTTGTAAAACTTTTAGTAGGGTTTCTTGACATGAGTCAGAGAAATTACTTGAAGCAGATCCCAAGCTTTTTATCAGTGATGCTAGTGCGCTCAGTACAATAATTAGGGAATGTTTTCCGGGTTCGGGGCGTTCCTTAATGACCTGGGGATAATTTTTCAGTACATCATTGATCAAATTAGTCGCAGCATTAATTTGGCCGGTGTCGCCAAGCATCGACTTGCCAATCACGTTTTCTAAGATGATTTGAATGAATCTTCTTGAGTTTAATAGTCGATGCCTATTACTGCTTATATTTATATGGCTCAATAATTCAACAGAAAAGTGGTCGACAATTTTCATGTAAGCCGCTTCAACCTTTCCTTCACCCAATGATTTAAATAACCGAGTATAACAAATCGCAATCCCTGCTCTTGATCTATTATTTGTGGAGCTCTTCACATAGAACGCAGCAAGTTGATTAAGCATTTCAGGTAATGTGAACGTTAGTCTCTGATTTTTCTTTGGACCTGGACTCTCAAATCTTTGAATTTCATCATCGTCATCTGTGGCTCCTTTTGAAATTTTGCTTGCATGTTTTGATTTTTTGAATGTATGAGTTTCACTTTCGTTGAGTGGTACTTCTGAGTAGTTCTTTACAAGGACCTCTGCGAGGCATTCAGCAGCGGCTTGCCGAACTTGTGAACTAGGAGAGTCGATAACCTTTAATACAGTTGATTTAAGGTGATGGAATTCGGCAGAGTTCTCAAAGTAAATCGTGTACTTGGACAATTGACCCAAGGCCCAGCAAGTGGCAATTTGGACCAAAGTTGCTTTGTCTGTTGTCGCATAATATCTAGCTTGTTTCCATATATATCTGGCTATGCTTTCGTCTAAACTGCTTCCGATCTTCCCTGCTATTTTTCCAAAGGCCCTAAATAATGCTGCTCTGAGACCTGCGTTTAATTGAGCGTATTTCAATGCCTTTACGAGGGAAGCACATATCAATGGACATAATCCAATCGCACTGTCACCAGCGGCGGCAAATATTTCTCCGAGACAGTGAACTGCAGCATGTTTAAGCCTAAAATCTGCCTCAGATTTGTTCTTCCAATTCCCAAGAATAGCATTTAGATCATTGATCGTTTCAAAAAGCAATTTTCTGTCCCCATTCCCCAAAATATGCGCGAAACATCGGCCAAGATTATTTCGAGTGACTCGCGATGGAGGATGTGATACCAAGTTTAATATTTGGAGGAGCTCTTTTTTGAGATAAACTTGATGTAGGGTACAATCATCTGGAGATAGGTTGCAGATGTGTCTCGATAGGTTTGAAATAAAGCTAAGGAGGTAGATATCTTGCTGTTCAGATGGAAGACTGAATAACTTTTTGGTGTCAAGCTCCGGGTTTGACATTTTGACTACTTAGGAACCTTAATGTAAATCCGCCCCTTAGCCCCAAACTATTTCCAATCCCAGCCGGAGAATCCGTTAAACCGAATGTGAGAATTTGTTCATATCTACCAAGTTAACTGACGTTTGCAGAAAAGCCTGTGAAGGTACGAGGTACACTGACCGAAGATTATTTAGCAGAGGTATTTTATATTTAAAGAGAGTCATAGGGTTATCCGTGGTGTTTATCTGACTCTAATGAACATAGCTCACTCCCAAATTTGTACCGTCTCGAAGGGCGCAATCGAAAGGTAACAGACTGACCCTTTGTGAGCGGTAGTCGGACTTGACTTAACCCGATTTTACCGGTACCCATAATCGTACGGTCATAACAGAAATGAGGATGTTCTCCTCGAGCGCTATTTCCTTACAGACATTACATCCTTGAGGGTATGGCGATTTTAAGTAGCACTCCCAGTGTACTTATAGGCCCACCAGACTCCATCCTCAATTTTAAAGCCATAGGGTTTTGGGGATGACGGCTCTCCACTTACGAATTTGAAGTAGACAAACGGTGTAGCATACGCAGATTGAACTGCGAGTCCGTTTTTTTTTAATTCCGCTTACATCCTAAATAAATCTATGACTATCGTAAGATATGCACTCAAAATGAAGTACAATCTATGTTACTTGCTATTTTCAAGCTTTCCAATTTGTTTGTTCCAGTCTTATATTTGTGAACTGCTTAAGTGCTCTAGACCCGTTAACTTAAAATAAAACCATACAATTCCAACACCTTCCAACGCCTGATCTGCGAGTCCGTTGTCTTCACCTATTGCACGCATTTCTAATTCACCCAAATCCTACCGCTTTTTACAGTCAAAATATCAAATGTAATCTATGGGAGAATTTCTTTACTGGCAGTGTTCATTAAAGTAGGACAGTAGTCATTGAACGTATGCTGTGTATATTATGTAAACAGCTTTATTTAAAGGAAGGAGGTATTTTTTAATCATTTTTGTGTATGTTACTTGGGGCTATAACGCGAATCATTACGGAGGATATGTATGTTTCGCATTATGACTCAGTTTGACCTTTAGAACACTCATACTCAGATTTCATTTGCGGATACCACTACGAGAATAACGCCTTACGCCATGTACCCTCTTCCGTGAATGCCCACCATGAGGAAAGGCGAGAAAAACCCATGGTGATCTAAGTATGCTTTCGTCATCCTACGAATATAGTATCATCGCAAGAGAAGTAGTTTTAGGGTCCGGCTGGATTTGAGCCAGCTTTCTCCTGTCTCAATTGAGGCATGCGTCTCAATTACTCAAACTCCACTTGGGAGAACGGCCTGAACGGGGTACCATACCACTTCCCGACCCTAGCCTAAAGGCTATACTCATAAAATTGATATTAAAAAAAGTAGTTATCGAATGATCCTGTAAATACACCAACCACAATTACGAAGACAGGGTTGGATGGTGGCGTGGAACACCATCCAGCCCGTTCTCCCGAGTAGAGTCTGGATAGCCGAGGCACATGCCCCATCTGAGACACGAGAAAGCTGGCTGAAATCCAGCCAGACCCTAAAACCATACTTCTTGCCTGGTCATGTATGTGACGATGATGAAGGCACACTGGATGATCGTGGATGGTTAAAATGTGTTCCTGCGGTAGACGGGACCGGTTAAGCGTAGAAGGGGCTGTAAGGCGTAGGACTTCGAGTTGTGTCTATAAATAATATTTGGGAGTGGGTGTCTCTCATATCATGTTGATTCATCGCTCCACGTACCGTACTAGTATCATTCGTGTCATAACCTGAAGGCTTATTACACAAGAATGATTTAAAAAAAAGCTGGTCCGGACGTAAATTCTAGAGACAGACTCGAAATCTATTCTGAACACACAGAAAATTATAGTCATAATATCTTGTCGAAGGAAGAAGTTTAGATTTCGTTGAATGGAATAAGGATTTAGTATTTGGAAAGATACTCTAGTTGATACTGAAGAGCGAATTTGAGGTTCAAAAGTTAAAGAAACCTTTGATTGTACTGCAGCTGGGTAATTAGCTTGATCCCGGTAGATAATTTTTATGGAAGATTAAAGAACAGGAAGATAAGATTGGAGAGCAGTTTGTTTACTCAGTTCATCTGGTGTGAAGTATATGCTGTGGTAGATCCATCTCACAAAATAATTGAAATTTATTGAAAGGATTGAGAAACTTACAATCGTCTACAACCGAAAACTACTTTTTTGGACTATCGAATTGAGAGCTTCGAATGCCCAATTTCTGATTAGACCTTTTTTTACTGAATTAGGATTTTACGTCATCCAAAGTAAGAAATGGCCCGTAGATAGAATTGTGACCGACAGCCTAATTATTAAAATTAGGTTCCTAAATGGTTTCATACTCTCATAGATACATCGTTGCACTATAATTTTAGTGTATCACCAGAGTTACTTTCCGGAGCTATAGAAATTTCAAGATCTAGAAATTCGATTTCCAAGACTTGATTGGTCAATGGAATTAGAGGATATGATGGTTATTTTCTTGGGGGTAGAATTCCGGAGCATATTTGAGCTATTTGGAACATTTGTTGAAATTTTTTTTTATTGCTCAACTTGTAGGGTGTCTCGGATCGTACATCTCGTAACCTTCATTCTCAGTATCACTCTCTGCATCGTCCACGGTTGGTTTATCACCATGTGAAATTAAATCTCCGTCTGAAGGAACCTTGACTTCAGGTGCCCCGTCGGCTGGAGCAAAGCCACTTTTGAATCCTGCCTTTTTAAATCCTCCTTTCTTCGCTCTCAAACTAGTTGTATCACCACCAATTTTGATTGATATCAGACCTGATTGAGTGTTGGCTTTCATTTCAGCTTTCCGTGCTCTACTCGAAGCTAATGGATCTTTAGTTAATTGCCGCATGTCTTTGAGCCGCTGTTTGTGCGAATGATCATATGAAGATAGATGGGATTCATATTCATTCATGCGAGAATAACCTTTGCTGCAAAGCTCACAGTAGAACGATTTGACAGCTTCTCGAGCGGAATCTGTTTTTGGGGTAGGATTTGTGAAGCCGCGCTCCGACACGATCAGCAGAATGAAAAATTTATGGTTCAGGAAACATACTGGTGGCATGATGACTAGCTGGTGGGTTTGAATATTGGATTACAGAGCTCTGACGAGTGAAACTCGCCTTGTTATCGCAATGCGATCAAGTAATTTTCCGAAAGAATCGCAATATGATTTGAACAATGTGTAGTCATGGCAAGCTCGAGGCTAGAAATAAAATAGTTATTGAGTTTCATCAGCGCGTACAATTTCCCCAATCTAAGCTAAAGGTCTATGTCCCGACAGGCGACATAGGATAAGCTACATGTGCGTTGACAGTTCTCCGGAATCCGAATTCAGATATCGTTATCGGTAAACCTGAAAGAATAAACTGCTTCATGCGCACATAACTTTTTTTCATAGGCTGCCAAACTAAAAACCCTTCGCCACCTCTTACAAGTCGGACCATTCAATGACGCCCAATGTGCTCACTACTTATCAATGAGAGGTATAAGGAGTCGCACTCTTAATGGAGTGACCTGGAAAAAGTATCCGTCTGATCAAATAATTTCACGTTTCCATCCTAAAAAGCTCATCTCGGATTCCTACAGAATTACATCCTATGGCCAACGGCTTATCTCATTGATTTCTCGCGCCTAAAATTAATTTTCAAAGGCAAAATAATCACCAATCTGATCTCCACTCTGTATTACTTTGAGATGTGCGTTGCTGTTACTCGAGAAATGTGCTGATGGAAATAATTAGCGTTACTAAGATCGCTGTGTGCTCGGAAAGAAAAACGATGAAACCCAGCTTTGATTGGGCAAGGAAAATTAGGTAATAATACCATCAGGCAGGAAAAAGCTCTACAGGGTGTCAGGGACATTAGCTAAATTTTTTAAAGAAAATAACGACTTAAAGCGTATGTTGCTAACAGATACTTAGTCCCCGAGGGGTCATATTAAGAGGGCTCTAGCTGACCATTAGCTGAGAGTATTTTAGGTCAGCTTCCAAAGTGCAATATTGCAACTCTTCAAATCTATTCCCCAGCAGCTAGCTATTCGTTTTTATGTTAAGGTCCTAGGCTAAAGCCCGAGGCCTAAGTGCAATCCGATAGAGCTAAAGAGGACCACGCTCGAAAGTCTGCCCAACTCCTTCGCACCACGTGAATTATTGGTCCTACGAATTTTTAGCAGCAGCTAATCACGACGAAATCAGAAAATTCCTGAATTCCTTTTCAACTCAACCTTTATCTCTGAAGTTATGCCAAGTTTCGGTCCGGAATCTGTGTTCATCCGTCTCCTTTCATGTCACATATTCCAATTGAAATTGTTTCCCAACCGGTGCCTCCAGCTAGAGATGGGTACATAGGTAACCGATATCGATAGCCTGTTTCCTTTTTTATTTTATTGAAGTCATAAATTATTCCATCCTGAAATACTGAGTCCTGTAAATATGCTCTTCAGGGTCCAAGTCTCCCAAATCTACCTCAACCCCCCATTATGATATTCTCTGATGTAGCAGTTGTAATTACTACTATTCTGTTCTCCACAACCTTCGCTCGGGCCACTACTACATACTCGTTTTGTCCAGCTTTACATATTACGGCCAATTGCTCCTTGGTCACCGGTCTGGTCCTGAAGAGTCGAGTCAGGCAATCTAAGTAGCCCGACCAACTTGATTTATCACGATATTGTAATCTGGTGCGGACTACAACTCAATTCCAGCGTGCATTTGATTTAGTAACTCCGACAGGCTGGGGTACGAGATAACCACAAGTGGGATGGAAGGTAATTCAGTATTCGAACTGCATAATATATATTCGTAAGGTCGCAAGATCTTTGCCATTCCAGAGTCGTGGAAGAGTTGGAATGCAGGTCTAGGGGTTGACTTTCGAAGAAAAACAGTCTACCATGTCTGGTATGTTGCCCCAGCTTTAATCGTTGCATGGACTTGGATCCCGTTTAGGATAACGTTCGTCAATCAATTGGTCTCGTCCGTGACCGTACCTACCGCAACAAAAATATTGGCGTTATCTGTCGTGTTGGCCTTAAATGGCACAATGGAAATATGGATGGCAATCAACTCTGTCGTTAGTTTGATATTTTGACCAGCCTTTGAAATCTTGTCTAGAACCCTTTATTTTGTCGTTCCATTTGTTTTTGAGGTGCTCATATTGGATTTTATCTGCTATACCGAAATGACAGTGGCTCGAGTGAGGTAACAAGAGGTTGTGTCTTGCAGGTCGGTCTTCGCCCGGCTAGGAAACACGATTGTACTTCTCCGACACAAATGCCGAATGATTTAACTCTGGAGATAATCTTAGAAATCAGAGTCGTTTGCACGATCGTGCGACTGCTTGGCACAGCAATGATGGCGCATTTTAGGTTCAGTTAACCCTAGCCAAAAACAATTCTTCAGACTAACTGAGAGAAGACGAGAGAGTTTATTATATAAATACATAACGCGCAACCACGCACCCTAGGCTCTCTATCAGAGCGAAATACGTCGAGAAGTAGACTTCTCTTAGTCGCTGGAACTAGGCCACCCAATTTTGCTGCAGAACACTCTTCCTGTGGTTGTATTTGCCGGTACCACTCAGGAGTGTCATATCTTGGAGACTTACTCCTCTCCTCAATCGCAAGTGCCCATCTAAGGATAAATACATGTAAAATCATTGAGTTACCCAGCATGCTTAATCATCAAAATGCATCGATCTCGCTGGGAGTAGTCTCACAACATTCAACTCCGTGTTAGAGCAGATGTTTGAGCCACTAGACATTCGTGTGAAGATGAACAGACTAACGAACCACCACTTTATCCTTCGATGAGATATGCCTTGAGGCATAAAAGCACGGGAGTCGTATACCTTCCAACCATTCCAACATCTTCTGCCTCAAGAGCTGCTGTTTCGCTACTCACACTCCATCTTCTTTTCAAACCTGTGCATTTTCAGAGAATATTTTTTCCCATGCATTTTGTAATTCTCGCATCTCTATGCACCGGGTCTTAAGTCCTCTATTGGGTAACCATAGCAACAATGGCGTGTAATTGATAGAACCATAATCCGCCTTTAATTTTCAGGGTTATGTGACTCAACTTGACCCCATAGTGCCCTAGTGCGACTATTCCAGAGCATTTAGTTGCACTGCTAGCTCCCAGGGTCTACAGAGGGAGTTGTGGCATTAGGTCGCATCATGACCAAATGAAAAAGACATAATTATTGTAAGAACAGGTCATAAGATGGTCGGCTTACCTCATACATGTATTTATATCGCGTGGAAACTTACATCCTTCGCAAATTGTGGAGCGTCCTATGCCCCTCGGGTGGCTCTGAGGCATCTATCAGAAGATAGATTTGCTGTTGACGTTAGACGCAATCTAATCAAATCAATCTAGTTACAATGCATGTGCCGAATGTTGCTACGTACACTTTTCTACATCCGCATTTGTTGCACAATGCTTAATGCGAACCTCCTATGTACATTCATCAATAATCTCTTTAGCTAAATATATCCAATTTTCACACAAATTTCCAGTCTCCTTTCAATTATATATCTCCTTTAAAGATTTTATCATGAATTTCCATGGTAAATCATACTGCTCGCCCTGTAAATGCTAACTGCGTATCCAGCGACTTCTAGGTCGATTAAGAGGGCAAGCCACACAAGGCGTGCTCAAAGCATAGCAAAAAACGATTCCTACCTGAAATTGATGAATGGAATAGCTTTAAATTTGAAATTAGTATTTGGAGTACACCTGTAAGCCATCTCTGTTACTTGTGAGCTTGTTCTAATCTATACTTTGTTTAGGGCCAAATAGAACGACTTGAAATTTCGTATAATTTTGACCTTGACCAAATTCCTATCTCATTTGGCAATTCCCCTGAAGTATCTAGTGAAGCTGTTGTTGACTCTAGTCCACTAAATAAGGCAGTTACATTTCTGAATGATCTCATTTGGGAGGCAGGTGTTCATAGGTTCAACCAAATTATCAACTACAAAATTTCCGAATATTTCAATAATTATCACTCTGCTTGCTCTCAGGACAAAGAAAAATGTAATTAGTTGAAATTTCCGGCAAACGTGATCGACGCCAGGCAGAAATATTTTATTGCGAAAGCAATTTGGTCACAAGGACAAGCCCGTTGGATCGGCGGTTAGCCTTTAAGTTGCAGCACAATTACCACATGCCATATCTCGATATTTGATTGCCATAAAAAGCCCTTGAGTTTGTCAACACGAGCTGCTTGAGTAAGATTCCTGCAGATTTATTTCGTGACCTTCTGGCATCTAGTATCCATGATACGGGTATAGTAGCGCAGCGTCAAATATACTATTAATGGCAGCTTGCAAATTTCAAAGCATTGCTACTCGATGCGGACCAATTCTTGTCAACGTCAAAGTTTCTTGATAATTCCGCATATTTACATTCGCATGACATTTTTACATCCGGAAATTTACGTGCTCAGGCGATTTACATTCGTGGAACTATATCTGCTCTTATATCTACAACCCAAGAGCTTGTTATCAATGCAATATTTGGAACGAATAACCCATGAAGATAACGTTTAATTCTGATTGATGTAATATATAAATGTAGACTGCAACTTGAGCATGAGTTTGTCTGCTGTTCTGGCATAATTAAATGGCACAGGGGTCCAATTATGTTATCTCTTCTTTGGTAGCAATGGTTCTGAGATGGAATCCAGCTCCAAAATTGCCAGATCTACGACTTCTATCCTTCAGCAGTTTCTCAGGCCTCCCAAAGATGCTGGTTTTAATCCAATTACCTTCGGCTGTGATCAAGATAGAGCAGAGATTACAGCAATCCAGAAAGTTTGGCCGAGTATTACGGTTAAACTCTGTTACTGGCATGCCAAATGTGCTGTAAGGATGAAGCTTCAGAGCTCAGAGAAGACATCAATACAAAAATAATACTCTCCTCAAAGCGCTAAAGCACTAGTGCTTACGCTTGAAATTTGTCGGGGCTCGCTTAATACACGTCATCCAAACGGCGATCTTTTTTTTTTTAAATCATTTTTGCGTATGCAGCCTGAGGCTATGACGCGAATGATTACGGAAGATATGTATGTGACGCAGAATAACTCTGTTTGACGTTTAGAACACTCATACTCAGATTTCATTTGCAGATACCACTACGAGAATAACCCCTTACGACATGTACCCTCTTCCGTGAGTACCCACCACAGGGAAAAGCGAGAAAAACCCATGGTTATCTGAGCATGCTTTCGTCATTCTACGAATACAGTATCACCGCGAGAGAAGTGGTGTAAGGGTCTTGCTGGATTCGAACCAGCTTTCTCCTGTCTCAAGTGGGGCATGTGTCCAAGCTACCCAGACTCTACTCTCATGATAGGGTATTGTTCGTTGATCCGCTTCTTATAGGGTACAGGGGTTAAAGCGGGGATAAAGTGGAGATAAAGTTGTGATATTCCAGGTTACCTCACGATAGATCCACAGTATCCCTGTTAGCATCAAATTTTAAAATCTTATGGCCTAAGGCATAAGAGATATGCATCTGTATATGAAGTCCAACGCCCACCTTCACGCCTGCACCTTTCTTCACTCGCGCACACCTGAGGTCGTTTCGTTTAAATCATTGTCAGCTATTTACTATTATTTTGCTCAACGGCATACTTTTATTTCATTCATCTATCTAATTTTTACTTCATGTGAGTGCATCTGAACCTTAAGTCAACTACTTTAGAAGATTTTAATTTACTGTACTAGATTGCCGCAAAGATGGATTCACCTCAACAACCTTCTCCATCATCAGCATCTCCTACTTATGCAAAATGCCTAACACAAACTCAACGTATTCAAGTAAGTCTGAAAACTACAAATTGATAAGGTTAAGAGAGTAACATGTGCAGGTTAGAACCTTGGCCAGTGAGGGACACAGTTACGTCAAAATCTCTCAACGCCTTGGGATTACATGGCGACAGGTACAATACACCATGAGCGTTGAAAATACCGAGCCTCAGTACTCCAGTGGTAGGCCACCTATTCTAAGTAGTTCCCAGGTCGATGAAATAGAATTTTTCGTCTGTTTATCATCGGAAAATCGTCGGATGTCATTTTTCCAACTTGCACATTTTATATTTCGGCACTTTGGTGTGAGCGAGAATGTGATCCGACGTGAACTGGCAAAGAGGGGATATGCACGCAGGATTGCACGATTAAAACCTCCTATCTCTTCAGTCAACAATCTGAAGAGATATGAGTTTGCCAGAATACATCTCCACTGGCGGAAGGAACATTGGATGAGAGTCCTCTGGTCCGACGAGACTTGGGCTATGAATGGTCGGCAAAGTGATCGTTGGGTCACAAGAAAGGTCAGTAGTTCCTTAAAGGCTCCTAAGATTTAGAGTTCCCTTGAGCTAAGTTTAAGTCAAAGATTGGGGAAGAGTACGAAGATACCTGTGTCCTAGCCAAGACGCGGAGGAGAGTTGGGTGAATGTTCTGGGGATCTTTCTTTGGACGACAGAAGGGGCCTTGCCTGATTTGGGAGAAGGAGTGGGGCCATATCACTGCGGCCAGTTACTGCGAGAGGATAGTGCCTCTCATAGAGAGTGCGGTCTTTCGGGAACCAGGACTAGATGTGATGCAGGACAACGCCCCTCCTCACAAGTCGAGGCAAACTATGCGTGAGTTTGAAAGGAGGAATATTTCTCTAATGGAGTGGCCGCCATATTCTCCTGATTTAAATCCGATAGAAACTTTGTGGAGTTATATGAAAGCGTACATGGAGCGTCTTTATCCAGCGTTGGATCAAGGGGGGCAGCGGAGTCAAGGGCATCTTCGTCAAATAGTGAACGAGGCGTGGGATCTGGGGTTTAATGGGGATGACTTGGAGAAACTGATAGATTCGATGCCCCGAAGAATTAGAGCCGTTTACGAAGCTGAAGGCGGATATGTAAATTATTAGCTAGATAGAAGTATAATTTATTTATGAAATGTATTAATGAATTAAAAAGTGAATAGAGGGCTATAATGGACCAAAAAAGCAAAACCAACGAATATTTCGTTGTGAAATTTTTGCCATACAAATTTAAAGTTTAGGTGGGGAGATCTACTTATCGTCATGCTAATTCAAGTTAGTAAAAGCCTATATACCCTGTAAAAGTCGAATTTTAGCGCCTATACACGATTAATACCGTAGTATCAGAGTACTTGGAAGAACGGCCCGGATAGTGTACCACTGCACCATCCGACCCCAAACGGCGATCATTGTTATGCACGGTGCCACTGTCTATCCTCATCCTTGTTGGAGTGTGAGGAGTTCGGTAGAATCGAAACTGTCAGCGAAGTTGAGCAGGATACTGTTATACAAATTATTAGCCGCCGCTATAATATACACTCGATGATCCCAGACAAGAATGGGATAACCCGCTCAGGCACGCAAATACACTTCGACTACGTCAATGAAATCTACACGTGGTGTTACTCTCGTAATTACTTTTGTCTTTGGGCATACCTGTACACAAACTGGTATTCTCATGAGCAATGGAGGTCGCGGACACGCTCTACAAATCCTGATAGACTTCTGGTGCTCAAGAAGACCGTGATAATCGAGTCTTATTGGAGAAGAATCAAGCATGACTTTCTTCATAGATTCAACCGTCCTCGTACTAATCTGGTTGCTTGGGTGCTAGTTACACAATTTATTCCAACGGCCTTAGGATAAATGAGAGCAATTCTGAAGATGAATCATCGAAAGTCTACCGCTTCCTGGAGAAAACCTATCAAACGATAAGGAAAGCGATTGCAGAAATGCGAAACAGACCTGCCAAGTTTGTGTTAGGGGCTGTGCCCTGGATATCAATTGGCTAAGTCAGGGACTAGCCGTTCATGTATGCGGAGGTACAGCCCATAAGTATTCTTCCATGTCGACCAGGGGGGGGGGGCTTGGCCACCACAACGCCTTCCTTAATTAGGCAACATTGCGAGAATGCACCTCGCACCCATCCCTACTGTGTTTTGTATGTATTCCGATGACAACAACATCAACGCAATGGATTGCTTACTAAGTATTAGTTATTATAAGAATAGGAATTATTTTGCATTTTATATTATGAGTTGGGAATCATTGAATCAATGCTTTGATCATTAGAACTCATACAAAACACAGTAGGAATGGGTGCGAGGTGCATTCTCGCGATGTTGCCTAATTAAGGAAAGCGTTGTGGTGGCCAAGCCCCCCCTGGTCGACATGGAATAATACTTATGGGCTGTACCTCCGTAAGTACTAACACTGTAAGAGATGTAGATCTTATACCCTGTAGACGAAGATCCATTTCTAGGATGTACGTGTTTAGGGGGGCTTATTGGTACGCGTCTCTGTAGCTGTACTGCTCTTGGCATATACACCTGACTTCCCTGCTCCGTAGATAGTTATAGGAGAAATAAACGGTATTCCGTGACATATGTTAGTCGTGTTATATTCCGATCGCTTATAGTCCTTCATAGTTTGCTGCTATCAGAAAGTGTGACACGAGTCATTCAATTACTAGGCTGTAGCCTGTAGCTAGCATGCCATCTACAATACAGTAAAACTTCTCTAACACGATAGTGGGTCCCTGCATAAGTGTTGAACATATTCATTGAAATTCATCCATTTATATTTGCAATACTTGCCCCTGCACCCAAAATGACCTGTAAGGGTAAGTGTTGCAAATATAAAAGTGCAAGCTACAATGAATATTTTCAACACTTATGCCGGGACCCATTATCGTGTTAGAGAAGTTTTACTGTACCACATTGGTATTAGTAGGGATCTTTAGTACAATCCACCAAGGATTAAATCTGGTGGCGGGCATGCTCGGAAGTAACTCTACGCACGCTAGAAGCCGAGGTCTCCGGAAACCTTGCATACTCTACCCCCAGGATAAGATTTCACCAGTGGATCCAATTTGTGGGGCGAAGTCGGATCCTTTAAGCCTAGTTGAGTACAGGATCGCGGGGGTAATACTTTGCCCGTATAAAGTGGTAGAGCTCACTTTTTGCGGGCAAAGTATTACCCCCGCGACCCTTTAGCACCTTTTCTGAGAAAAGGTTTTCAGACATTCTGACAGGGATTATTTGTATGATGTTTTTGCCCGACAGAGGTTTTTACCACTTGCACTAGATCACAAACTTAACTCAGATTGGTACCATTTTTTGAATTTAATCGATTTCAGATAAACAAGTACATACAAACTTACTTTACGTAGCAGATTTAATATTTTACAGACCCGCCTTGAGCAAGTCTGACTGCCTCACATCTCGTGGGCATGCTTCTGACAAGCTTCTCAAGCTTGTCCGGCTTAGTCGCGTCATTCCATGCTTCTTTCACTATTCCTCGAAGTTCATCGTAGGATCGCTGCCTCCCCCTTTCAAATCTCGGGTAATGGTACTTTATGTAATCTTTCATACTATCCCATACGTGCTCAATTGGATTCAGGTCGGGAGAATACGGAGGCCAGTCGATCGGAGTAATGAACCTCTCCCGGAACTCTTCGATTGTTCACGCCGCGCTGTGTGATGGAGCATTGTCCTGCATCACAGAAACCCATGGTCTCATACTCACCATTCCATCAATCAGCGGTACAATTCTCTAAGAGTATGATTCTGAGGTAATATACCCCCATTTCTTCTCCCAGAAAAGGCAAGGACCTTCCTCTATCCCTGCGAAACTTCCCCAAAACATCCAGCCAAGACTCTAACTCACCTTTTCCACTATGCAGGTGGCGTTGACTTCTTCACCTATCTTGAACTGAGAGTTAGATCGGTATTTTTTATCAGTTGAGTTACAAAGATACCAACCTTTCACGTTACCCATTCTCTCTAATGTTGGCCGTCTGTGGCCCAGGTCTCATCAGTCCAAAGAATCGCCATCCAATCTTCAACAGTCCAGTCCTTGTGGGCTTCGGCCCACTCCCGACGCTTCCTTTTAACCTCTTCAGAAAGGGGTGGCCTTTCCAGTGCTGGATGACGTCCGTAACCCTTTTTTTTTGGGTCGTTTTCAATAGCCCTTTCACTCACTCCAAAATCCCGAAAGGGGCCATGGGCAAGTTCAAACCATGACATTCGACGACCTTCAGAGGATGATGTTATGAATGCCTCAATCCGGACAACGTCAGAAGAGGACAGTGTTGGGGGCCGACCTGCGGCTTTCTTGGGTTCAATGTACGGAGTACAAAGGGTGTATCTGACCTGGTTTCGAGATATGCCGAGTTGTTTTGCAATATTTGTCTGATTCATTCCCGAATCGTGGAGAGTTTTGATCTAGACGTGTTACCTCAGATATTTATTTACCATAAAAATTGGGCTTACCTGGAGACGCTGATCTCTGTTTAATCGTTTGGCGTTGTTTGTGTGAGTTGCTGGTTGTACCTGGCTCATTTTTTAAAGAATAATTGGCCTATGAAATATGCTAAATGTTAAGAGTAACGATTTATTGATTCTCTTAGATGAAAATGCTGATGATGATGATGATTCTGTAGACAGTAACAGCAAGGATGTATATTGAAGTGCATAGGTGAGGGGGGGGAAGAAAGAGATCAGAGCAGCAGTCCAGTAAAAAGCCTGATCACTCAGGCCAACATTTTCAATTTCTTTCGGTGTGAAGACTAGCAGGGATAATATTCATAAGCGAGGTTTTAGTGCAGACTGAAAACTTACCCTAGGGGTGGAGTATGAGACATGGATATAAAATTTATGGTTGAGTCGGAGTAGGCTACAGAGACACTACAGCTTACCAGCTGTCACATCCGTCCAGGAGTTTGGACCCATCTGAGTATATTTGTATATCGCTCCTCAGAGTGGTGCTAAGAAAATTCTCGAAATGTATTCGGTCTTGGCTCCCTCGACCCTGCGGATACCCGAATGTGTTCAAGGGCAGCTTGACAAAATTCCACTTTATCCCAGGGAGGGTAGAGAAGAGGATTGTCGTTTTCTGAGGCCGGGATATTTCGGCATGAGCGAGTAAACCTCCATAGTGCAGGGCATGTTAGTGATCTTTGCCCGCGTTTGTGCAATAGATGTCGAGGATTCAATCCACGGGTTTGTTTGTTTGTTTGTAGTGGTGTTTATTCGTGCTATGTAGAGTCCAAGACTATCATAAAAATAGGGCTCCTCTCTGACCCAGACCACGCCTTTTACAGTGCTCTTTTCCCCTTTTACCTCGAACCTAAGATCATTGATACATTGACCCAAGACGAGTAGCCATTTAGCTCAGTAGTTACCCGTAGAATTCAACCAACTTTTCTACGGAACCTTCTGCTTAAAAGAAAAAAGAAAAAGAGCAGCCATGGAAACCAGTACACGGGAAAAAGTCTCAAAAAACCTGCAACTCCAGCCAGGCGAGGCCTAGACACCAGAGTCACATGAGGTGCGTATCCCCATCTGTATCTCCCTAATATCCCATAGTCCAGATAACGGGCCCCATCCTGCAGACTCCTTGGAATGCTTAATTCGGCCTAGAAAGGACAATACGTTCCCCTCCAAGCAAGAAACAGCCGCAATCAGGCGAGCAGCAGCCGCAGCAAGGCTCCGTCTCAAGGTCGCAAATTGCGGGATCTTGAGACACAGCCAACGACCCCTCCTGCAGCTACCCAAACGCCCTCCTCCCCAAAAATATCCAACAATGACAACAGATCTTCGACTCTGCACCCAGTGATTGGGTTAGGGAGGTTCACAAGTTTGGCTGAAAATAGCCATCAGAGCAACTCAGTGGAAATGAATGAGTGTGTTGAAATAATTGTTGGTCGATCTATGTCACGTTGCAGCTACAACGTTCGGTAAACGGAACTAGGCAAACAGAACTCGGTAAATGAATTAGTCTGACAAACGGAGTTCGGAGAGCGGAGTTTGTTTTGGATAGTCAAGCATTTGGTTTGACTAGTTTTACAAGGTATTCAGCGATGGTTAAAGTATACCGTTAATTCCTTAGTATAGATGACACACGATTTTATTATTACTAATCTAATACTATACCATTTTTCTCCTTCCAGATAAGACGCCTGAAAGATTCATAATCTAATAGGTTATGACCCCGGCTTGCACGAGAATCAAGGTAGAGTAAAAGGTTAACACGCTTCCACACCCGCTTCCACACACGTCTTTACATACGCATTTAAAAAAAAAAAATTGCAACGGTAGATTCGAAAGTTGAGAGAGGGACTGGCCTTTGGAAATTGGTTCCTAAACTAACAAGAGCCAATAAGAATGAATGGTATGACTTGGTTGAGCATGTTCTTGAAGGAGAAGACGCAGCATGGCTCTTGAAAAAGACGAACAAAGAATCTGCACATGTTAAAGATTCTTTGAGAAAACAAGAGCCTGAATCGGACTGGAAATTTTACAATAAGGGGGAAGGAACTCAATCAGTAAAATGGTGGATCATGACGGGAAAAGACTTGCAGTACAAGAGAGCACACGTACAATTTCGACTCAACCTGCGACTTAAGATTTCTTCTACAGATAAAGATATGATCGATGAATTTACTGGGGTACCTGCCTAGTTTGCAGCCCTGAAAGACGCTTACAACCAAATAACACATACTACAGGCGCTAGTCAAATCGTAGCCTTTACAACTTGGTCAATGAATGTAGAAATTAGTCCGTCTAATAACTACAGTCAGCTCATTAAGCTACGGAAAAACGTACATCAATTTTCTCCTGGGACCAGATTCAGTACAGAATTCATGTGGAATCTCTTCGTTGCTGGCCTTCGACCGCGGCAAAAATATATGAGTCTTGCGGAAGGTTTTCCTTCGGATATGGAGCTAATGTCGTGTCTGCTTAGACTTGACGAGAAATGGGAGATGCTCCAAGCAGAATCTCAAGGAAAAGAACATGCTTTTCAAGCTATCATTATTAACACTGAACAAATTAAGCATGAAGCCGTGCAGGCAGTGGAAGCAGCTCTTGCAGCAAGACGGATGCGTGGCCAATCATTTCCGCGCGACAAATACTTTTTTAAGTGCGGCTCTAGTCGTCATGTTAGTATCACTTGTCCATTCGCAGAAATAGGGTTCGATGCAGCAAAGAGGGCCCGTATTCGAAGGAATGGCGAGGAAAGTGACGAAGAGGTCAAAGTCTATCAGCCACCACGATCATATGCAAGCCAAATCAAAACTCAGCAAAACAATAGAAACAAATCGCCTGATTTTCGTGAGAAAACTTATTCGTCTTCTAATTGGAAAATCCAAATATCAGCTAATCGTCCCCGGAATGTTTCAAAATTTGATCGTTTAAATGAGCATGCCAAACTTGCAGAAGAGCCATCTGATGAAGAATCTGACACTCAATTCGATGAATTTGGAGGTCTTTCATGGGAACAGCGAAGTAAGATACCCCTCTCTTCTTGGGCCGCGGATACTGGGTGTACCTCTCCAATGACTGACAAAGAATCTCTATTCAGTTCACCAATAATTCCTTGCCGGCGGCGCATTCAAGTTGGAGGTGGGATTCTTTATTCGGTTGGAATAGGGACTGCGATAGTTAGACTTGAAAGTAACAGATGTATTTTACTGGAAAATACTCTACTTGTACCTGGGTTAGGCTGCAATTTGTTGTCTGCTAAGAAATTGGTTATGGGCGATCGTTGTTTGCGCCAATTCGACTCTGATTGCATGACATTCCTCGATCCGATCACTGAAACTGCCCTCCTTAAAGCTAAAAATAAAAAAGGCTTATATATCATTTCTGAAATCTCAAGCGAAGCAGACGGTCAAATGTTTGGAAAAGAACAAACAACTATGAGCGCCTGAAAGAAATTTCCAAAGAAAAATGTGACGTTTAAAGATGAATTAGATAATAATATACCAGATTATGTTGAAAAATGTTCCACACTAGAGGCTATGGAGGAGATTTTAAGCTCCCATGTTAATCCTCATAGTAGTTCCGATGAGAACTCTGACTCATCAGATAATCAAAGAGTTTCGTGTCATCCGTATGCGGAATTAAAGAAAGAAACAACAAATAATGAATTTGGAAACGATATTTTAAAGCGTAATCAAAATGCCGTGTTCAAGCGGATTCGAGATTTCAGAAAAGTAAATAATGATCAATCACACCTGGAAAACAAAGAAAAAAATCTTTCTCTCTTAGAGCGACGACGACAACAAGAAATATCTCGTTATACCTATTATCATAGGAGGTTCTGCCACGCAAGCTCTAAAGCCCTTTCTCTATTGCACACAGTTTGTGATATTAAGAAAATTATAATTCCAGATCGGGTCCCATTATGTGAGGTTTGTGCTGCACAAAAGATCAAGAAGAAGCAATCTAAAAGACTAGCAGAACATGCTCCAGAACCTCTTGCACTTGTGTCATTTGATATTGCTGGTCCATTTCCTGTTTCATATCGAGGATAACGATACTTTGGAGAACTTGTTGATAATTGGAGTCGAAAAACATGGACAATTCTCCTAAAGGATCGTAAGGAAGTGCTTTCCGCACTAAATCATTGGAAGTTGAAAGTAGAACTTCAAACCGGAAAGAAGGTAAAAGCTTCTCGAACCGACAATGCACCAGAGATTCTCCAAACCCTTAAACAATGGTCAGAATCAGGAGTCTCAGCACAACACACTGAACCACACACATCAGCACAAAATGGTCCCGCTGAGAGATCCATCCAAACTACGCAAGCAAGCATTCACTGCATGCTTGACGACGCGAAACTTCCAGTTGAATTTTGGTGTGAAGCAGCTCAAGCGCAAGCATACACTCGTGCTCGAATGCGACGAGGACCAGTTGTTGTAGAAGAAGCTGTGGACGATCTTACCGGGAAATTAATGAAGGTAGAATATCGGATATTTCCTGAAGAAGCCTTTACTCGAAAAGCTCCGCATATCCACGACCATGTAAAAACATGGGGCTGCAAAGTGTTTGCACACGTATCTAAAGCCTCATTGCCAGGTCGGAAGGATAAGCTGATGCCGACGGGAAGAGAGGGGATATTTATGGGATACAGCGATGAAACTACTGCCCACTATCGTGTTTATGCGCCTGATATGCACACCACAATCATCTCCAGCAATGTTATTTTCTTCGAAGATATACCAGGTCGCAATATCTCCAATTATCAACTATGGGCAGAGTTGTCTGAAGGGAAATTCATAGAAACTGACGGTAATTACAATGTTTTGCCAGTAAGAAATAAACGTGGAAGGCCATTAGATCAACAAAAAAATGAGACATCGCACTCTAATACTTCGAGTTTCGGTACAGGAGTTGAAAAAACACTGGAGTTCAAAATTCGAGGAAAAAATTCTGAGGCTGAATCAAATACAAATCCTCCCAGCACATCACAATCCCCTATTCTCGACGAAAATATTAATTCTATTACGTCTCCCACTGAAGTTGTAAACAAGGAAAATCAAATAATCACCATTCCAATAGATCCACTGACCCAAAAACAAGACTCAATATCAATGGCTGAAATAAAGAAATCACAAGATGCAATTAAGCCTGACTTTTTGTCGTCTGTCGAATCTATTCCCCGTGGATCGCTCAGATCAGGAAATAAACGCCAAATAAAGCACGAAAATAGCGACGAGCGGAACTCCAAAAGGATTCGGGCAATGCTTGCAATGCTCGACTGGTTCGATGATGATAATTGCCCTCATACCGGATCCGAGACTGCGATGGTTGCTGAAGCTGCACAACACAATATATCGATTCCTGCATCTTACAAGGAAGCAATATCTGACCCACAACATAGTCATAAGTGGAAAGAAGCTATCAATTCCGAAATTGAACAACTCCTCGCTAACAACACATGGCGTGAGGAAGTTCCTCCTAATGGAGCTAATCTTGTTTCATCCAAATGGGTTTTTAATCTCAAATTTAATCTTGATGGAACATTAGAACGTTTCAAAGCTAGACTCGTTGCAAGAGGGTTCAGTCAACAGTATGGCGTTGATTATACCGAAACGTTTGCCCCCACTGTGCGAATGGCAACCCTTCGTGCATATCTTGCTCTTGTCGCATGCGAAAACTTGGAGTGCTATCACTATGATATTAAAAATGCATTCACGGAATCAGCACTTGATGAAGAAATTTGGATGAAGATTCCACAGGGCATTGAAAAGACTAAGTCAGGTACTGCACTTAGACTGTTGCGTAGCCTTTATGGGCTAAAACAAGCTGCTCGTGACTGGAGTAATTTAATCAAAAGTGAGATATTGAGCTGGGGTTTTGTGGAAAGCAAAGCGGATCCATGCTTATTTGTTCATGTAAAACGCGAGATTCGGCTGCTTGTCTATGTAGATGACCTCACCGCGGCAGCTCCTCGAGCTTCAGATCTCGATTAGTTCTTTGGAAAACTAAGTGCACGCTTCAATGCCAAGAACTTGGGGGAGCTTAGAAAAATTCTTGGAATTCGCGTGTCACGAGATAGGGCAGCGAGATATGTAGAGCTGGATCAGGAACAGTACCTAGACAAAGTACTCAGTAAATTTGGGTTTCCTGTCTCCGCCAAACGCGACATAGCTATTCCGATAGAAAATTATAACGACTTAAGAAAAGCTACTCCAAGCGACAAACGTGTAGATCCAACCTGGTACCGAGAAATAATCGGATCGTTGATGTATGCTATGGTCTATACCCGTCCAGATATTGCTTTCGCCCTTGGCAGGCTCAGCCAATATATGCAGGACCCGGCCGAACATCACGCAAACGCGATCAAACGTTTGATGCGCTATCTTCGCTTTACAATCAAAGCAAAAATAAATTTTGGTCCTAAAGGCGGACTGATCACATACTCGGATGCCGATTGGGCAAGTGATAAGACAGACAGAAAAAGCATCACTGCCTGCGTGGGCTTAATTGGAGGAGGACCAGTTTTCTGGGGGAGTAAGAAGCAGACGGCTGTGGCTACAGCAACGGTCGAAGCTGAATATATTGCCTCAGCTTATAACGCCAAGCAAGGCCAATGGATAGCCCAGATCTTACGAGATATGGGGTTTGGGGGTTACATTTCTGAGAACCATCAGACAGTCGATATGCGCGGAGACAACAAGGGAGCTATTGCATTAACAAAGAATCCTCACCTTACAGACCGCTCAAAACACATCGTTATCTCTTACCATTTTGTAAGGGATCTGTACGAGAAGAAACGAATAGATTTGAAATATGTTCCGACCACTGATATGGTTGCGGACGGATTTTCCAAGCCACTTGCTAAAGATCAATTCAACAAATGGATAAGACAAATAGGAATGATACTTGTCGGACAATCTGGTAGAGCTTCCAAGAAAAATGGTGGCGAGCTTAGTAACCCAGAAGATAAATCAGACCGCTCGACCAATAGGGGAGTGTTGAAATAATTGTTGGTCGATCTATGTCACGTTGCAGTTACAGCGTTTGGTAAACGGAACTAGGCAAACAGAACTCGGTAAATGAATTAGTCGGACAAACGGAGTTCGGAGAGCGGAGTTTGTTTTTGATAGTCAAGCATTTGGCTTGACTAGTTTTACAAGGTATTCAGCGATGGTTAAAGTATACCGTTAATTCCTTAGTATAGATGACACACGATTTTATTATTACTAATCTAATACTATACCATTTTTCTCCTTCCAGATAAGACGCCTGAAAGATTCATAATCTAATAGAGTGATACAAACCATACCATCAGCATCCTCTCAGTGAATGTCGGCCGCTCATGAGCTGCCCAACAAATAGCTTTGCAAACCGCTCACACTTCCGGCACAGACTTCTCGCTGATTCAAGAACCTTACATCTTCAAGGATAGCGAACGGAAGATCATAAGCAGGCATCCCTCTTATGAGTGCTCTGCCCCAGTTGACAATTGGTCTACTCGCCCTCGAGCCTTAACATACGCGAGGAAAAGTAATAATCTCACTCAATATCAGGAACGCCTTAATATCGCAATAGAACAGGGACAAGGTGTTGTTTTATTTCTTTCCGTCAGAGCTCCTAATAACCTTCGCTTGCTCATAATCAACGTTTATAACGCCCCTCCTGGAGCCATTAACACTGGTGCTGGAGTATCTTGCCTCCTCTCCTTACTAAACACTTACCTCCCAGCAAACACAATTTTGGCAGGGGATTTCAATCTGCACCACTCATCGTGGCATCCTTCTTATCACGGCTCACCCTCTGCTCAATCGGAAGCCCTCAACCATTGGCTCGACTGTAGAGATCTTTCACTCATTTCGGAGATAGATGTGCCGACTCACAACTGTGGAAACGTCCTTGACCTCGTATTTGGGTCAAGCCAGCTAGTGGCGAGAGGCACCCTTGCATCAGTACAGCAGGACCTTGATGTGACATCAAATCACCTCCCGCTTTTAGTCAAAGTACATTGTGGACCACGCGGTAGTATGCCTAAGACCAGGATTCGTTTCGCCACTATCGATAAAGACAAGTTCCAGACATCCCTACTCGCCCAGCTCTCGAGCATTTTTCCTTTGTCGGATAAATCCTGCGCTAGCCTTGACCAGCGAGCAGAACAGATCATTAGCATTCTCCATCACTCCTTCTCGACATCTGCTAAACGCTCTCTGCCCCATGGCAGAGGACAGCCTTGGTGGAACCAGAACTGCAAAGAGGCGAGGGAAAAATACCGAAGGAAAATCCAGGATAGCTCCGTTTGTCGAGCCGACAGGAAAGAATTTCGAAAGGTCACCAGGAAGGCAAAAGTCACCTTTTATCAGAAGAAAATCGACGAGGTTGCCACCGCGAAAGGTATATTTGAAATTGCGAAGTGGCATAAGTCAAAAGGCGCCTTCCGCACTCCGCCTTTAAAAGACCCACTCAACCCCGAGGCTCCTCCAGCTGAATCCATTAAGGATAAAAGAAACGTACTGGCGCGTAACTTATTGAGCAACCAGTCCGAGGTAGAGGATATTCCAACAACCACTCCCACTGTAGCAACCACCTCCCTCCCTTCCCTTCTTTAACTTCCGATGAAGTTTCCCGGTTCATCCTCGAGGCTGGAAATACTACACCTGGAAAAGACGAGATTCCCACCGGGGTACTGCGCTTGGCCTGGCCTCATATATCGGTCCTGGTACAAGATCTCTACCAGGCATGCCTTGATATGGGCCATCATCCCAAATGCTTTCGCACCGCCATCGTAGCTATGATTGGGAAACCGAACAAGGCAGACATGGCATCACCTCGATCATACAGACCTATTGCACTTCTCTCAGTACTTGGGAAAGGTCTCGAAAGGCTTGTAGCAAAGAGAATGTCTTGGATAGCGATACAACACAAGATGCTCGCCCGTCAACAATTTGGAGCACTACCCAAACGTTCGAGTGTAGATCCAACTACCTGCCTCATGATGTTGAGACTGCACTAGCTAGGGGGCAGACCGCTACTATGGCGACGCTCGATATTAAAGGGGCATTTGACACTGTACTCCCCGGTCGGCTCGTCAGACGAATGAGAGAGCAAGGCTGGCCAGCGCAGCTCTGCAATTGGATAGCATCCTTCGCTACAGAACGCAGAGTCTGCATACGGCTGGATGGTGTAATCGGCGATCCTATTGCGATTAACTGTGGGCTCCCTCAAGGCTCACCAGTCTCACCTATTCTGTTCATGCTCTACATCGCTCCCTTGTTCCGACTTCCCGCTCTGAAGAAAGCTTTTGGGTATGCCGATGATGTCGCGGTTCTAGAAACCTCGCCTTCCCTAGAGGAGAACTCCAGTAAATTGGGATTGGCCATTAATCAAGCACTATCTTGGGGCTTAACGCAAAGTATTACATTTGATGCTCAAAAGTCCGGACTTCTACACTTTTCCCGCAAGCATAAAGATAAGGACTCACGACCACCTGTGCTAACCAACAGCTTCACTATCACAGAGGACCCTCAGATTCCATACCTCAAATGGTTTGGAGTTCACTTCGATAGAAAGCTAACCTTCAAATTCCATGCGTAGATACAAGTAGCAAAAGCTCTGAAAGTCGCACACGCACTGCGCTGCCTAGGAAATACGGTCAGAGGGGCTTCACCCAGCCTTTCAAGGCAGCCAGCCTTTGCATGCATCTTGCCCATCGCCCACTTCGGAGCTGAAACCTGGTGGCCAGGCAAGTCCCGAACCAACAGCGGAAGAGTAATTTGCAACCGGGTTGGCGTTCACCTCGAAAAGCTGGGGAGAGTCTACACCGCCACTGCAAGAGCGATCCTTCCAGTCTACCGGACGACTCCAACTGTAGCCCTACTAAGGGAGGCGGAGCTAAACCCCGCGGAGGTCGCCCTCGATGCCATATCTAGGAGAGCCGCTATCCGTACCCGTAGACTTGACCCCCGACACCCCCTATTCACACGAGGACAGAAGTCACTCGATGGTATTTCTTTGACGCGATTCGCCCGTACATGCAGAAATATTC
This sequence comes from Podosphaera xanthii, assembly GCA_028751805.1. NCBI lineage: Eukaryota > Fungi > Ascomycota > Leotiomycetes > Helotiales > Erysiphaceae > Podosphaera > Podosphaera xanthii. The sequence goes on along the minus strand of JAPWIX010000001.1, from coordinate 4,640,199 downwards.
CTGCCTCAGAAAAAATTAATCCCCTGCTCAACCCTCCATGGGAGACAATAGAATCCAGGCAGAATTCCCTGTCCCGTATCTGCGGACCAACAGACCTAAAGGAATTCCACGCGGACACATTTCGAACCTTTCTCAGCACCCTGCCGAAGAGTGACATTCAGGTTTACTCGGACGGCTTAAAACTACCTGAGGGCAACGCAGGCGCTGGTTTTGTTATATACCAGTTTGGAATCAAAGTGTGCACGAAATCTTTCCCTCTCGGAAAGCACAAGGAGTCATACGATGCAGAAATACACGCAGCGCAACAAGGGATTCATGCAACCGTAGCCCTACCTTCAGCCCGATTCTCAAATAACTTGTGGATATTTTTAGACAACGAAGAAGTCGCTAGGAAGATTTTAACAACTCACCCCACCACCTCTTCTCAGCAAGTCTTTCTAGACGGCCTGGAAGCGTCAAAGATCTGGAAAAAACGAACACGACTGCCCCACACCACTGAGGGCCAAATTAATATACGATGGGTGCCGAGTCACACTAGTATCATAGGCAACAAACTTGCAGATCTCGAGGCAAAGAAGGGTGCAGCAACACCCTTCTTGAAACCACCCGAGTACTCTTATTCCGCTCTGTGTAAGTGGAATATAGAACAGACCAAACTAGCGAGAGACAACTGGTGGCACACATCACGTCCGAATTCGTACACACAACTTGAGATCGGAAACGCACCTAGCTTTCCAAAGGAGCTCCTTTTAAGCCGCAAAAACTTGGGCCGGGTGGTCGCAGCCAGAACGGGTCACGGTGACTTTGCTGCATACCACATCCGCTTTAAACACGAAGATGCCACACTGAACTGCCTCTGTGGATCTCCTAAAACACCTACACACTTTTTTTTCTGCCGAATTCTCCGTCGTCGAGACGGCTGCCCTGCAGGGCCCATCAATACGCTGATTCCACATTTGATAGGCACGCCGGAGGGGGCATAACCCTGAGTAAATGGATGGATCAGTCTCGTTTTTTCGAGGAAATAAGCGTCCGATGAGGACAACCCAATTTTATTTTTCTTTTCCTTTTTGTTAATGATCGGAGGCTCAAGGAGGATGGAAGAGCTGGCGAGCGGGACCGGTTGATCATCGGTTAGGAGCTAGAGGAGGGCTCAAAAATTATGTTACGTTATGTAAAGTTTTTGTTCTGTGCGCAGTTTCACACAACGCAGCACAGCGATGAAATTATGACTGGGATAAAATTCAGAAGTTCTAAGGCCAAGGCCTTAGCGCGTTCTATGTCCTGGCCGGGATGGGTAGTCACATGTCAGACAGACTAAGGGCCATCACTTAGACGGAAAATAGAATCATCATCATCATCATCATAGTCCAGATATCCTCCTTATACCGACACCACAAGCGCTCAGGTAGCGGTGCTCTTTCCTCGGCAGACAGTATAATGCCAGAATCTCTGTAAACAGTGAGAATTCATCTTAGTAAAAGGGGCCAACTTATTCTGGTCCATCACCACCATAACGGGAGCTGGGTACGCCCCGGAAACTCATCTGGTTGACTTTTCCTCCATGACTAAGTATTGCGTGTTTCTGTTGGCTCTGAAGATAAACTCCAGTTTGTAGGGGACACCACGTACAGGTAGAAACGTTGTCTTCATCCCCCTCAATCCACGGGTGCGCGTATCGGCTCTCCTGGATATGCTGTCAAGAGCAATCTCTGTGGGATTGAGACCAACCTCTCTGAGAAAAGCGGGGGTAGGGATTATAGAATCGTCAATTAAGGTGATAATTATTTTTATTATGTGAGAATTACCATCCAGGCTCGATCATACCTTTGTCGATTGCTACCTACCACTCTTACTTTGTAGACGAATTTCCATCTCTACAAACAACAACACCATTCGCTACTGCCAGATTCGATACCACCATTGTATCGGTCGCCACTGTGAGTGAATCATATTTCGTAATTGACATAGGCAAGTGTTTTGTTACGGCTGCTATTTCTGGAAAAGTAAAGAGGTGGAACATGCCTTCACTTGTAATACATGTATGTAAAGCAATGAAGGAAGGGACTAGGGAAATTTAGAAAAGAGAGCAAGAGACATGACCTTACAAATCACTGATTGATACTACACTTTACTTCATTTATATATATATATATATATATATCACTGATAGTTGAGATAGATTGAAAAATACAAGACACCTTCTACATCTCTCATAATATCTGATTCCACTATTTTGATCTTACAACTACAACTTCAGTTATATTGCTGTAAACGTTCCCCTTGGGTAATAAGATTTTTTATTTATTCAATCTGTGCCGAGGCATCTCACTAGTTTCCTTGGCACGCGACATTTTCCGACATTTTCAATCATTGCAAGTTGGGAGCCAACGACATCAAAGATGATTTTCCCTCTTGATGTTCGATTTGCCTGGCCACCAATTCTCGGTGCCAAATTTAGAAATAGGGAGGGCACAAGCAATAGCTGCTTTTCTGGATAGAGATGGTGCAGCTCCTATTATGTTTCCTAGGCAGTGTGGAGCGCGGGCAATTTTGAGAGCCTTAATCGATTGTATTTCCACATGTCGTTTAAAATGTGACAAGTCGATACCTCGAGATTCAAGAACGTTTGATGGGGCAGTATGGCTGAAGTCGGTTAGAGCTTCTGCAATAGTGGATTCATCAATCTCTATCGCTTCTACAGCGCCTCATTTTCTGTATCTAACCCAACGAGGAACGCCCGAAATCCTTTAGGCTGCGTGGCTTTCTGGTTTTTCAAATATACACTGTCCTCGGGATGATAATAACGTTTGCATTTCAGGAATTTTAGAGGCCAGCGTTTCTTGGGCTGCTGCGGAGGCTGGATAATTTGCGAAGCAAATTTGTGTGGGCTGTACCTCGCGTACGAGCTTTTAATCCAAAATCTTCTTCGGCTGTTCTATTACGGCGTAGGGATGTATATCCTGTTCAAATTACAGTAGAACTTCTCAAAGCCAATAGTGGATCCCGATCTAAATGTTGAAAATATTAATCGAAATTTGATTTGATTTCATTAGCCTGGTTCGGCACCCTTAACTGCCCACGCAGGTATGCTAACTACACTCGTCCCTCTCTAACTCGATAGTGGGTACCGTTATAAGTGTTGAAAATATTCATTGAAATTCAACCATTTACATTTGCAATACTTACTCCTGCACCCAAAATGACCTGTAAAGGTAAGTGTTACAAATTAAAAAGTCCAAATTACAATGAATATTTTCAACACTTATACCGGGACCCACTATCGAGTTAGAGAGGGACGACTGTATTTATTTACAGAGGGAAACCTTTCGGTGAATCCCCCTAAACCTACATTTATTGTTTCTTTATTTATTTTTAGTCATAGATTTAGCTTCAGGAAGTGCGATAAAAGCTGTAATGCCCATTGTGAATCCCTTTTCCCTTATGTTCAACTTACCCCTCTACTTTTCCGGCTTAGTTTTCTTGCTGCTATTGTGGCCTCAACATCCCTTTACAAGCCGGAACTGTTCAAGCCATCCTTCAAGAATGCGTTGTGTGATTCTGGCGACGTCTTCTGCACTATTCATCATATCTTTGAAGGATCTATCTTTTGCTTTCCTCCACACTTCAGATCTTTCTTTTGACCATCGCGGGCAAGCCATGATCATTTGCTCCACATTATGGGAGGGGCTTCCACAAGAGCAACTTGTTAAGTTGACACCAGGTACTTTTCTGCGCTACAGACAAGACTGAAGGCCGATACGCTTGCTACCTATCTGCTTGGCAATGCCGCTTAGAGGCCTTTTAAGGTGTTTTCAACATTTATGCCGCGACCCACTATCGGTTTTGAGAGGTTCTACGGTACATCTCATCATATACCTCAAAAATGTGAATTGTACATGCAAGGCTGAGAAGTGCCGAGTAAATCATGTATTCATCGCGATTCAGCAGAAAAGTCAGAAATTTACCCAGCGGCCTAAGTGGGGGGACTGCAGGGATTTGGTGGAAGTTTCAAAAATCTAAATGTCTCGGGAATTGAGCCCGAGACGGGGCTCGAACCCGCGACCTTGAAGTGTCAGGGATATCTAAGAGCCACACGCTCTACCGATTGAGCTACCCGGGCTAGTTGTTAGCCATACGGTAACAAACAATATGAACACTTTACAAGTCACAGCTTGACTTTATTATTATTGTACGATTTCAATTTTCAAAATAGTTGCATCCCTCTTCCACAATCTGTACATAATATTCCACCCACAAACTTACTTGCCGCATATATTTTTAACAGAAGTTCCGGAGCTTGCCGGGTTTGGATGAGATTTGGGTCGGGCAAACGTCATATTGATATGCCCTGTATTATTTATCTGTTATTGCAAGCTGGTTCTTATAGTCAAGCTAGAGATGGGTAATAAGAGCTTGTAGTCCGTTTGTTTCGGATAATATTTCTTCGGGTAGTGTACTCGTGATCTTTGTTGAAACATACCTGCTAAGTATATTTATCAGTAGAATAATATTCACAGATTGTGGTAGAGTGATAGAGTCGTTTAGGTGTTTGAAATGATGTACTAGAATCTAAGTCAAGTCATGGGCTCTCAGTCACAGGGAGTAATCGTTTTTATTGCAGGTATGTCTTAGCGTAATTTATGTCTTGAGTTCCCTAAAGTATGTCTTCATCAAATACTACCTCATTACAAGAGGTTATCGGTTTGTTGATCGCTGGTCTAGATCAGGATAACTAAATCATATCTTGTCTATGGAATTTTTTTTTAAATCATTTTTGGGTATGCAGCCTGAGGTCATGACGCGAAAAGGTTACGGAAGATAAGTATATTTCACAGAATGACTCAGTTTGACGTTTGGAATACTCATACCCAGATTTCATTCGCAGATACCGCTATAAGAATAACGCCTTACGGCACGTATCAAGAAATCCACTGGTGAACAGCACAAAAGTTTTTAACTGTGAGATGGGATCACTTTATATACGATGTGGTGAGTTGGGACATCGGAAGCCAGAATGCCAAGGAATTTCTTGAGTGTGGTGGGAACTGGCAAAACTGAAAGAGATATGGCGGCCCAGAGTGAATTCAAATTTTGCGGGGACTGGTACTGGACTCCGATATCGTGATTGATAATAGCTGTTGGCGTGGAAAGACTCAGAGCAATACAGAGCTCGAAGTTAAACACGAAAAAAACATAGAAAATGTGTCATATGAAGAATTTAATAGCGCGCCATGGACCGAAGCTGATAGGAATATTGGACATAGTCTGAGTGTGGTTTTGAGGGTGAGAAATGAAATAAGAAACGGAAAAAATTGCAGGCATCTGAGAAAAAGGTAAGATTTGGTGACGATTCGGATATGGAGATGATTACCCTCGAGTCGATCCTGAATCAAGGCGATCTGTGGAAAATACGCTTTACGTATTCTCCCGTTGGTAGTAGACTGGACTAGGGCGAAGTCCGAAGAGATTGGTCGCCAAGTCTACTTTCTGCACGACAATGCGGCTGTACACAGAGGACGTCCTGCCAGGGAGTACCTCTACGCCAATGGAGTCGAATCTATTCCTTGACCTGCTAATTCCCCTGATTTAAACCCGATCGAGAATGTATGGAGTATGATGAAATACTATATACAGGAACGGTATCCAGAGTTTGAGCAGAAGAGGCAACGGAACAAGGAGGAGGTTCGCTCCATTGTGCTCGAGGCATAGTACCATAGCACGACGGTGGATAAGCTTTCTCGTCTAATGGAAAGCGTGTCGAGAAGATGCGAGGAAGTCATTGGCGCAAACGGTGGTCCCATCCCATACTAGCAAAAATTAGTGATACAGTCGTCCCTCTCTAACTTGATAGTGGGTCCCGGTATAAGTGTTGAAAATATTCATTGTAACTTGGACTTTTATATTTGCAACACTTACCCTTACAGGTCATTTTGCGCGCAGGGGTAGGTATTGCAAATGTAAATTGTTGAATTTCAATGAAAATTTTCAACACTCATACCGGGACCCACTATCGAGTTAGAGAGGGACAACTGTATTATTCTCCCTCCTGTAATGGTCGATGGACTTCTATAGTATTCTCTAGTATTCGACGTATTTCTTGTTGAGCAGTGAGATTTGGAAAGCTGAAACTGTTAGGCTTTAGATTATATCACGTGATGAAGCGATGGGAAGAAGAAGAGTCTGTAAATCTAAAGTGGAGAGCTGCAATCGCGCCGACCCTATTCTTCACAGACTGTCCCTCCTAAATCAATCTACATTGCCTCTTACTACTTGGTCATCCAGCCAGTGATGGCCAAATCACAGCAACCTCCTCCCTTGGCCCAGCGCGTCGCTGATGAACTCGAGCTTGTACAGCGCGTTGCAAAAGGCCGGGCTACTTGGGTTCAGAACTTCCACAACAAGTTTTGGACATCTGTTGAAGAGGCAGACCCTCTCATTAAATCCTTCGTGCGCGAACAAATGGACGCGTTTCTTTTCGCGGTTGCTTCAGGGCATCCTATGCGACATGACTCTCCGAGACAGCCCAAGCCGGCGAGCTCCCTACCCAAACCCAGCCAAAACATTCCCTCCCGACCTTTCGTTCCTCAAGCTTATCAACCCCAAAGTTGGGCAGCAACCGCCGCATGCCCATCTGCCTCTCTTCCCCCGGCTGCCGCTCAGCCCAGCACCAAAAATCGACCTCCTCGCGCAACTGCGCAAAAACCTACCGTAATATGCAGGGGCCCTAAAGCCATCTTTCGCCTTATAGAAGACGCTCCTCTCTTTAGAGCAGATGCGACATCAGTTAAAGTTGCTCTTATTAAAATTGTCCCTGGCCTCAAGGGGGGTATCGCCTCCGTTTCCCGCAACTCAACCGGATTCAGCATAACCTTCTCGTCCGAGGAATTGCTGAATCTTGCATTGGAACACGCCGACTCCATCAAGGCCTCTCTTTCAGGAGCTTTACATCAAGTGGAGGAGCGTATTGGATACGTCGTCAAACGCATTCCACGCACCAATTGGAATCCGGTATCAAGTCTGGCTTCCTCTACGCTGGATGACGTCAAGAGCATCGCTCAAGCGCAGACAGGTGTAGACCCATCTAGCGCCCGCTGGTCGCAGCCTGAGAATGGTCATGACCCCTTCCGTACTGCAGTTATATTCTTCCCAAAGGAGGTTCCGACCTTTCGGATAGTTGACAGTGCCCCATCCCGGCGCTACATCCCTAACCCGAAGGTAGTTCAGTGCGAAGCTTGTTTCGGGTTCCATCAAACCTCTCGCTGCCGGATCCAAGCTTTGTGCGCCTCTTGCGGCACCCTCCACCACCAAGGAGAATGTTCTCATCTTCGACGGTGCATCAACTGCTTGGGCCCTCACCCTGCAGACGACCTTAATTGCCCCCTCCGTCCTCGCCCTCACAAGGGCAAGCTTATTCAGCTCTCGATGAAAGAGGTTACCGAAATTCGTTCGGGCAACCGCAACAAGCTTCGCAAGTCCCGTCGGGCTGCTGCTGCTGCCGCCGCTGGTGCTGCTACTACTACCTCCAACTCCGACAACTCAAATGATCAGTCGCCTCCCTCCGGGAACTCCAGCGATCCTTCTACACACGCTCCTTCCGCTATCCAAAATAGGTTTACCGCCCTTGAGAACGCCTCGCATGGATCTATGGAAATAGATTCAGATGGGCAAGCGTCCAATAACACTCCAAACCTCTATGAATAGTAGAGCTTATTTTAGGAGCCACCCCCCGCCTCGTCTTCGTTTCCTCCAGGCTAACGTCGGACGTGGTGGATCCTCTCACCTCATACTTTTGCAAGCCGCTTTCCAAGCCAACTATGATGTGATCTTTGTTCAGGAGCCCTGGACTAAAATTATTAATTTCAAGAATGTAACAAAGTCCCACCCGGCCTACGTTATCTTCACTCCTCCCAATCGTGATTGGAAGCTAGCCCGCCCTCGCGCTCTCACGTACGTACGAAAACGTTCTAACCTCCGTCCGATTCAGTTAGACAGTGGTTCGTCACCCGATATCGTCGCGCTCCTCCTTCAGTGCTCTCTGTCTGTAGAGGCCATTAACTTTTACCGGCAACCTGGAGCGCCTATGCCTGATTGTATCAGCCCTCTTCTTAATTGGCCGGTGAAGCCCAACTCCATATTTGTGGGAGATTTTAATCTTCACCACGAACTATGGGAGCCTAATATGTCACGTTCGACTGGAGTCGGACACTTTGTCGACTGGATTGATGACCATTCGTTAAGGTCGGCTTTACCTTATGGGGTTCCTACTCATCGCGCTGGCCACATCCTCGACCTTGTTCTGACTAACATGGAAAGACTTTTGGCACGGGTGGATCCAATAGCTCACACAACGTCCGATCATGAAACGATATCTGGCGTAGTGCAGCTCTCTCCAGTCCAAAGGCGCTTTCCGTCAATAAAGTTGCCCAAGTTTGACGCAGATACTTCAGAGATCTTCCGTCAAGCCCTAACAACTACCGCTCCTCCTAGCCTGCACTTTGAGGAACCCACCTCCCAACTCATAGATGCGGTGACATCCTCTGGTATTTCTACCCTATCAGCTATTCTACTTACAGCCAACCCCCCGAGACCCGCATGTGTGCCGTGTAAGGATTATTGGAGTCAGGAATGCTCTGACCAACGCCGACGGTATGCTGATGCGCGGAGAAGTGGTGATCCTTATCTCATCAGTGAGGCGCACCGAAGCTTCCGCAAAACTATTAAGCGAGCCAAACGTGAGCATAAGCGCGCAATTTTGGATAGCGTGTCTTCAATAACGGAGGCCCATAAAGTGGTTGGATGGCGAAAGTTCTCCAGTCGCTTTGGTCCCCCTCCGATTCAATATAAAGGCGTCACGTACAGTACCCCAACTGAGCGCGCCGACATCTTTTTCCGCACAAAGCTCGCTCGCGTAAGCAGGGATCCTGATGTATCCATGTACTCCCCTACATGTCCATCCCGAGCGATCCCAGCACCTCTTTCCGTAGACGAAGACAAAGTACGACATTGTCTACTCAGTACATCGTCCACTACTCCAGGCCACGACCACATTTCAGTTTCTGCTCTCCGCCTCATCTGGGAAGTGGAAGCATGGCGCACATGGATCGTACACTTATACAGTCTCTGTCTGATATACGGTCATCACCCAAGTATTTTCCGCCGTGCTGAAGTCGTGGTAATACCTAAACCTCATAAGGATGATCTTATTAACCCTTCGAACTGGCAACCAATTTCACTTCTTCCGGTCCTAGGGAAAGGGCTGGAACGCTTATTTGCTAGACGCTTCGCCTTCTGGGCCTTGTCAAGCCGGATTATCTCCCAAATGCAACTGGGGGCACTGCCTGGAAGATCGGCCATGGACTTCGTAGAGAGTCTTGTCCACGATGTCGAGAAAGCGTGGGACACGAAGCAAGTGTGCACTCTCGCTACCCTCGACGTAGAAAGCGCTTTTGACAGCATCCAGCCTGGTCGTCTCTCTGCCCGCTTGCGCGAACAGGGATGGCCTATTCCTTATGTAAATTGGGCTGCTTCTTTTGCTTCTAGCAGGAGAGCCCGCCTTCGGGTAGACAATTTCGTTGGAGAGTTCTTGGAGATACCGCATGGTTTGCCCCAAAGATCTCCTGTCTCACCCATTCTATTCCTCCTTTTTCTTGAGCCTTTATTTAAACAAGGCTTTCCCACATATGGCTATGTTGATGATGTGGCAATTCTTTCGGTGGTCAAGTCTCTGGTCGAATCTTCGCGTCTGACTGCCGTCAGGATTGATACCGTCACCTACTGGTGCAATAAAAATGGCCTCTCGTTAGCTGAGAACAAGATGGAGATCCTGCATCTTCATAGATCCCGTCAGCTCCCCCCTTCCCTGACAATTAACGGCGTTTTAAGGAATGCTAGCCCATCCATAAAGTGGCTTGGTGTTCTCCTTGATACCAAGCTTTCCTTCAAAGGACATGTCCAGGAATGGAGTGCTAAGACACAACGGATCAGTGTCCATATACGGCAGCTTGGCAACACCAATCGTGGCGTACCCACTGCCTTCCTCCGCAACGCAGCACTGGCAGCGGCTCTACCTGTCCTCTTATACGGTGCTGAGGTCTGGTGGTGCGGTCACTCCTATCTTTGTCGAGGACGTCCAACCTCCACCCGATCTCAACATCTTGTAGATATGATCTCTCGAGCGCTAATTAACCTGGCCCGAGCGATTCTACCGGTGTACAAGACCACGCCCTCTCCAGCACTCCTAAGGGAGGTTTGCCTCAAGCCTGCGCATATATTACTTGAGGAGATCCGCCTCCGCTCTGCTATTAGACTGGCCGCCGCGGACAGTTTTCACCCTGTGGCTCGAAGATCCATCGTCTCCCGTCCACACACCCGCCTTACCGAAAAACTAAAGCTCATTCCTCCCATCTCTCGACCCCAGCTTTTACCCCCCTCCTATAAATCTCCTCGCAATCAGTCTCGAGCAGACTTCTCGGCCCAAGAATTTGCTGAGCGTATTGGAGAGCTGCCACCATGGGATATTCTTGTCTTCTCGGATGGCTCAAAGCAGGCAAATGGTTCCGCGGGGGCAGGTGCCGTCGTTCTGCACAGAGATATCACTGTGGCTGAAGTGAAAGTGCTCCTTGGTCCCGACTTTGAGGTCTACGACTCCGAGATCATCGGCGCTCTCGCAGGCCTTAGGGCTGCTATAGCAGCTCCTTCAACACATCTTGCAACCAATATTAATGTAATCCTCGACAACTAAGAGGCCGCACATCGCCTTCTCGATTCCTCACCCTCCAAGTCCTCGCAAATGGAGATTTTGGAATTTCGGGATCTCGCTTCTCGCTGGCCTGCGAGGAGGATTCTTCCCATCGCATCTCCAGGCAAGGTCCAAGTAATGTGGTCTCCCGGCCACATGGGCATTCCAGGTAATGAGTTGGCCGACAAGTTGGCAGGAGAGGCTGCTCGACAACCAGCCCCCTCTGGCGCTTCCCTTGCCGGAGTCCGCGCATGGATACAAAGGCAGATATGGGACATGACCTCAGCATGGTGGCAATCTCATGCTCCCCCCACCTATTCTGAACTGGGTATGCCATTTCCCAAGAAACCCCCAAAGGAACTACGTCTTCCTCGCCGCTATCTGGGGTATTTGATCCAATGTCGTACTGGACACGGCGACTTTCGTTCTTATCACGAAAGGTTTCATCATAAAGACGCCCTCCTGAGTTGTTCCTGCGGGGCCAACAAGTCGATCACACACCTAGTTTTCTGCCCCCTCGTGCGAGATAGACTTGCTTCGGCTGGTTTTCGACGAAGCCTGGGCCCACTTGACGTTCTCCTCGGCACCTCTCACGGAGCCAATCGTTTCGCCACTATTTTGGAGAAGGCCAGTTTCCTGTCAGAAATCTGTCCCATCCGCAACAGATGATGTATTTATGTGAGGAATTTGCTGCATAGCACCCGCTGTACCCATACCTAATTTAATGGCCTCGCTGCCAGAGCACACCTTTTTCCGTATCATGTATCGCAGTCACCATGTCCCCTCAGGGAAGGGGCTTTAGTATAACTGGCGCCCGGTAGACATAAAAAAAATTAAACAAACAAATAAATAAATAAATAAATAAATAAATAAATAAATAAATAAATAAATAAATAAATAAATAAATAAATAAATAAATAAATAAATAAATAAATAAATAAATAAATAAATAAATAAATAAATAAATAAATAAATAAATAAATAAATAAATAAATAAATAAATAAATAAATAAATAAATAAATAAATAAATAAATAAATAAATAAATAAATAAATAAATAAATAAATAAATAAATAAATAAATAAATAAATAAATAAATAAATAAATAAATAAATAAATAAATAAATAAATAAATAAATAAATAAATAAATAAATAAATAAATAAATAAACAAATAAATAAATAAATAAATAAATAAATAAATAAATAATAAATAAATAAATAATAAATAAATAAATAAACAAATAAATAAGTAAATAAATAAATAAATAAATAAATAAATAAATAAATAAATAAATAAATAAATAAATAAATAAATAAATAAATAAATAAATAAATAAATAAATAAATAAATAAATAAATAAATAAATAAATAAATAAATAAATAAATAAATAAATAAATAAATAAATAAATAAATAAATAAATAAATAAATAAATAAATAAATAAATAAATAAATAAATAAATAAATAAATAAATAAATAAATAAATAAATAAATAAATAAATAAATAAATAAATAAATAAATAAATAAATAAATAAATAAATAAATAAATAAATAAATAAATAAATAAATAAATAAATAAATAAATAAATAAATAAATAAATAAATAAATAAATAAATAAATAAATAAATAAATAAATAAATAAATAAAGTGGAGAGCTGTTGATTACTCCCACAGCCAATACAGAATACTACATAAACTAATCTTCTAATCACTATAACGTAAGGAATGTGCGAAACATAATACACTTTGTTGAGCGTAAATAAAAGAGGTTGGAATTACAGGGATTAGATTTTATGCATATCTGCATAAGATTAATCCACAGACATTAATGCTAATGAAATTAATCATTACCAACACTAATTTCAACATTTCTAAGATGGCCTGGCGTTGGCCAGATGGCCCCTGTAGGGATGGAGTTACTTATATAATTAGTGGCCTTCCCTTTACCCCTACTAACTCTTCTGACCCGGGTCTTGCTATCTACCGTTGCTCAATATAATCTTGTCATGATTTACAGTCATTGTCATTGTCTTGTCCACCGAGTTCATAGCCCTCGCCCATAGTCCACAGCTATATCTACGCCCAGAGCCCAGAGCTAACAGTTCACGTCCAAGGATTCTCTCGTCACACCTAGCCACGCCTCGTACACAATCCTATCTGGAGGTCCTTGGTACGTATCAATCCAGCAATATCTTAACGCTTCCCAAGCCGATTTGGCCGACATATTCTTTAGAAATCGCGCTGCCTAAAATGCAGTCGCTTCATCTACGACTTATAAGATCGGTCGTCCGTCGAGGTAAAGTACATCAATAATTACCGAGAAATTATATTCACGGTCGTCTTTTGATGTGAAGCAAAATCTGCCAGGAGATTTGGCATTAATCTGGCACTAGTAGCAAATTTTGGTGAGATGTTGTGATGGAATACGATTTATTGAAATAATTAAGAAAGAAATGAAAACACTGCTACCAATAAAGATTACTTAAACTCCTTCCTAACTAACCCTTTTCTTTGCTATCAGATGATCTTTTAACTAGACGTCATCTCATTCTCATCCGGGCGTAATCTTATTCTCACCCAGAAGTCATCTAAGATGTCTCCCCTCTCGTCATTCGCAGAAATAGAAATGATGTAACCTCTGTTTTGAATATGAAGTAAGATGTGTATGTATTTGAAGTAAGTGTAAACATACGTATGTCACCATATGTTGTTAACATGTGTGATTATATACATTATGGATTGGTCTGTGCAGCATAATCATTATGCTCTTATCCTTATCCAATTACTGTTATAATTTGTTACTCTTAGAGAGTTGTACGATCTGATAGATCCTAGCGAGTAATGTTCTTTCCATAGATCGAATCGGCACATCGATACCAATGATCAGTTATTAAGTCAATGCATGACTCATCACACATTTTGGACATAAGCGGTGATTACAACAATCACCTCTAATCTCCCTTAGGTGCCCGCCTAAACCACAATACGGTCAACTCGTAACAGATGTTCTATTGCTTTATGTTTGACTTCATTATGCCCTGCCCGCTGGAGAATTTTATATGACCTGTCAACTGAAGGATGTCCAAACCTCCAGTGGAGTTGCCGAAGCCTAGGATCAGTTAAGTGGCTATTTTTAATGGCTTCTTCGACTTGGTGATTCAATAGTAGCCAGGGATGTCCCTATTTCCGGACGATTGGTATATTGCGCGAGCCCTGGATCATAGCATTTCTTAATTTATTGATTGTAACGCCCAGCCTATCCATATCCGCTAAGCATAACAGAAACGGAGTATTTGCTGGAACAACATGGAAAGTAATTTTTCCAATTAGAATGATGACGTTAGTTGATCCTAGAGAGCTGCTCTTCCTAAGCCCAAACTCAATAGTATGCTTACCAGCAGTGGTGGTATCAATCTGTAGTGATGGAACTTCTCTCCTGAGAGCAGTGAATTGGAGTTTACCTGCCGTAGAAACGCCTGCCGCGCCAGTATCAGGTAATATTTCATGAAATTTGTCTGCGGAGTATCTGTTAACTACAAAGATGTAAAGGTTAGAACCTCAGGAGCTAGCTCAGGCTCTGCCCTTGTCAGTGTGAGGGTTAGAACCCTTATTGGAACTCGGGCCCTGGCCCTTGTTTACTTATCCTATCTGATATTATCAGCTAGCGCCAAAACTATTAATCTCGCTTAGTGCTGCACATAGTTATGAAACTGCGTAGCGAGATTATGATGGACTTATAGATAGACGTCGGATGGTGTTTAGGCGTTATGGACTTTTCCAGTAGCTTCGTGCTTATTCTAAAGATTGCACAGATTGGTGTGAAGGCCTTGGGTTGGATAAGTTCTGGAAACTTATGGAATCGAATGAAGGACTTATATAGAGCTGCTTCCTGTACATGAAATCCTCACACACTTCTTAATTAATAGATTTCCTTAAACCTATACTTTGAGCTATTCGAGTGAGGCCTTTCACAAAAGACTTTATTTTCAGTTGGCATTTCTAGTTGGGTTTGATGGGGTTGTGAATCAGTCGGAATAAGGGTTATTTGATGAAAGTCTTCTCGGTCTAATTTTCGGAAGATGTCTTTCTTAGTGATAGAATGGGTACTGATTTGTCGTTTAGTATTTTGATCGTTTCATGCCCGTTGATACTGCCTGCTATCTCAGTTGCGTAACTTTCATCTCCATTAATGTCGTCCAACTGGTTTTCTATTTCCATAAGACAGTAATCTGTATCATAAAAAATCCTCCTCATCTTCCTGTATCCCTTTGATATCTTCGAAACTGGCGAAAAAGGTGGCAAAGTAAGATTTTAATTGATGGTCAACCTTTTTGCTGAATGGTTTATAGGCGGCAGTAATCTTTTGGTGTTAGTGGTTGGTAGTGTTACGGGTTAAGGCAAACAGTCACTGCACGAAAGCAATACCACAAAATAAGTTTACAGTTGTCCCTCTCTAACTGGATAGTGGGTCCCGGAATAAGTGTTGAAAACATTCATTGAAATTCAACCATTTACATTTGCAATACTTAACCCTGCACGCAAAATAACCTGTGAGGGTGAGTGTTGCAAATATAAAAGTCCAAGTTACAATGAATATTTTCAACACTTATACCGGGACCCACTATCGAGTTAGAGAGGGAGGATTGTATATTGAATCTATGAGGGGAGACTACAATGCTGCAAGCGCCGCTATTTATTAGATCTCTCTAATAGCTAGAAGGTTCCATTCCTTCCTCTTACTCACTTAGGCCGCTTAACATAGAATCAACCAGCATGCTCTTCTAGAACCTTCTCAAGAGCTCTAGTAGTGATAGCATGGATCCCCTCTATATCGCTAATTATGCTGGTCGCACTATTTATGCATGACCATGCACATACATTGATAAGGTATACGGGATTCTGAAGCGAACCGCATAGGCATTAACGCACAGGCATTAATAAGCGCGTATTAACTTATCATTTATCAAGACAAAACAAAGGCTCGTAATCATCAATACGAATGGAAGTCATCTACGGAATCATTATCAGCGATTACGAGTGTAGGGGCACTGACAACATCTTGTTCAACATTCCATGATTAACATCGTATAACATTTGTTCTCACACCAATGATGTGGAAAGAGACCCTTTGTATATAGTGAACTCATAAGTCTAGTTTATTGAATAAGTTCTTTCACTCTTATTGCTAATTGCTACCCAGCTCATATTAACGTTTTCCCAACTATTCATATCACATTATAACTTATTGTGAATTGGACTAAGTTACATCCTTAACATACATAACATAGGCCATAAAATACCAATACGCCACATAACGTGACTCGGATGGGCCAAGTAAATTAGCCTAGCCACAGTCAATCGGGCATAGCCCGTTACAGCTAGACCAACGACCTTGTTTCTTACAAACGTAAAATGCTTTGGTTCTTTTCCCAGAGTTAGGCGAATCTGAAGATTTCTGGAAATTACCAAATCTATTCCCCTGCCCCAAACAATTATTACTCCTCCGGCCTCGGCTATTAAGTTGTCCTTCATACCGTCTATAGGTCCAATTAATATTGTATCCGGGATTATGAGCATCGTTCGAAGAATTTATGCGCTGAGCATTATTAAAAGTGAGAAATTGCGAATTCGAGTTTGTATAAATTAGGCGAACCACGATACGAAGTTTAGCGCATACTCCCTCAGATGTAGATACTGGTCGAAATAAAGCTTGATTACACTCAGGTACATTTTGGCATGCATTGATCATCTGATCCTTGAGAGTGAGATCTGAATGATAAGCCGGCGGCAAGCACCGTTGGACCTTGCGGGGTTTGTTAAATAATAGCTTTAACACGTTAAAATGTCCTTTGTTTTCATTTTCGGTTTTTTTAAGTAAGGATTTAAATCAGTTTGTTTCCACTCAGTAATGTAGAGCTGGCTATAAGATTCCGTCTCAAAATGAGCTTTTGTCAACGCTATCATTTGTGAAAAGGTGCGATTTTCGAGCACAATTGTCTCGTAGTAGAAGTCAATGGCTCTGCCTTTCAGCATTGTAGAATAAGCATAGTGGTATTGAGTCTCGTGGATCCCAACTTTTGAATAACAATCCTGTAATATTTTCAATTTAGAGCCCAGAGATTCATATAAACTACTGCCGTATTTCTTACTGTCGTCCTGTTATATTTTCATTATATTAGTGACTTTTCTTGACGGAATATTGATGATGGTGCTGTCCCCTGCCGAGTTTGAATAGATACTTGATTTGGCTAAGTCGTCTAATCTTGGTACAGTAATAGGCTTGGACGTCTCAAAGAGGGTTTGCGAGCTTTTCTGTGGATTATTCTGATATGGATTTCCGGCACCAGTACGAATAGATACAAGCTTCTTGGGGTTTTGCGGATTTAAATAAGAGTTAAAAGTTTTGCCTTCGCTTAGTCATTTTTGTATGTCTTCTAGAGGGAATTCCGGGCATCTTCAAGACTGATCAGGTTGGCTAATTTAACTGCGATTGTCAGCTTCGAGTGAATAAGTATATAATGAAATTCTGTGTATGCATGAGGTTGACCTCCTAATTTCAAGTACAGACAATAAATATCCCCATTTGACGTAAGCAACTAGCTAGAATATATTATGCCTGAGGCATATTATGAGTAAATTCGCAACAGATGCCACAACTACAGAAAATGCCTTGCCCCAGCAAGGCGCACTGTATTTTCACCTGTTATGTTGCTCAAATTCCTTGATTAGGTGAGGTGGTACATTTCGATCCAATAACCATTGATCATGCTCGACAGGTCTTGCTTTGAACCTAATTAAATACTGTACCATTTTTCCTCTGTTGCGTCGAGTTTGTTTGCGGCGTCTGAGAATACGCTCTGGGGTGATATCTAGCACAATTCCTTGGGAGAATGGCCTGTTGAAAGGATCATCTGCTGGGTTTGGTGCAGGTTCGAGATGCGCAACACTTATGACAGGGTGAATACTTCCCATTGAAGGTGGCAATTCTAGACAATATCCCAACCTACCAATTTTTTCAAGAATCTTAAACGGACCCGCATATTGCTGCGTTAATTTAGTATTTCCAGTGATTCCTGGTACATTGAAGCCTCGATGCAGCCGCAGCAATGCAAAATCGCCTACGTTGAAGAATAATGGCTTATGCTGTTTATCAAATTGCTGTTTCATATAAGCCGCAGAAAATTTAATTCCATCTAATGCATCTATCAATCCAGGTCTGTAGGCGTTAAATGTTTGCGGCTCAGCGGGGAAGGTATGTAAATCAATGGGATTTCCTGGAACTAATGTTGTGTTTACTTCCATCGGAGTATTCGCAGAACTATTTTGAAGTTGTGTCGTGAGAAGATCCAGCGGTTCACGGATTTTAGTACCATACATGACTTCAGTTGCTGCCTTTCCTGTTCCTCGCGATGTGCTATTTGAGAGAGCCGCACAGAGTCGATTTTTGACCGTGGGCCATGGTGCTGGACTTGGTAAGGACATAATTAGGTATCTAAATGCAATTTCCATTTGCTGATTCGTACGTTCAGCCGCTCCGTCAGTTTGTGGGTGCCATGCAGTCGAAAATAGTAGGTCGACCTTTAAAGATTGAAACATGCCCCACCAGAGTTGTGACAAGAATTTAGGATCTCTGTCAGAAATAATTTCGTGAGGAAGACCCCACAGTATTAATAGCAGATGGGAGATTAAAGCGTTTCCCCATTGTACAGCTGTCCAGGTGGTCTTTCCCGGGACCATTGTAACTGCTTTACTAAATCGTTCCGTAATCGTGAGGACACAGTCCCAGCCATCTGGGGCCGTTTTAGGCAATGCAAGGATGAAATCAATATTGAGTGAATGAAAGAGTTTGGGGGGCGTTAAAATAGGTTGTAGAGACCCATACGGTTGGTGTCGGCGAGTGGCGTTGACCATAAATTCTCTACAATGAAATAAATAAGAACGGAGCCTTTTTCCAAGTTCGAAAATATAGAATTTTTCACTCAGTCTTTCATGTGTACAAGCGTATCCAAGATGCCCCAGTTGGTCATGCGACATCTTAAAAATTTCTCCTTCCATTTCTCGAGGTATAACAGGTCTACGTTCCTGATGCAGGGCATCTGGCTTTGCGTAAAGGATTCCTTCTGATAATTCGAAGGGCAAATTCGCGCCGTTTGGGATTTCTGCATTATTTTTCTCAATCAATTTAATTAAATTTTTACATCGGTTGTTTCGCTGGTAGGCGCTTTTCAATTTGCTAAGGAAAGCTTGGTTGATTAGAACAGTCGTAATTGGGAACGTCCATGTATGAGATTTGTTTTTTTTCTTTTGTTTTTAAGTCTAACTTTCCGAGTTTTATCCCGGACGACATGACGGTAAGATATTCTTGATTATTTATATTGGAATCTTTCCACTCAAGTCGAGAAAGTGCATCTGGGGCAACATTTTGCTTGCCCGGCTTGTGTCTCACTTCCAACCTAAAGGTTGAAAGAAATTGTGAGCTACGTTGCTGTCGCTGGTTAAGTCGGACCAGTGATGTCGTCGTTGTCATTGAGGTCTCTGTTACTATTTGAGCTGTTGAGCTGTGATCCGTATAGATGACAGTTGGGAATTTGGATGTTTCTATCATATGTCTTATTTTAGAGATTACCCAACAACAGCATGCAATTTCTAACTCGGTGCGCCAGTAATTTATCTCTTCTTTTTTGAGAAGTCGAGAAATAAACATTATAGGCTTAACGGACTTCTGGGTGGGCGGATCATGACTGGAATGATATATCATGGATCCCATACCCTTCTTGGAAGCATCGAGATCCGCGTATAGCAATTGGTCTGGGTCGAAGTGAACAAGCATCATTGGATTTTGGAAAGACTGTTGAAGAGACTTGAACGACTCCTCCTCATCTGGTGTAAGATTTGTAATTTCCGTCCGAGCTGCACTTTTCTTTCTTTTATTATTTGAATGGTTTGCTCTAAGTTGTGCATTTAATTTGAGCTTGAGTGATTGAAATGGTGCTGACTTTTGTGCATAATTAGAGATATATTGGCGTAGCCAGCCTGTAAGTCCAAGATCATATTCAAGCTGTTTTAAGGTTCTCGGAAATCGAAGTTTTTGAATTGCTTCAAGTTTATCAGAGGCAGAAGAGAGACCGAGCGCATCAACCTTTTGGCCTAAGAGAGCTACTGTAGGGTAGGCAAGAAAACATTTTTTGGGGCTGAGGTGAATGAAATGACTCTTAAGTTTTTGAAACACATCTGTGAGATGATTTATGTGTTCAGTGAAGGTGTGCGAAAAAATAACAATATCATCAATGTACGCCCTTGCAAACCTTCTTTCTTCACGGAGAATGGTGTCAATTATGCGTTGAACATATACGGGGGAGTTTCGGAATCCCATGACGGCACAACTAAAGGTTTCTTGTCCACGGTGTGACAACACTGTAAATTTATATTGATGTTCATCCTTGACCCGCCATTGGTAAAAAAAGATCCGCAATCTATTGTTGAGATAAAATTGCACCCTGTAATCGCAGCAATTATATCGGCTTGAGTAGGAATAGGATATGCATCCGGAATGGTGATTTGGTTGAGAGCTCGAATATCTATGACGACTCTTCCCTTTTTCTCGCAAGTCCCATCATATTTTGCGATATTTTTCCAAATTACAAAACAGGGGAACAAAAACGGAGTAGGATTTTGGGTCCATCGCAGTTGCCCCTGCTTATGCAGGGTATCAAATGTTTTGTCTATGAGTTGCCGATCATTTGTTCCTGTCATATGTACTTTTGCCTGACCTGCTTTATATTTGGTATGCCAATCTGGAACCAAATTGATTGACATTTCTTCACCGGAGGGTGTTTTTGCGAAACACTGTTGATCTTGCCATAGTAAGCCATACTCATGTACTAATAGTCGCAGTTTTTTCCTTTGCTCTTGGTTTCCGTAAATTGTCACTCCATTAGAGCAGATTTGCTCAACATTTCTTTGAGGATCATCATCTGCCTTGAATTTTAGATTTAATGTCGGAGTTAGCGTTAACGACGATGCAGCGGCAAGGAATCCTTTGCACACTAGCCTTGACTTAGAGGCTCCTTTGGAAGGTTGGGCTACAATGTGGTATGCTTCAAGTTCGTCTATTCCGCATAATCCTGCGTCCAGGTCAACATCAGTGATCTTCCCAAGTGGGGTGTGTTTTCCGATCGTAACAGCTATATTTGAATCATTTTGAATCAGAACTGAATCGCATTGTTTTGATATTAGACAAGGAAAAGTGGTGAGAGCCTCCATAGCTATTGATTCGTAAGCTATGTCATGGTCAGGAACACACAGGTTATTTCCTTTGCTAGAAGCTATTGCAACCATGGCTCGTGATTGTGGCTGTATCACAGATTTATTCTTTGCAAACACTGGAATGCTATTAGATTCAACGTGAAATTGTGTGTTTAAATTAATTGATATGCCATGGCATTTGGGCATTACGAGTTTCTGCGCATCAAGGTCTATTACCCATCCTTCAGGAGCTGCGATGTCAATTCCTATCAATGCATTTGCCGCAAGGCTTTCTACGATATGAATCTCTCGTCTGAAATGAGCCACAATACTATATTTGCTATGAATGTAGAAGTCTATTTCTGTGAACTCTGAAGCGGTGTAAAGAGCTGTTCCTAGACCTCTAACTTTCATTTCTTTATCCATTCTATGGATTTTTGCCGTTGGATTGTGCGATCGTAGATAAGTGCGGTCAATTAAAGACATTGCGTAGCCGGTATCTAAACAAACAGTCACTTGATTGTTAAGTGGACTGGAGATACTGACTTGGATTTGAGCATAGCGTCGTCCTCTAAATGCATAGCCCGGTGGCGCCGTTGATTTAGACGCTGTTGAAGAGACGATGGTAAGGGGTGACGACGATTTTTCTAATTTATTTTCAGAGTTTAAAGAAGCTGGTACTGAATGTATAGATTTTTCGGACCTGATAACAATATTTTTTTCGATCTCATCAAGATAGGTCTTTTTATAATGCCACTTTTAAAGATGTGCATGTAGTTTATTTCCAGACTGGAATTTGGTCTTGCATATGTGGCAAGTGTAGGCTTTGGGTAGGATTTTGTTAGGCACTCCGGATATGGTTGCCTTTGATTTCTGGGGCTTAACAACTCCATGGGTTCTGCGATTTGGCATTTTAATTGCCGCCGTGCTTACATTATAATTCTCGATCGCTTCGTAGAGATTGGCTGGTTCAGATTCGCTGACTAGATCGCTGTCTGACCCGTCTTCTTTTATCCCCTGAAAATATGCACTATCATAGGGATCTGGACTTTCGGGTTCTGAGTGACTTTGTGCCTCTTCATCGTCGCTATCTTGGTTGTTTGGCTCTGTGTTATAGGCCTTATTTCTCAAATTTTCGTTTTTCAATCCACCAGATTGGTAATCAGTACCACGTTTTCTGAAGGTTCCGCGGTGATCTTTTCGCTTATATCCATTAAATTCCCGAGCTTTTTTGCTCTGTAGTCCTCACGCTTGAATCCTACACGCTTCTCGATGTTGGTTTTATCTTCATCGCGCATCTGGGAATTGAATGAGCGATTGAAGTGATTTGAATTTTGCTGGCGGCGAAAAGAATTAGCGCTGTGCTGGAGAAATGGCGGTCTTGATGTTATATCCTGATTGCGATGTGGTAGCCAAATATTGAACCAAGTCGATTTAAGAGAAGTAAGTTTTTGGATAAAGCTAGTTATCAAGGTGGATTCTGTGGGCTCTGGGACGTTCAAACGTAGTTGTCCATCAATCATTTGGTGCGCTAACAACAGTTGTGAGTATACTGTAGTTGCCGTGCCTGAAGCTGTTCCATATGTCACAACCTTTTGTAGAAATGCTTCCGGATCTTTGCCAGCACGAACTTCCTCTATTCCATATTTAAGGTTATGTAACTGTCGTAGTGCTTCACCTGGTGCCATTCGAAAACGCGCCTCAAGTTTGTTACACCATAGCTGATGGTTTGCTTTTAAACCGGCACGCATAGTGTCACCGATTTCGTTAATATACCAAAGCTCAGCTTTTCCTTTCAAACACTGATCAGGCTTTTGGGCAACGCTAGCGGATGACCAAGGACCCGACTCTCCAGGTGTGACTTTAGCTTATATTCGCGCGGTGAAGTTGTAAACGTTATGATAATACGCTTTACTGTCTATAAAATCTACTTCATCTTTTGCATCATTATCCGGGAAAAAATAACCAATATCTTGGGGACGTATATGATTATTAGAGTAGGAGTTGTTGATATTCATGTTTTGCATGTTCTGCATGGTAGATTGCACAAAATCGTTAAGTTGTTGCGCGTTCATGGTAATAGCTCCGCAGCTTGGTTGTTGTACTTCTGGTTTGGGGGGGTCGTTATAGTTGGACCAACTTGGACCTTGGGATGACAGAGTTGGAATTTGGGGCGGATCTTCTGGTTTGATGTGTTTCAATTGAAGCAGATTATCAACTAATTGCTGTGCAGCGGCAGCAGCACAATCGTAATTGTTCAACCAAGATGAAGGGATTGTAATTTCGCTTTTCTCCGAGCCACCAGAGACAGAATTTACTAGGTTTGTCACAACCCATTCATAAGCAAAATTTTGAGCTGCAGAGAAACAATCACTAGCATTGGGTCTTTCACGGGGTAGTTTGTTAAGTTGGCGCGTAATGAGAATGGCCTCTTTGATATCCATGAGGCCTGCTTTACTAGCACTATACTGGCTACTTGTTTAAATTGTTTGAGATGGGAATCAGCCTCTTATTCAAAGACGCGTTGGTTCTCGATGGACGTATGTAGGCACACACGTTCGAATGGCTTGTCTGGTAATCCAGCTGAGAGGATTCAACGTCTACTCTGTAGAAAGACGCTGTGGTGCTTGATTAGGCGTACATTCAGTAAATATACGTTCAAACAGCTAGTCTGGTTGTTAAACAATCTGTAGTAAAGATAGAAATGTTTTAACTAGATAATGCTACCATCTGTCAGCATTGAGTGAATAAGTATATTATGAAATTCTGTGTATGCATGAGGTTGACCTCCTAATTACAAGTACAGACAATAAATATCCCCATTTGACGTAAGCAACTAGCTAGAATATATTATACCTGAGGCATATTATGAGTAAATTTGCAACAGCGATGCTTCTATTATCGATTTTTGTGTACATGTCATTTTCAAATAAGAAACCGTTGAAGTAAGCGTTAATCACATCCAGCTAGCGCAAAGGAAATTAGACCTCTGATCATCATGTTTAGGGATAGAATAGTCTGGAATTGTGTACACGTTACTAGATTGCCATCGCTATTAAGTCGTCTAGAATTATCTAGAAACTAGAACTGATGTTTGTAAGTAAGCCTGTATCCGTAGAGCAGATAGCTAAGCCATCAAACTTTCCTAAGCTATCGTCGATCACTCAAATCAATTATATTGAAAGCCCTCAAGTGTAAACGTTTACATCTCCAAACTTCAACAGAAACTGCGAAAAATTGAGTACTGGCCCTAATACCCTCTTCCATTTGGTTAGTTTCTGTCACAGGCCAATGCCTGGTAATTTTAAGGCTGGTGCCTAAGGCAAAAAGAATACTCTTTGCTAAGCAGCTCCAAGCTGAAACTTCTCCGACACGCAAATTTCCCCAAACATTTACGGTAACATATGTTGATTTTACAGTTTCGTTTGCAATGAAGAGTGAGACGTGACGAGACACTGGTTGTCTGCACAAAGGACACCAAAGCATCATAAGATGTTAGAGGCGAATGCAGAGTTTGTAGATCATGCGATTTTGATTTAGATCATGCGAAGAAAGGGAGGAAATGTTGAACATGAGGAATAGATATATGATGTTTGCTCTCGGTTTTTTTTGCTTCTTCACTTCAAGATTTTCTATTGTATATAGCTCTGGATAGCTTGTGAATAACAATCATCTTAAGACCCTTACAGTTTCCAATTCTCAAAGACGGTTCTAAACATGTCCCACAGGTCAAAGTCTCGGAGTTCCTGGTCTGCAAAACTAATCATGTTTCTTAATACATGGCCACTACGCATTTCTGGTGTATAGGAATCTTCTGATGGATCTCTGATTTTGATGTTCCAATTATCTTAAAGGTATTCACCGAATTGGCATAGTCTTCTTGCTAGCATATTAACTGACCACACTCCCGTAGGAGTTAAAGTCTCGCTTACTATGTTGCCCGTCATGTCTGGAATAGGGGAAACTCGCTAAAGGAATTCTGGAAGGTCTTAGCTTTGTGTTGTGAATTTGATAGGTTATTGGAAAATTATTGATAAATTTCACCTTAGTTTTTCTCTGAGCCGTTGGATTGCATGATGGACACGGACAGGATGTATTCTACCAGTGCACGTAGTAATAGCAATACAGGCCAGTCCTTTGGAAATTATATCACCGTGCTTGGGAGATTATTTCCTCTAGCACAAGAATGCCGTACACGGGTCTGTTGTCTCTTCTTTTCGATTCCTAGCTGCTCTGTAATTAACGTGGGATGTTAATCACTGATCAGTTTTGGTGTCTCAAAGGGGGTATTTGTCACGTGAACAAACGAAGAAATAGAATAGTTCAGAATTAACACTACTCGTAAGGACTTAGGTCTCTTCAGAGGGGCCAGTTGATTAGTCATACTTTAAAGTATGGAAATACCTGATAAGCCAAGTAGTTGACTATCCTTTTAAAACGGTACCTTTAGAAAACATTTATTGCGACAGCCCTGGAGCTTCTCTGGTGGTTGTGGGTAGATAGCGTTGGTGTTAGGGTACAATCTGATCTGTCTGGTGGTGCTAGCCACGCAGGCACGCCAAGTGCCCCTTGGGAGGCACGAGGTGTTTTACTAGGTGTATGATAAGGGAACGTACACTGGTTAGAGGAGCTAAGATTGATACTAGAATTAGATTGATCGGGTTATATGTGGATTGAACTTAGTATTATGTTGTCACTGGATGATGTCTATATATTCTCTTCTACGTGGGAAGCCCAGGCCTACTTATACTCCGATATGGTCTGTGCATGGATAGGACAAACATGATTGATTGACTTTATTTTACGTCTATCGAGTCACGTGCGTAGCACAAGCTCTATCTATTTGTCAAGATCATTCATGACTAAAGTATTAGTAATAATCATCGCTTGTATATAGTAGGACACACATAGGACTTTCACCCATATACTCATAATTATTCATATTATTCTACCCAATCTATTCCACCTGGCTTAACAGGTTATGAGACCGGTTGGCTTTCACTCACCATCACACATCTCTCGACGTACTC
This sequence comes from Podosphaera xanthii, assembly GCA_028751805.1. Classification (NCBI taxonomy): domain Eukaryota; kingdom Fungi; phylum Ascomycota; class Leotiomycetes; order Helotiales; family Erysiphaceae; genus Podosphaera; species Podosphaera xanthii. The sequence goes on along the minus strand of JAPWIX010000001.1, from coordinate 4,614,178 downwards.
AACTCTTTTGTTCATCAGTTATTATCTCTTTTTTTTTTTGGACCTGATCAAGTCGAGCTCACAAAATGTCAGTTATTAGATCCACAGAATTTTCAGGAGAGGATGCAAAATTTAAGACAAAGTATGGGGATATTACGATTCTCTCATACAAAACTTTTCCTGAATGGCATGAAGACTGTTCACTCATTTGGTCTTTAGCTGGATTGGAGGGAATCATCGACGCGACGGAAGAATGCCCGACTGGTCCAGCAAGGGCCATAGAAAAATATGAGGCTAAATTTCAAGAGGCCAAAATTATCATCAATGGGTCTATCGGGAGAACTTATAAGCAGACGGCGAAAAGATTTTTTACAGCCAACAATTTGAAGGGCTTGTGGGCCAAATTAAATGAGCTAAATCCTGCTCAAACACCTCATTTCGCTAGCTCCCTTCACCACGATCTTCACCAAGTCAAGTTTGATCCGTCAACTCAATCAATTCAAGGAGTAGTTGATCAACTTCAGAAAATTCAGGCTCAACTAGAGCAGACAATCCTACCCCAGTCTGACGAAATGATACGCCAGTGTCTGATTCAAGCACTGCCAAACGACGACTTCTGGCGAATTCAGAGGATGCATGTACTCGCAAACAGCCTGAGTTTGCATGATACAATCATGCATCTCAAATCATGCGAATCCACCGGATCAAGCAAACCTCCAGCCGAAGTAAACATGGCTCGAGACAACAGAGGCGTTCGAGGGCCAGGAAGGGGAAGATGAACTGGAAGAGGAAGAGGTGGACGTGGACGTGGAAGGGTCGACAAGAGCAGGAACTTCCAGGATCATCGGGATAATGGAAGAAAATGGGGGTCGGCAAGGGGAAGATTTAGAGGAAAAGCAGGACAGTTGCATGGAAACAATTTTGACGAAAACCAATGCAAGTGGTGTCTCAAGCATGGGCACTACGAAGCTCAGTGTGAAAGTTATAAAAGACATCGAAGGCAAGCTTTGGAAGAAAACAATGGTAGGAACCAACATACCAATACGGGGTATACCGCCATAGTATCGTCTGTTCCTGAAAATGAAAACACCATCTTCTCCTACTCCCCTATTGCATCGCCATGTGTTACCAGCCGATCATTTTCTGCTTCAACTAGTTCCCATACCATAATCGATTCTAGTGCGACCGAGCACTTTAGTGGCATCTACTCAGATTTCAATCAGTTAAAAAGATGGAACTCCCCACGCAATTTCACTGTAGCGAATGGCAAAGAAGTTCTATGCGAAGGATATGGAACAATTAAAATCAAAACTCAACACCAAATACTCGAACTCAATAATGTATAGTTTGTAAGGGATTTTGGAAATGTTCGTCTGATCTCTGTCTGGCGCCTGAACGACTCTGGTATTGAACCACGATTCATCGACCACAATTGTCATCTTATCAAAGATAATAAGAAAATTATGACTGTTTTAGGCTCAAATCGACTGTACGAAATTCAAGAGCTAAAATCATCAGCACTCAGTGGAATCTCCACTGTGGCACCCGTATTTGACGAACGGACCTCATCAATGCCAGATAATATTGACAATCAACTCGGAGAGTCAATGACAGAATTAATCCAAAGTACTCCATCTTCGCGCGAGAATATACGATCCATTCCGAATGATAAATCTCTCTGGGAACTCTACGATTGTCGTCTAGGGCACGTAAATTTTCGAGATATAAAGAAACTAGCTGACCAAGGTGTAATACCCGGCAAATTAACCGACAAAAGACCCGTGTACCATGGAGAAAAGCAATGCGAATCCTGCTTAGCCGGAAGACTGACAGAACGTTTTAACAAGAAAACAGATACCAGGGAGCACATCAAAGGAAGTCGTCTGCACGCAGATATCTCAGGGATCCAAGGGACATCAATTAAAGGCTTCAAATATTTCCTCGTAGTTGTGGATGATGCTACCAGAATGTACTGGGTTTCTCTCCTTCACACTAAAGAAACAAAGGAAGTGTTGAACCTTTTCAAACAAATCATAGCCATGGTCGAAGTCCAAAGTGAAAACAAAGTATGGTATATAAGGGCTGACAACGGAAAAAGCGAATTTGGACCCGCATTTACGGACTATTTAAAGGAAAGAGGTACCCAATTTGAGCCGTGTCCACCCTATAAACACTCAATGAATGGTGTCGCGGAAAGAGCAATTGGAATTTTAGCAACCTACGCAAGGTCAATGCTGTTTGAGGCACAGCTTCCACATCAATTTTGGGATTACGCCATCAAGCACGCAGTTTGGATACGCAACAGAGTGCCTACATCAGCTCTACCCTTCGGTCCAAGCGAATCAACAACAAGCAAATGGAACATCCCACACGCAGCATGGTATGAAAAGCTACCCAAGCTTCAAAACTTAAGGCCATTCGGATGTGTTGCAACTCTAGCCTACCCCAAAGCTCTACTACCTCAGAAGTGGACTCCCAATACAAGAGAGGGTATATCAATCTTTGTAGGAATGAGAGGGGAATCGATTCATAAATTATTATTCGTTGCGACGCTACAAGTTTGGGAATCGGCTGATGCTAAAGTAGACGAATATACTTACGCAACAGTAAGTCTAGGGCAAGATATTAAGGCTAACGTCCCTAAATCACAGGCCCCAGGGAATATCACACAATATACGCCGAAACCGCAGGTTGGTCGGCCCAAAGGAGTAAAGCAAAAGCGAGTTCACTTTCCCCGAAACACAGGCACGATCAACGAATCGAATAATTTAGATATAGCGTCCTAGAACACGCAAAGAACGCCTGGAAATGCATCTCAAAATAATGGAAGCCTAATGCTACAAAACGCACCAAGTGCGCAGGGACAAATGGAGATCTCTGACGGAGCATTGGAAAACTCCGGTGAAGTGACGACTTCACATAATAATGAACTCTTCAGCTCTGCTGTTGAAATACCTGGGGCGTCTGGCTAACGCGTACAGGAAGCACAAATGGACGTGCTCAGACCGTCGTTGCGTACGACGCGTTCTGGAAGGGTCGTGAAACCTTCAAGACATGCGGTGGAAGCTGTCATACCTCAAAATAATGCACAAATGGAAGTGCTAAAATCATTGCGAGAAGCAACACGCTTTACAGTGTTGACAAGATCAACCTCAAAAGGACAAGTTTTTGGACCCAAAGTCAAGCAACTGGCTAACGCACGCAAGGCAGTGTTTATAAATGTAGAGGAATCAACATCCCTAGGTGCACCTACACCGCCCTGTGAATTGATCACTGTTGAACAAGCAATGGAAGATGATGAAATTGGTTGGATTGATGCCATAACAAAGGAGCTTCTGGCTCTTCAATCAACTGGAACATTTACAATTATCAAAGGTGAGCCACCAGTTGGTAGGAAACTTATATCATCTAGACTCGTTTTACGATACAAACTGGGAGCAAACTCTACAGAAAGAGTCAAGAAAGCGAGAGTTGTCGCAAGAGGTTTCGAGCAACAAGTAGGACTAGACTACTTTGAGACATTTGCCTCTGTTGTTCGACACAACACTCTAAGAATAATCCTGGCTATAGCAGCAACCAAGAACCTCGAAATCGATAGTATCGACATCAATACGGCATTCTTGAACCCATCTTTGAAAGAGGAGACCTATATGCAACTTCCGCCTATGTTCGAGCTATTGGATCCAACAGTTGACCGAAAATCTCACTTCCTTAAACTAAACAAATCAATCTATGGACTTAAGCAGGCACCGCACGGATGGTTCAAGATGGTTAAAAATTTCTTTGGCGAAGTAGGCCTAAATTCTGGACAATCAGACCCAAATCTATTTATCGGACTAGGAGTTTATGTTCTACTATTCGTCGACGACGTGTTAATCGTTGGAGAACGGTCAAAAGTAGACAGCGTTAAAAATAAAATTTTGACAAAATGGAAAGGGAAAGACCTTGGAGAAGCAAAAATCTTTGTGGGCTTCCAGCTTGAAAGGGATCGGAATAGTCGGACTATTCGCGTCCATCAAAATATTTATACTAACAAATTACTAGAGAGAATGGGAATGCTTAACTGTAATTCTACCGAGTTGCCTATGCCTGCGGGAACTGTTCTTAAAGATGCGGATGAACATGAACTACTTGACGATGACGAGTCCGGGCTCTATAGACAAATTGTAGGGTGGACTATTTATCTATGCAATAAAACTAGACCCGACATCGCCTATCCCGTTGGACAACTAGCCCGCTTTATGAGTAAACCAGGAGAGTCTCACTTGAAAATTGCAAAGCAACTCCTTCGCTATCTAAAAGGAACTCAAAATCTCGGGATCAAATATGGTACCAAACAAGAGACGGAACAATATTCAGCCTGGACTGACGCCACTTGGGGGACAGAGACGGATCGCAAGTCATTTCAGGGATATATAGTGATTTGGTACGGAGGTGCTGTCTCTTGGGCAGCAAATCGACAGAAAAGCACAGCACTCTCATCAATGGAGGCTGAGATTATGGCCGCTTCTGAAGGAGCAAGAGAATTGGCTTGGATGGAAAAGGTTAGTCTGGATCTCGGGGCTAAATGGACGAAACCCCCGTTACTTCGAATCGACAACGCGCCTGCAATAGATCTCTCTAAAACAACGAAATTTCATAGCAAGGCGAAACATATTGAAATCAGGCATTTCTTCATTAGAAACGACATGGTCCTCCAGAACAGATTGGAAATAATGCACAAACCAGGGACCTAACAAATCGCCGACGTCCTAACAAAGCAACTTCCTAAAGATCAATTCCGAAAGTTGATTTCAGGTTTTGGGCTTGCTTGAACAGATATTATCTCTTATCAAATAATCCAAACATCACAATTACAAGCGTCGTGTAAATCAAACTTAACAACATGATGGGGAACATGAGAGAACAAAGAGAAGGTTATTGGGTACTCTTGGACTGCAACACAGCCTTAACGCTGTTGGAGAGCTGAACTTTCACAGGGAGATGTAGGCTGCTACGGGCCCTGGGGGCGCTGTTGCGGGAGTTAACGAGGCCCAGTGTGATGATCTTATATTGCTGAGATTATTGGAGTAACTCAGCATGGGGGCGTGTCAAGATCATTCATGACTAAAGTATTAGTAATAGTCATCGCTTGTATATAGTAGGACACACATAGGACTTTCACCCATATACTCATAATTATTCATATTATTCTACCCAATCTATTCCACCTGGCTTAACACTATTCCCTGACAGGACAAAGGACGCCAGGACGTGAGTCCTGGGCTTCAATAAGGTCTAAAATTATACATATCAGAGAAATCGCATTCACATAGCTGCTCCTCGTAGGTAAGGATTGACTCCCGTATAGGGGTTGAAATAGCTTTCTCGCGCCCGTCCCCGCGCGGCGGACCCGACTCACAACTCCGTCAATCCCCATGTGGCCTTTTTTTTTTTTTTTCCAACAACCAAGACTTGAAAGAGATGAAATGCAAAAATGAAAATAAATGAATGTTGTAAAAGTCTTTCCTCAAAAGGTGAAGTTATATTACCCCAACTCAGTATATAGAAATCTAATACAAAAATTTTCACACACATAACAAGTATCAAGTGTTCCCCCCATAAATCGACCCATTTAGCGTCGCTCGCTTATTAGGGCTAACATAGGACATGCAAGGATTAAGGTTTACACAATTATTATTTCCCTTGCACTTTTACACGCCCCCTAAACCTTAATCCGCTAATTATTCAATCTAATATTCTAAGTCTTTTAACGAACTCGTTAAACGCCGCATTGTTAAGCGGTTTAGTCAAGCCGTCCACTGGGTTCAATTTTGACTCCACTTTCCTAATGGTAATGTTCTTGTCGCGAACGTCCTGTGTGGTGTAGTTGTACTCTACACGAACGTGTCTTCGGCCAGAGCTGATTCCTGTACTGTTAGCCCATTTGATTGCTCCGTTGTTGTCTTCCAGGACAGGAATGGGTCCGGATGGCATTTGCCCCAGTTCTTCCAGGAATGTCCTTATCCAAGCGCAATCTTTTGTTGCTTCGAAGATGGCTGCATACTCGGCTTCACAAGTCAGTGTAGATACTGTTGTCTGTAGTTTTGACCTCCAAATGACTGGGCTTCCTCCCATAAATATAACATAGCCTGTTGTTGATTAAGATGATTCAAAGTGATCTGCGAAGCTAGCGTCCACAGCACAATGCAATCCATATTTCCCGAATTCATTTACGTGTCTGTGATCTTTGGTATACTCCAAGCCCTTGTTTGCACTACCAGACAAATATTGGGCTACTCTTAACGCATGCTTGTGGTGATGGGGAGAAGGATTGCACATGTATCTCGCTAATTGAGACATAGCTTGTGAAGTGTCGCATCGGGTCATACATGCCGAAAAGTTGTATTTTCCTATTAACCTCTGGTAATTATAAAGCTCTGTGTTCGAGGCTTTTCCGTTATATTTCTTCATGTCTACCCTACTAGCAACTGACATAGGTGTTGGTGCGGGCCGTTGACTCTGTAATCCCAGTTCTATCATTGACCTGTCAATGTATTGTTTTTGGTCTAACCTCACACTCCCTGTGGGTGATGGTCTTTGGACTCTGACTCCTAAAAACCATGAAGCTTCTCCCAAGTCATTCAGTGGCACTGATTTATTCAAGGATTTTGTTAATGTACTAATTTTACTTTTATCAGGCCCTATTAATAGAAAGTCGTCAACGTACGACGCTCCTATTACTCCACTATCTTTATTAAAGTAAATTGCGTCGTCGGCTGCCAACGCTTTAAACCCTCGAGTATGCATTAATGATTTAACATTATCTTGCCAACACGCTCCGGATTGTTTTAATCCGTACAGTGGCCTTTGTAGTTGGATTATACTTTCCTCTGTATATCCTAATGCCTTACTTAGATCTGGGTTTGAATCAAAAAATTCTTTGAGGTAAGAAAACTGTCGCATATAAATGACTTCCTTCAAGTCTCCTGCTAAGTAAGCTGATATAAAGTCAGCTTGCAGGATGTGCCATTCATTTATGGCTGCCAATGCCATCAATACTCTCCAACTAGCTGATCTAGCCGTAGAAGCTGTTGTTTCATTGAAATCAATACCCTTCTTTTGTAAAAATCCTCTTGCTACAACTCTAGCCTTAAATTTGTCCAGTTCCATATTTGATTTGTACTTTTTCTTAAGTACCCATTTCGCTGAGATAGTTTGGCTATTCTGTTTGGCTGAATTTTTGGAACAAACTGAAATGTTTTCCTCTCCACACACCCCTTTATTTCAGCAAAGATAGCCTTTAGCCACTCGTTTTTCTCGGAGCTATTCATTGCTTCCTGCAGGTTAGGTTCATCTGGTGATACTATTTGTTTAGCGACAGATGAAGAGCTAGCTAATAGCCTAAACATGTCGTCTCCGTCTCCATGTAGGTTATGGAGTTGCCTCTTGATTGACTTTTCTATGAGGCAATGGGCACTTTTTCCAATTTCTTCCTCGTGGTCTGAGTCCTCCTCTGTTGGGCGTTCATCTTCGTTGCTTATGCTTGGGCTCATGTTCTTGTTCCTGTTGGAAATGAGGGTTTCATTAGTGATTTACTAATCGTCATGCGTACTAAAGGGAATACCTACCTTAGTGCACACATACTAATTAATGCACTTACTAAATGCGCTTAACCGTATTTATCGCTAATCACGTAAGCCCTGTTAGTCAGTTTTACATATTGGTAGTATATATAGTCTGGTTAGATCCGGATTGTAAAAAATAACAACTCCACCGTGCGTTTCTGACAAAAATACTTCAGTCTTCTTATTCTCTCCAAGTGACACGTGATTAATCAATTGACATTGATTCAAAATTCCCTACTATTTTCAACAGTTCCTTGTTTGACTTTCGAACAATGGTGCTTCATCAAAAGGTCTTCTAATTGTCTTCTTTGGCCGACCTGGTCCTCTAGGTCCATGTGGCGGTGATACACTTCGTGTCCTATTGTAGTCCTCTTCTCTAGCATAGTTGGTTTTCCTAGCTCTCAAACGACGTTGGACGCTGGTTGGCAATGACCTCACTACTTCTTGGGGTTCTGTTGGCCAACCCAAATTTTTACCAACGTTCTCACATGCTAAAACATTTGGTGAGACTAAGAATCTCCTACCGCCAAATATCCATACAAGTTTGTTTGTACGTCCCTTGTATCCGAGAAACACACTCCTTGTACCCCTAGGGTCTAGCTTCTCTCCTGCAATTCTGCGCTACTTCTCTACATGTGTTATGCATCTTGATCCGGGAATTAAGAGGTGACTGACGTCTGGCTTAATCGGCCTGCCTTTCATAGCTGACCAGAATACTTCATATGGAGTCTTGTGCTGATCGACTGGAGATTGGGATGTCATATTGATTGTATAGCATGTTTTCTCCATTATTTTGTCCCAAAATACCGATGGTATTTTTGTTTGAATTGTGCAGCATCGGGCAGCGTCCTGTATGAGCCTAATTCCTCTCTCTGACACTCCGTTCTGATGCTGATTGTCTGGGGCAGACACAATGATATCTATACCTTGGTCTGCAGCGAATTCCTCAAATCTCGACATGCCCCAATCTCTGCCTCCGTCAATTGTAATCCACCTGACTCTTCTCCCTTCAAGCTGCAGTTCAGCGTTAATATTTCTCTGGATGTTCATCAACTCAACTGCTGCATCCTTTTTGGTCTTCAATGGCTTGAGGAAACGATATCTAGATAGATCGTCCGTCGTTAAACAGTAGTAACTATTGCTATCCATGGTTTAAGGGTTGCTTGATCCCAAGTCACAGTGCCATCCTTCTCCGACGTATTCAGCTCGTCGTCGTCTCTCATTGGTAATGTATTTTACAGATTTACCTAGATCACAAGCCTCACATGGTATATTGATAACATCACTCGGGTTTAGGTTTATGCCAGTAGTATTTTTAATTGTCCACCGCAACCTATCTGCGCTTGGGTGACATAATCTTCGATGCCACAAGGTTAGGTTTCTAATGGTTTCATCAGAGGGAATTTTTGAATTTTTACTGTTGTGTTCTTTGTCTAACTGGCACGGAAATCCTGATTTGATGTGTTTCATTGGTTCATCTTCTCCAGAAAGCCAGAGAAAAAATTCTCGTTTGTTGACGTTTATTAAAGATATAATACTTCCATTACTGTCAACAAGCTTTTCACCTTGTAATGAGCATCCACTTTTGTAAAACTATTCGCCGCTTATAATGTTTACGGGAAGATTCTTAACATAAAAGACATTCTTTAATCTGAGCCTTCTCGCTTTATTTTTTGAATTTCTGACCTTGAGGCATACTTCGCCTATTTTCTCTGGATAAACAACTCCACTCCCTGTCCTTATTGCCACCTCCTGTGGTCTTAAGTTCCTTACAGACTCCTTGACAAAATTCTTTGGGTCGTTAGTGGCATTAATATCAGCCCCTGTATCAAACAGCCACCTCTTTCTAATTAAAGAGTTAATTGATGCGTTATTTAGTTGATGGGCAAAGTTTAAACTCACTCCATAGCATGAGCTATCGTCATTACTTGAGTGTGGCATCTCTTCGATCTCTGGGTTGTTTACTATCCCATTTTCTTCCATCCACTCTTCGTACCAATCATTACCAACATTATACTCGATCATCTTTTCTTTGCCCTTTGTTGAATTTTGATTTAAAGGACGATCATCATCTGACTTTCGAGCTGGGCGCTCTCTTGCATAGTGATTGCCCCTACAGATGTGACATCGATGAGGACGTTGAGTTGTTCCCCTCTTGCTATGGCAATTATTTGCATAATGACCACTTTTTCCACAAATGTAACATACAACTTGGTTCTTACTCTCAGTGTTCTTGTCACCCTGATTTATTTTGGGTTTAAAGGCCAGCTTGCCTCTGTTTTCAATTTGACCCAGCCGAATATTGGCTTTATCTCCCCTTTTGTTGTCAAAGTTGTTGTTTACCCGAAAGTCTCTGTTGGGATGGGGTTTGTTTGTGTTATGAAAAGCCTTGAGGCTGTGGTTGGAGATAAAGTCTTTGATTAGTTCTTCCAACGACCATTGTTTGGTTTTTTAGATGTGTGGGGCCTCATAATGTCATCTGTGGGCCCTTTTCTCGACCGCACGTTTGAATATAAGTATTGTGATATTGTCAGCTAACTCCTGACCAGTTGATTTAAAGTCTCTAACACAGACTCTAAATTTTGTCACAAAATCAATGGCGTTATCTCCGTCGTGAGCCAGCTCTATTAGGTCATTGAAGAAGTTTTTAGCCTGTATTGTGCCAGACTGTCGATATGTCTTGTTGAGTAATTTCATCATATCCGACCCGCTGCTTAGATATTTAATGATTCTTCTTGGGTTATCGGTCACTGATCTCCTGATCATTGATCCGAAATTTGCTTTATCTAGGTTTGTTAATTTGATCCCTTTAACATACCCTATCGACTGCAAAGCGAACATCACGTCATTTTTATAAACTGCCCAATCTTGGGAGCTGCGTAAGAAGTGGTCCTTGTGAGGTTTCCACTGTAATTGATCCCACCTGAGATTCATTTCTGCTGTGGTTACTTGTAACGTCCTTTGAGGAGGATTCCACCAATCGTCGTTGCTGTCGGACTGATTGTTCCTTCTCGCCGAAGAACTAAACTCGTTATCAATATTCTTCCTTCTCACATTAGATTTCCTATTGGACCTTGACTCGTCCATCTTGTAATTGCTGGGCCTTATCTTGCCCAAAACACTTGCAACCAATTGATCGGACTCAAGATTGTTGTCTTTCTGTTGTGCAATAATATCGCGATCAGCCTTAGATAGTTTTCCTGAAATTTTCGTTGTGTGAAGAAATTAAATGAGTTCTTTTGATCGTAAAAAGGTAATGCTACCATGTAAAAATCCTTCCTCAAAAGGTGAAGTTATATTACCCCAACTCAGTATATAGAAATCTAATACAAAAATTGCACACACATAACAAGTATCAAGTGTTCCCCCCATAAATCGACCCATTTAGCGTCGCTCGCTTAATAGGGCTAACACAGGACATGCAAGGATTAAGGCTTACACAATTATTATCTCCCTTACACTTTTACAAATGTAAATGAATGTAAATGAGACTGTGCAATTAGTTTAGTCAACCGAAGAAGGAGCATCTCGAGTGCAGACATCTGAGTAGAAACGGGTCTGCTTCAGCCAACTGTCTAGCTTAATGTCACCGTGGTGAGTGCCAAGTAGGTACGGCAGTAGTTTAGATGGGGGACCCGGAAGGCACCTGACTCGCCTCTTGGCTATGTTGCAGAAAAAGAAATGCAGCGGTGCTTTGCGGTGACCACATCGGCAGTAAATATGTGCATCATGATGCGAGAAACGTTCATGATAATCGGCGAAGTCTCCGTGGCCGGATCTTATGGCTAGTATGCGTCCCAGTATATGTTGAGGGAGATATAATTCCTTGGGGAAAATGGGCGCTGTAGAGATCTTTAATTGGATATAGGTATCTAGCTGAGGAAGGAGACATTTCCAAAGTTTTTCTAATGCCTGTGGAATAGACAACTTTGCCCACTGCTTCAGGCCGGCATTAGAGTATTGTGGATCTGAATTGAGAGGGAGATGGCACGCTTTACTAGCTTCCTTATCCGCAGCCTCATTGCCGGGGATGGACGAGTGTCCCGGGACTGTTGTGCCTAGGAGCATAGTGGACATGGCAAGGCTGCATAAGCAGCAGATGAGGTGACACCACCGAGGCTAGGATGAAGTGGTGGGACTAGTTAGGCGAGGTGTGGGTCCCACGAGTCTAGATGTTTGCATTGTTTGCTCTGTTAGCGCACGGATGATTCTGGCAGTATAAGTAGGCCTAGATTCGCCACTTTGTAACATATCATCTTCATCATCTTTATATTACACAATACCAAGTACCTCTACTTCACGCATTTGTTTCCCATAAATCAATCTTAGCTGCCTTCACACAAGTATGTTCCCAATCATATTCCTGGTAAAACAGGTTATGAGCCCGGCGCTGTACTGTGCATGTAAGGACATATGCTAACGATATGTTTAGGAAATATTTACAAACATGTCATCAAGCACACACGATTCATCCAGGGTAATCTTGTCAGCAGGTGTCTCGATGACAAAATGGAAGACCGGACTCCAGGCAAAACTAGCCAAGAATAACGTGATTGGACACGTGTTCCATAACTACCCAGGGATCCGACCAATCAACAAACCTGCCGACCCTACAGAGGGTAAGGCGCAAACGGACCCAGACTTTGAGATGGTCCTGCAAGCTCACCTGCGTGACTTGGAAGTCTGGACTCTTGGTGAGATATCCGCCAAGAACATAATTATGAACCTTCTTGAGAGTAGCATGTGCCCACGCACACACGATCATATGACGGCGAAAGAATTATATGACGGAATTGCCAATACTCGGAAGGAAACTGCGACGGCGCCATATGCGCTCGCATTGGAGACTTTCCTCCGAACAAGGTTTGGCTTGAACGCAGATGATTACATTAACAGGTTCCAGGCCAATTTGCAGAGCCTGAATGAAGCCGCGGATAATCTGCATGCCTCTACAGGCACAGAGTATCATGTGACAAAAGGACAGGCTGCAGCCATCTTTGTTTTGGGTACTAAGCATGTACCATGGTTAAGTACTTGGAGAGACTTAAGAGCATGTACGGATGAAAATTCGTACACTTCACTAGAGTCGATGATGTCAACTCTCCGAGTAGTCAATGGGCATAGGGCATTCCTACCCATTCACGGTAATCCATCTGATAATTCTAATCAAGCCATGGCAATGCATGCCAGCTACGGTAAAGAAGGACCTAATGATGACTATAAGCGATGCAAGCATCGCCATAAAAACAGTCAATATTTCAAACAGCATCCCGAGTTAGCTGTTGGCCCAGCAGGTGAAAGATGGTTAGCTCGGAGAGCATTAGGGAGAAGTGGAGGAAATGAAGGAAGAGTGAACACTGTGAACGGCAATGATACCGACAGTGATTCTGATATAGGGTTGAACGATGTAGTCATAGCTGCCACTGCAGCTGCTCATAATGAAACCATTGCTATTTATGATACTGGTGCTTCGCACTATTTTGTTCCGCGTGAATCTATGTTCAGTGAATTACTCACCAAAAGTAAACCCATCAAGTTTGATCAGGCTGTGGGAGATACAGTATTAACTCGACAAGGCACTGCACGCGTCACCATAGGTCAAGTCACATTTGAGTTACGGGATTCCCTCCACTCCCCCAGGTCATCATGCATAATCTTCTCTGCCGGAAGGTTACAAAGACTTGTGTGACAGCTGATAAGCTGAATTAATCCTGTAGCCTATGTGGAGCATAGGCAGGCCCAAACTCTGTAGGGATAAAGGTATGGCGCATGGGGCATGTGGCAAAGGGCAGGGTACTGTACGGCAGGGGGGGTTCTCGCTATTGTGAAACTTCCTGGAATACAGAGACTAGCTGAGACTCGGAGGCAAGCTGAGGCGTGGAGACTCCTTGATACACCTGGGTTTTCTATTACGAGGACTTTCTGATACACGAGGATTTCCCAGAGACCCTCAGTCATGTTAGGGCCAAGGAGAGTTATTAGATTGGAGAGAAACTGTATATATATGTGTTGAGGAACGAAATAGTTCACATCCTTATAGATTTGAATATTAATTACCTCTACCCATTTAGCAGCGCAAGCGCTCTTGTCTAGACTGTGACAAATATTCAAATCTCCTTATTTCAGTGTTCAGATTTCAGTGTTCAGATTTCAGATTTCAGTGTTCAGATTTCAGTGTTCAGATTTCAGTGTTCAGATTTCAGTGTTCAGATTTCAGTGTTCAGATTTCAGTGTTCAGATTTCAGTGTTCAGTTTTCAGTGTTCAGATTTTCAGATTTCAATTCAGTCTTCAGATTTTCAGATTTTTAAAGTTTAGCTTTCAGTTTTCACTATTTCGGCTTCAGAGATTTCAGTATGGCAGGGAACGATTCCTCTTCTCAGAATGTCTCCTTGTCCGAGTTCAACAAGTTGAAGCGCCAGCTTGACGAGCTGATATCAAAACAGCAGACTATGAACAAACCTCCGCCTAAAAAAGTAGTAATTGAAAAAGACCCACCGAACGAATTTGCGAAGAACATAAAGCCCACAGGTCTACCAGAGTTCTATGGCAGCAGAATACGGTATCCAGCCTGGAGAACTGCTGTCCTCGACACATTTCGTATGGACTGGAATATGTTTGGCTATGATGATTCTCGGGCTTTCTTGATGATTTACAACGCATTGAAGGGAGGGGCTTTGGAAAAGGCAGGACCTTTTTATGAGGCTGGGGGTATCATGCAAACCAGGAATCCGGAGGATTTCATCGAGTTCTTGGATCGTCTCTATCTTGATTCGACGCGGGTAGCACAGGCAAATTTGGATCTTCACGCCATGAAGATGAGGGAGAACGAGCGTTGGAACGACTTCCTTGCAGCATGGTCAAATAAACTCACAGAGGCCCGGGGCGATTTCTGGCCAGATGAAAATAAGATTTCAATGCTCCAGAGCGCTATTAACAAAAAGTTGACAAAGGCATTAATTTCGAACCATCTTCTTCCGGACGACGATCTGGATGAATGGGTCAGTATTGTGAGTAAAGTGGCTCAGCGAGTTGAAAGGGCAGAGAAAAAGTTGGGTTGGTCGCTGAACCAGGAAGAGCCAGAAAGAAAGAGCTGTCAAGCGAGAAAGGATGCGTTTGGTGGTAACAATATAAGCGGATCCAGCACCAACATTGCCCAGGAAGAGAGACAATCCGAGAACTCGAATAGTCAACTAGGACAGGAACTTTCTTTGGACGACGACGGAGATGTGAGAATGGGAGGAATTAATTCAGCAAAGGTGGTAGGAAAATTTAAAGGTCGTGCGAAGTGGAAGTCTAGGGCTCAGCTGGATCGGTTAAGGGAGGAAGGAAAATGCTACCGATGCGAAAGGCAGGGTTGTACTAGTCGAGTGTGTCCTTTGCTACCTGCCCGAAGACCTGGCGGGATGGGTCCAAGGGTGAATTCCGTAGAACTTCAGGAAATTGATCCCTCAGTTTTCTTTCCATTGGAAAAGGAGGAGACGCAATTAGAGACGGCGGAAAACTAGACGCTCCCGCGAAGAGTCGCTCTCGGGAGCTTAATGCAGGAACTAGGAAAGTTGTTAGCCTTAATACATCTCCATTTTTGGTGAACGCATTACTAAATGATAAATTAATGGTACAAGCGTTAGTAGATAATGGATGTTTGTGTTTTGGAATTATTGATGAAGCTTTAACAACTAAACTTGACCTGCCGCGCATATCGATTACACCAAGATATCTGGAAACAGCTGAAGCTTCGACCAATAACAAGCCAATTGTAAAGGATATTACGTTTGTATCATTAGATCTAGATGGATACACCACGGACAAGTTATGGCTCTATGTAGTCCCTCAAAGCAGCCATCCGATAATACTTGGAAAGAAATGGCTGGAAGACCAAGACGCAGTAATACACTCAAGGGAACAACGGTTGGAACTTCGAAAGCAAAACGGTTCAGTCTATAGTGCGAAGCAATGGCGAGAAAACTTTCGGAATGTTGCTAATCCCAAGAATTCTTCAGCAAAAGAGATGGCATCGTTGATTGGAAACGTTCCGGTTTGTAAAGCAACTATTGAGGACATAGGAAAAGCACTACGTGGAAAACCAAAGCTGACCTTAGATGAGGCACGCAGTCGCTTACCGGATCAGGTTAAAGATTTTGCTCACCTTTTTGCAGACGATGGTGGCGCTAACGAGTTGCCTACATCGCGAGGAGATCTGGATCACGCAATTGACCTCCGAAAAGAAGGAGCAAAGCCACTGACACCGCCGTGGGGACCTTTATATAACATGTCCCGAGAAGAGTTGCTAGTGTTGCGTAAGACTTTGACGGATCTCTTAAGTAAAGGATGGATCAGGCCTAGTAGTTCATCAGCTGCGTCACCAGTATTGTTTGCTAAGAAACCCAGTGGAGGTTTACGATTTTGCGTTGACTATCGCGGCCTCAACGCTATTACCATTCCCGATCGGTATCCGCTACCATTATTTAAGGAAACTCTACGACAACTTTCAAAAGCAAGATGGTTCACCAAGCTGGATGTTAAATCCGCTTTCCATAGAATCAGAATTCAAGAGGGTGATGAGTGGTTAACGGCTTTTCGATGCAGATTAGGACTCTTTGAATGGCTGGTAACCCCCTTCGGACTAATTAATGCTCCAGCAACATTTCAGAGATATATAAACGAGCATCTTCGGGAGCATTTAGATCTCGATGCCACAGCATATATTGATGATGTTCTAGCCTACACAGATGGTAGCGAGGAAGGCTACTGGAAGACGGTGCGGAGCATTTTAGGAAAATTGGACAAAGCTGGATTATATCTGGACATTGACAAATGTGACTTTCTCTGTGAACAAGTCAAATACCTTGGTTTCATTGTGAGGGCAGGAAAAGGCGTTACCGTTGACCCTGCAAAAGTCAAGGCAATTTATGAGTGGAAAGCACCAACGTCAGTGAAGGGAGTGCGGTCATTCCTTGGCTTTGCTAACTTCTATCGATGTTTTGTGGACAAATTTTCGAAAATAGCGGCACCATTGATAGACCTGACAAAAAAAGATGCACCTTGGATATGGGGAAAGACACAAAACGATGCATTCGAAAGACTAAAGAAAATCTTTGCTTCTAAGCCAGTATTGTCGCAGTGGGATCCTGATCGCGAAACAGTTTTAGAGGCAGATAGTTCAGGATATGCCATTGGAGGCTGTCTTTCGCAGATGGATAATCAGGGGAATTTAAGGCCAGTTGCATACCTCTCCAGACGATTGAACAGTGCGGAGTCGAACTACCCTATCCACGATAAAGAGATGTTGTCAATTGTAGCTTGCCTACAGGAATGGAAGCCAGAGCTGACTTCAGTTGTAAAACCATTTACCATCTTAAGCGATCATAGAAACTTAAGTTTTTTTACAACCAAACGATTGTTAAATGAAAGGCAGGTACGGTATAATGATGTCCTACAACAATTCAGATTCAACCTCAAATGGCGCCCAGGTAAAGCTTGCGACCGGCCAGATGCGCTTTCAAGACGAGAACAGGATAGACCGCATGGAGTTACAGACGAGAGAACAGCTGGCCGAATTTTACAGCTTCTCCCAGATGTTCAAATATATGAAGTTAATATCCAAGACAAAGAGCCGAATAGTGCACACGTTGAGACGGAGGATAGACCTATTATAAGTGAAGAAAGCCTGATAGTAGATCCAGCTACACGGTCTGATATATTTGATGACGACGAATTACGGGCGTTGTGGAAGCAGGGAGTAGAACACGACAAAGATTGGCAGCGAGCAAGGGATGCAGTTCAATCAGGAGAAAGGAGCTTTCCACCTGATTTAGCAATAAAGTTGTCTGCCAATATTTCGGAATGCTCAGTAACTGCGGATGGTGTCCTCCATGGCAGAGAAAATCGTATTTGGGTTCCAGAATATGAGCCTTTGCGAACGTCAATAATGCAAAGAATACATGATAGCTCACTTACAGGTCATCCTGGAAGAGATACAATGGTTGCTATATTATTGCGACGTTGGTTCTGGCCAAAAATGAGGGAGTCAGTGAGGCGTTTTGTTAGAAATTGTGATGTCTGTGGAAGAGCAACGGTGTGGCGCGAAGCAAGGGCTGGTTTTCTTCGCTCTTTGCCTGTTCCAGAACGGATTGGAAGCGATCTAACGATAGACTTCATAACAGACCTCCCAAAATCTCAGAATTGTACCAACGTTATGGTGATTACGGATAGACTTTCAAAGGATATATTTGTATTTGGAACAGAGTCAATGAAGGCCGAAAAGTGCGCTGAAGTCTTTGTTGATAGGTATTACCGCTACTTCGGATTTCCTAAATACTTGACGAGCGATAGGGGTAGTGATTGGCTTAGCTACTTCTGGAGAACATTCTGTAAGTTAGCGGGCATCAAGCAAAGACTTACAACAGCCTATCATCCCCAGGCAAACGCAAGCGAGAGAGCAAACCAGGAATTGTATAAATACTTAAGAGCATTCAGTTGTTATGCTCAGGATGATTGGATGCAATTGTTACCTTTAGCACAGTTAGCCCTCAACACCCGACCAAATTCTTCAATTGGAGGTTTCAGTCCATTTTTCTTGCGCCATGGTTACAACTTGGACCCACTCGGAGAGCCCACACCACAAGAGAATGAAGTTCGACATCCAGGAATAGTTGCAGGTCAGAAATACGTACAGCGTCTGCGAGACGCGCAGGATTTTGCACAGGCTGCGATGGCATCTGCCCAACAACGAAGTGAGAGCAATGCCAACCGTTTTCGCCGTCAACCAGAGCGTTTTGAAGTCGGCGACAAAGTTTGGCTTGATTTACGTAATATCAAAACGCCGCAATTATCAAAGAAATTGGCTTGGCAGCACGCAAAATATGAGGTCACCGCAGTACCTGATGCTCTAACAGTGGAGTTAAATGTGCCAGGAAATATTCACAATCGTTTTCATGTCGAACTAGTCAAGCAAGCCGGAGTTGACCCGTTCCCTAGCCAATCACGTGATGACTCTCAAAACCCTCCAGTTAGTGACGATTTAGCAGAACCTGAGTACCAAGTGGAATCCATTCTACGGGCACGAACTAAATCACGTGGCCGAGGGAAATATCGTCAGGCATTAGTTAAATGGGTTGGCTGGGCGGATCCTACCTGGGAGCCTATTGAGTATGTCAAAGACACAAAAGCCTTGGAGGAATTCGAAGCAAAGTATGGACCAGTTGAATCTTCTGACGGCCCAGAAGTTAAAGAAGTAGGTGGATTTGTTAGACCCGCGGAACCACAAATACTCCAGCAACGTAAATCAAAGAGGCTAGCCAGCAACCCGTTCTTGAGAGAGGGAAGGAGAATTGTGACAGCTGATAAGCTGAATTAATCCTGTAGCCTATGTGGCGCATAGGCAGGCCCAAACTCTGTAGGGATAAAGGTATGGCGCATGGGGCATGTGGCAAAGGGCAGGGTACTGTACGGCAGGGGGGGTTCTCGCTATTGTGAAACTTCCTGGAATACAGAGACTAGCTGAGACTCGGAGGCAAGCTGAGGCGTGGAGACTCCTTGATACACCTGGGTTTTCTATTACGAGGACTTTCTGATACACGAGGATTTCCCA
The DNA here is from genome assembly GCA_028751805.1 of Podosphaera xanthii. NCBI lineage: Eukaryota > Fungi > Ascomycota > Leotiomycetes > Helotiales > Erysiphaceae > Podosphaera > Podosphaera xanthii. The sequence goes on along the minus strand of JAPWIX010000001.1, from coordinate 4,595,001 downwards.
GAGACCCTCAGTCATGTCAGGGCCAAGGAGAGTTATTAGATTGGAGAGAAACTGTATATATATGTGTTGAGGAACGAAATAGTTCACATCCTTATAGATTTGAATATTTATTACCTCTACCCATTTAGCAGCGCAAGCGCTCTTGTCTAGACTGTGACAACTTGGAGGTATTGTACCCGACAAGAATATGACAACATTAATCAGGAAGAGACCTGACAATCAAGACATTGCCCTTGCAAGATTGACTCGGAAGAAAGATGTTTACTACATTCTCCCAATCTCTCATTCCTTAAACTTAACCCACATCGCAGCCCCAGGCATTGCCAGAGTCCCCAAGACAACCTGCGCTCAACGTTGGCACCAGCGACTCGGCCACACAGGGCAAAAGATTTTGAAGAAAACTGCACAATGTTCCAAAGGCATGGAAGGCTTAGACACTGGTGAGTTAACAACCTGTGAGACCTGCCACCTTAGCAAAGCACAACGATACGTCTCACGTGAACCCAGACCAACGCCATTCGAGCCGCTCGATGAGGTATTTATTGACACAGTTGGAAAGCTAACAATAGCATGCAACGGCCATCAATATGCTGTTATTGTCACCGACGCAAAGTCACGCATGAGATGGGCTATCACTGTGTGCACCAAAGACCAGATTGCACCTGAGCTCGTAAAATGGGCTGAACATCAACATCATCAATACGGTAAAAGAGTCCGCACCATTTTCAAAGACGGAGGTTCAGAATTCTCCCGCATAAAATCTTACTGTGACCAGCATGGGATCAGAACGGATGTCTCTGCCCCATACACACCAGAGCAAAATGGCGCTTCAGAAGCATCTAATAAAGTCATCCTGAGGAGAGCCAGATCCATGCTCATTGATGCCAAAATGCCCGCATGCTACTGGCCATGGGCTATCGAACATGCTTGTTTTATCACTAATCGCCTGTACTGCTTACGCACCAAATCTGTACCATTGTTAAGCTTTCCTCAAGAACTAAAACAGCTCCATCCAAGCCAAGTCGATTTCACCAGTCTCCCTCGATTTGGATGTCGTGCATATAAGCTCATCGACCCAAAACCAGGAAAATTTGAGCCAAGAGCAAGTATGGGTTGGTTTGTAGGGTTTCAGAAAAACACCAACAAGAACTTTCTCATATATTACCCTCATTGGACTCCAGTTCATGGCTGGAAATGGCTAGAAGGGGTCACACCCCACGCAACCTTTAATGAAGATATAGTTTTTGGTGACGAGCTGAACTCGACAGAACGGCAACATACAACCAGTTACTGGTCAAACCTCGACTCCATCTTCTCAGAGTCGCCCTCTCCTTAGCCGCCGCACCCAGCTTTTAGCAATGGCCCATCACCACGACCTGAAGAGCACAATACGAATACACCTGCATTTTATCAGACTCACCCAGACAGTCAGAGGGAGCATCATCCCTCCATACCTAATCACTCAATAATCAACATGCAATCAGAAGAGACATATGGCACAGCTCCATCCTCTCCAATCATAATCCCAGAATCAGAACCACATGATGTTCACACTGTGCCCAACTCGCCATCTTCAACTCTTACACCTTCAAGTTCAAGGGATCTGCAAGTCCTATCACATAATCACGGCCTTGCCGATCAGAGGGAGATAACTAATGAGGAAAGATCAGACGAAGAAGCTGAACTGACCGAAGATGATCACTATGACCAAGTTATGACTGGCTGGGATCCAATACAACCAGTGGCCGGAGTCAAGCGTCCGCACTCACCAGAAAATGGCATGACCAGGTCACAACGCGGTAGAGCAGTCAAGCGTGCTGACTATTATCGACTACACCATGGCATGACAGCACAAGCATCAACGGATCCACAAACATGGGACGAAGCAATGACCAGCCGAGAAGCCTCGCATTGGAAAAGAGCAGCTGAAGAAGAATTCCAATCTCTGAAGCAGAAGAGAGCCATACAGATAATCCCACACTCGTAACTACCCAAAGGCCGCAAGCCCATGAAATGCAAGTGGGTATTTAAAAAGAAGTTTCTCACAAACGGAGACATAGAAAAATACAAGGCTCGCTGCACAGCGAAGGGCTTTACTCAGCGACAAGGCATTGACTACCACGAAACCTTCGCTCCCACACCTAGACCTGAAACGGGACGAATTATTCTCGTTCTTGCACATCAACTAGGCTGGCATAGAAAACAAGGTGACGTACCAACTGCATTCCTTAACCCTGACCTCAATATTGACTTGTTTATGGAACTTCCAAAAGGATACGAGAAAGATGGCCATGTCATCCGACTCTGCAAAGGCCTTTATGGACTCAAACAAGCAGCGGCATTGTGGTATGATGACGCCAAGTCAACACTCGCACAGCTGGGTTTACTCCCCACTACATCTGACATCTGTCTCTACACTAACAGTGAAAAGGATGTCTTTGTACTGATGCATGTTGATGATTTTCAAGTAGTAAGTCCACATCAGTCAAAGATAGACCTACTAATGAGTGCATTATATCGCAAATATAACCTCAAGACTGTTAGTACGGATCTTTTCCTCGGCATAGAGATCACCCATCCAGCCCCTGAGACTCTCAAACTCTCTCAAGGCAAATATGCGCGCACACTGCTGAACAGACATGGTCTCAAAGACTGCAAGACAGCAAACACGCCAATGGAGCGCATGATGGAACCAAACAATGAGCTATGCATGTCGCATGAAAAGACAGAGTACAACTCATGCATTGGAGGATTGCAATACCTCTCAAACAACACGAGACCAGACATTGCATTTGCAGTCAATCATCTTGCAAGATTCCTAGTTAACCCATCTAATGAACACATGCAGGCCGCACGTCAAGTACTCCGGTACATTGCTAAGGACCCTGATCAAGGCATAACATTCAACAGAAGTAACAATCAGGCAACTCTCGAAGCATACACAGACGCAGACTTCGCAGCCGATCCATCAACTAGCCGGTCAACATCTGGAATGCTAATCAGATTATCATCAGGCCCCATCAGCTGGAAATCGCATCTTCAACGAGAGGTCGTCCTGTCTACTACTGAGGCAGAGTACTTAGCAGCTACTGAAACCTGCCGCCAGCTTCAGTGGGTCAAGTCGCTAATCCAAGAGCTAGGTCTCACTAGCCGCATTAATGGGGCAGCATGCACCAACCTTCACGTGGACAATCAATCAGCAATCTCGCTAATCAAAAACCACGACAACCATAAGCGGTCCAAGCATATAGCGCTCGGGAACTTCTATTGTCGTGAACAGCATCAGAATAGCAAGATAACTGTTACCTACGTTCCGTCCAACCTTCAGCTTGCTGACGCACTAATAAAGGTCAAATCGCCAGTGCTAATCCACTAACCAGGCTAGACGGAGGTCGTTACCGACAGAGGGAGTGTTGTGCCTAGGAGCATAGTGGACATGGCAAGGCTGCATAAGCAGCAGATGAGGTGACACCACCGAGGCTAGGATGAAGTGGTGGGACTAGTTAGGCGAGGTGTGGGTCCCACGAGTCTAGATGTTTGCATTGTTTGCTCTGTTAGCGCACAGATGATTCTGGCAGTATAAGTAGGCCTAGATTCGCCACTTTGTAACATATCATCTTCATCATCTTTATATTACACAATACCAAGTACCTCTACTTCACGCATTTGTTTCCCATAAATCAATCTTAGCTGCCTTCACACAAGTATGTTCCCAATCATATTCCTGGTAAAACAGGGACCCAGCGAACTTTGACCCCCCCTGGTCTAATATGAGGAAGCCGTGATCGGCATTGCCATTCGGGCTCTATCTTGAGAAACTCTTCAAAGATAGACTGAGATGTGCCAGAAAAAGGGGCGAGTATGCGAGTGGCAACTTCCAGATTATCTAGGAATATCCAGAGGTTTGTCGCGAATTTTGTAGTTGGCAAGTCCAGTGCAAGCTTTGCCCCGGCTAAGGCTGCCATTGCTTCTGCATCAAAAACCTCAACCCCTTTGCCAAGAGGGATGCTTTTTTGAAGAATTTGTATGTGTTGGAATATGGGGATCCTTGTAATCATGTGATATTATATAACGCGTTGACGCGTCTTGTTGTTCATATTATTTCTGTAGATGATAATAGGAGAATCAAGATCCATCAACACAAATTCACAGAACGTGATATTAAGATTACATCTTTGCACTGTGTTAGAGCATCCCGACAGTATGCCCCCTTGATAAGCCACGCATCCGGCGCCAGCGAATCCATCAGACTGTTTCGAGCCGTCAGTATATAACATTATATATCCCCAGAGGGGATCAAGCTAATAAATGAGTTAAAAGCTTGTTTAGCTATTTCCTTCGAGGCACCGCAAGGGCCCCCTACCCTTGCATAAGCCTCCTCGCGGCCTTCTCGCGATGCCCAAGGCAGAAGGGCGATTAGGTTTATTTGCTCGGCCTGAGGAAGGGCTAGTACGCGGCGGGCGAAGCGTGAAGTGGGACGGTTAAGAGAGATAATTTTGGCTGCGCGGCGGAGTAAGGAGTGGCGAGGGTCGAGGTGACGTAGGCGGACGGTGGCAGCTGTAGTCCGTCCATTAAGCGCGATTTCTGACGGAGGAAGCCCTGACTCCCAGTGGAGTGCAGCTGTGGGAGTATTGCGGTAAACAGGGAGAATTGCGGTAAACAGGGAGAATTGCACGAGCTGATGTGAGGATAACTTTGTCCAATAGTTGAAGTAGGGAATCTACACGGTTGAAAATACGTCCTTGGGTTCCTTGGCGAGATCTGCCTGGCCACCAAGCTTCAGATCCATAAAATGCTACTGGCAGGACACAAGCGACAACGGCGTGGCAAAGCAAGTGAGCTGGAACACCACGGACTGTGTTACCAAGCGAGGAGAGGGCATTACTAATTTTGAGGGCCTTCGCTGCTAACAAGCGAACATGCCACTTAAAAGAAAGTTTTTTATCAAATAAAATCCCAAGCCAACATGTGTATAGATGACTCGTGTTTTCGGCTATCGTAAGTGGGCTAGCCCTTGTTGAAATTAGTTCTACTAATTGGTGTGATCTGCAAGGAATGTAACTTGTAGAGACATTACCACTCTGGTTATCATTCTGCGCTTTGATCGTTGTATGTCATATTATACGCTAGTCCGTATTGACACACAATTACCAACTAGTTTTATTAGATAATTTTGTATATAGTTAGGGCTATAGTTTGGGGTGGGAGTAATAAACAACTCCCACTTTACTCCTCTCTACAGCCACCAAATTGTTCCAACTTGATATACAGTGAAACACCAAGCCTAACACGCGTTAAGATATTCCTCAATAGCGCATACAATATTTTTGCAGCCCTGACCCTGGGTGTAAGTCTTGGATCCTGATCTGCTCTGCGGCGAGTGAAGTGGAGTAGTTCATATTTCCCAGAATCAAAAGTTATACCTTCTGCCTGGCCCCAGTCGATTGCCTCTTGCAGGTCTCGGGAAAGTAGCACTGCATTTTTCTGAAGTGTGGATGAAGTTCGAAGGAGAGCAACGTCATCAGCATAACCAAATTTGTTTTTGGCTGAACCTAGGAAAAATAAAGGAGAGAGGTAAAGCATAAATAGAATAGGGGATACTGGGGATCCCTGAGGTAACCAACAGTGGACCTTAGTTTCGGGACCAACCGAACCATCTAGTCGAATCCTCACTACCCAATTAGTAACAAATGAAGTGACCCAAAGAACAACGTTTTCAGGCCAGCCTTGTTCTCTGAGACGGCGCACCAAACGTCCTGGGAGGATGCCGTCGAAAGCACCCTTGACATCCAGAGTTAGTACCGAGGCGGTGAGTTTTCTGCTTAATACAGTCTCCATATCATGAACCAGACTGGTTGTGAGGTCAGTCGATGAGCGTAGAGGTGTAGCCCCGAACTGTTGACTCGCCAACACTTTCCCATTGATCGCAACCCAAGACAGACGCCAGGCGACAAGGCGTTTGAGGCCTTTTTCCAAGACGGAAAGGAGGGCTATTGGGTGAAAAGAGCGAGGTTTTGACTTGTCTAGTTTGTTTGGTTTACTTATCATGAAAAGAATAGCCTTTTTGAAACAGGTAGGGTGGAATCCTACATTTAGGCAGAACCTAAATAAATTAGTCACTGCAGACCCGATTAAAGACCATCCCTTTTTAAGGATTGCCGTAGGGATCTCATCTTCGCCAGGCGCTGTGTTGCCGGCTCCTAGAATTGAATCTCTTATCTCATGAATAGTAAGATCAGAGAAAGGGAGGATCGCGCGCCCAACCGTGGGTGCGTCGAGCGGTAAGTCGTCAGTCTTAGATGTATTTCGAAGAAGGTTCCTAGCCAACACATCCCGCTTATCTTCCAGTAAAACCACGGGGGTGGCGGCAACATTTGTGGGGTCTCTAAAGGTTGGTGTTCGGAAGGATCCAATCGAGCGGTGCCAGTTGACCATCTTGAATACGTCTTTGGCCGAAGAGGCTTGATCTAGTAAGTTTCGGAAGAATTGCCTTTTTGCCCTGCGAACAACTATCCGAAGCTCTTTTTTTGCGGCAGCGCAGGCTATTGGGTCTTGTGAATTTCTTCACGCAACCCTGTGTGCTCGAGCTGCGTCTCTACACTCATCATTCCACCAGGGTTGTCCAGTTCCTCTCCCGAGCGCTCGTCGGGCTGATCCTCTGAAAGCGTTCTGTAGGGCGGAGCAGAGACTTTCAGCGGAAGTGTCGAGAGTTTCCGGCTGTGGGTGCACCGGTAAGCTGGGCATGCGTGCCATTTCTACTTGGAGGAGAGAGTGAAAGAGGTTTTCGTTGTAGCAGCTGGTAAGCTGGTTTATGCCTGTAGCCTATGTTGTGCATAGGCATGCACAGACTTTACATAGATAGTGAAATGTGCACGGCCTGGTCCTGCAGGGTGTTTCAATTATACTGAAACTTGCTAATACAAGCGGACCGACTTCTATTCGGAGACTTGCTATTACGTGGCGGCTTCACAATACAGGGAGGTTGTGTGGCACGAGAAGACCTTCTGTTTCATGAGAATATTACGATCCATGAATAGTGTCAAGGTGGGGCGAGTAGTTCAGCTCGAGAGAAATGTATATATCTACATGTACTTGTAAATTGCGAGTTAGTTATCTGGATCATAGAATTAATTATTAACTACCTCTACACATTTAGCTGCGCAGGCGCTCTTGTCTAGACTGTGACACTCGTCTAAAGTATCGAGTTTGAGACGAGTAACGGGCTCTTGGAAGCGGCTGTCCCAGGGGATAATGGTGCCGATCGGCAGGTGGTCAGACGTGACGTCAAGCTCAGATATGGTGGCCGACTCTGCACCAGCCAGGATTAACGAGTTAGACGCGAAGGAAAGATCAAGTACGTTCCCCCTGTTGTGGGTGGGTACATCAGCTTCGGAGATTAGTGAAATGGAGTTTAAATCTGTCCATTCAAGAAGGCTTTCTGTAGCAGACTGGTTAGTGGTCACTGAGGCTTGCCATCAAGTGTGTTTTAGCTTAAAATCTCCTGCTAAAAACGTGAGGCACCGAAAGATGGAGCGAGGAAGGCCTATTAGAGCTCTTACAGCTTCCCCTTCTGCAATGGAGCCAGAAGGCGCATTGTATACCTTAACCACTAACATTTTTATCCCAGATGGCGCTCTAACTTCAAGGAAGACGATGTCTTGCGCGGCAGGTCTATGAGGGGGTAGAGGTCGGAGTTGGTAGGTCTGGAGACCAATGCCTTTTCGAACGTAGGTAAGGACCCTCGGGCGGGTTTCCCAACTATTAATTAGAGCGAAAAATTCATATGAGGAAATACGTTTAGTTATTCGGTGCTGACGGTCGCGAGAGATGAAAGGTTCTTGGATAAGGATAATATCATATTTTTGTTCGTTTGCAAATTCCAGAGCAATTTCGTGTGGAGTGGCTCCTCTGCAAACGTTTACTTGGAGAAGGCGTAGTGGTCTCTTACTCTAACAATTTATATAACTCATCTCTGTCGGATAACGGTGAGTATAGGTTCTCGGTGATAGCTGTAGAGAGCGGTAGAGAGGGGGAAGAAGCCCGCACCAGCTGATTCGAACTGGGCATATCTAGCTGCATTGCAGTGGTAGTCGGAGAGGAAAAGGGGTGATTCGAAGGAAATATAGGGAAAGTCTCTTCCGTCATTACGTGATCTTCTGGTGCAGATGGTGCATGGCGGCGTAAGCATCAAACAGTTGCACTAAGGCTGAGTCTTGCTGCTGCAGAGGTTTGACGGATCTGGGAGATCTGCTCTTTCGATAGCTTTAATCCATTGCGGCGGGGTCGGAGAGGGGAATCCGGAGCGTCCGCAGGGTGAGGTCCATGGCAGTGGATACAGCGTGGAGTAAATTGGTGTGGATGAGAGCCACACGGCTGGTGGTTTGCCTCCAAGTGCTCAATTGAGCCACAGAAGCGGCAGCGGGGGGGACGAGAACATATTCTTTCATTCTGCCATTGGAAACAACGACTACACTGGATGACTGATGTTCTTATTGCTAGTTGTCGAGATAGTACCTCAACCCCAAAGAGATAAAACTTTCGCGGAAGGATGGTTTCAATGGGGAAGCGGGCTATGTATCTTGCTGAGGAGGAATAAGGGGATTCTATGCTCCCTTTTGTTTCGTGTACTGAGATGGGAGAGAGTCCTTTTTCTTCGGTAAGCTCTGCGCGTACAAGGTCTTCAGTGATAGGGTAGTTTGTGAGCTGATTATTATCATCTAATGCCTTGAAGGATTGTGGGATGGACGTGAGGAGGTAAGTCACAAGGTTCTGGGTCTTTTCGATTCCAGTGGAGCCCTTAAGTTTAACTTCTTTTATTCCTACGGAGAAGAGTTACTCTAGTCTGGATGCAGCGTCCTCGGAGGATGGGCGCAGGGCAATACCAGATGGGACATGTTGTACTTCTTTCAATAGGGCAGCGTTTGAACCTAGAAATTTGCGATAATGAAGAAGAAGGGGGTATGCAGAGATTAAGCGCTCCGTCGCATCCTGCTCCAGGCGGAGGAAAAGACGGTCATCTGTAGTTTGAGAGATATCATTCTGCCTTAGGGCCCTAGCTGGCCTGCGTGGCTTAGTACTAGCGAGGTTCCCCTGTCCTCTAGCAGCTACGTAGGCGTATGAGGAAGGCTTCGTCGATTTGGGAACCGGTGGCGGGGTGTGTCTTTGTACAGCTGGTGTTTGTTGGCGAACGGATCTTGTGTCAGTGTTCCCTCTCTGAGTAGCAGCAGTGTTGGGTAAGCCTCTGACGTGGTTGCCGAAATAAACTTGGGCAACTTCTTGAACGCGTTCGATGAAAAGTTGGTAAGTGTTTGCCAAATTTTGTGGGATAATAGGGGCATTGGGGCCGCGGGATGCTTCATCCAAGGCAGAAGCTACTCCTCCAAACATAAGCGTAGCTTCTTCGGTTCTGGTCGTGGCTGCCGCAGTTGTTAGCAGCAGTGTTTCTGATAAGGATCTAGTCCCGCCCCCAGGAGGGTGCTGGGATGATTGAATAGGTGGCATGATGCCAAGCTTGATTAGGTGAACGTATTCACTTTACGAAGGTGTAGTTGGATATGAATGAAGCCGGTGATGGAGGGATGAAAATGGACAGTGTTGTTTATGTAGGACAAACTGTAAGGGGATCGTAAACTGACAGACGCTGCACGCGAGAATATCCACAATAAAGAAGTAATATTTTTCTATGACTATGGACTATGGAAGTAGGCCTATACTTGTATCCATCTCGTAGCCTCCCTATCCCCCTTCTCTAGATGATTACATTCTCCGACTTGTTACAGGATTAATCTGTTACGTCTGTTAGCCATGAGGAGATCTGTTGCCCTAGATATGATACATTCGCTGATTCCGACTTGAAACCTCTTGCCCCTAGCCCCTGTCTAGAAGGTTGGATGTTACCGTTTCGATACTCGCTTAGCGTGATGTTTCTTGACCAGGATGGGTTGCTAGGATCAACTCAGCCACAACCAATCGGGCCTAGCCCGTCACACAAACATGACAAACACTGTGAACTATGTGTGCTACCTCTCGCCTAACTATGCCACATGCTCCATCCGGACTGCTGGTCCTCCATCTCTTCCGTGACCTCTGTGCAGCGGCACGAACATCACGCCGCTCATCCGCCCGCTTACACGCCCGCTTATGCGTCTTTCATGCCCATCATTTCCGTTAGTGCCAAGCACAACACGAGGCCGGGATCTTCCTGTGAGCCTGCTTGGCGTTAATTGTAAATAAATAAATAAATACTCGTAAGGACTGCAATCCCATTTAACTAACTACATAGAGTTCCCTGTGCGTGTTGTAATATTCTACAAAGCCAATCAGATCAGAGAGAAAGAGTAATAAATGGTGAATACGTGTTGTGATTAAGAGCAATGAGGGGTATAGTAATTGGATAGCTCTGCTGTTCTTACGATGAATTGCACGGGCTCGGGTGCAGTGATGTTGATCTAGAGGGAGATACAAAGTGTGCACTCCAACGATTGATGATATCTTCTGATGGATGATGTTGGAATCAGACATTCCATTCTGACTTTATCAGCTGGTAATGATCAACAGTTATGGGATCTCAAATCCCATTACGTAGCATATATCATGTGATTCTTTAAGCGATAGGAACAAAACTCTTTATTGTAAAATATGAGAACTTTTAATAGTGTTTTTTTGATCTTAGTTGGAAAATACAATCTTAAGAATTCCCTTCAAACACCTATTTTCATCAGCTGTTTCTAACTCCACAAGTAGCTCTAGTTTAATCGGCTTTGCGGCTGGCGCTTACTTCCACAATTCCTCCTACAATCGCTCATAACTGTAAAAGATGATGGGAAGAATGATATTCATGTAATAGATAGATGATCTTAAAACATGGAAAGTCTAGAGATTCTATCATACATTGACCAAGTCTGTTTGCCAGCCTATTCCGAACGCCCTTTCCTATTACGCCGGGCACTTCCTTCTCCTTGCTCCCGTAGAGCTCTACCGATCTAGCATAACAATACGGTAACCTGGACCATAACTTAATATAGTTATTATCCTGAATGGTAAATCCATTCTAGAGGATCATGAATGAATACCACTAGTTAATCCAAAGGTGATATTTCCAATGATTCAATCCTACAATAATTTTCCATAGAGGAAAGAAACCTAGTATATATATACAGTGTCTCAGCCCTAAAGATTGTTAGTGGCTGATGTTAATTTTGTATGTTAAGATAAGTAACTGCAAGGTATAGACACACAAAATTAAAATCAGCCACTAACAATCTTTAGGGCTACAACACTGTACAAACGTTTACGCCAAAAGCGTAAAGCCACATTTCACGTGTCGTGCCGACATTTAAACGAATATATCCCAGAATAATCACACAAGCGCCTTCGCCAAGCTCAGCCATTACCAGTCCCATATCAACTGACAATCCAAAATGCATCAACTTCAACACCTACATGATGTAAAAGATCTTGCCTGGAACCTAGACAAAATGGAGGACTAGGAAGTCTGAAACCCAACGTGTCTCCATTTTCAACATAAACTCTCCCTCCTTTATTTTACATACAGAAGGCTCCTTGTTCAAGGACAAAGGCTACACCAAATTCATAATTGCTTATCTCCCATAAACAACAGACCATCAATGTCTCTCGTTCGACTTAGTGGTCTGTATTGGCATTACTGATACAGAAACCTGTGCAATTTACAAGGCACTAAGGCATGTATTTTCAATCGCATCCAAGCCAAGCTGTTTCTATTCTTCGATAGTCAAGCTGCTCCGCTGAGAATCACAAAAGCATCTAATTTCCTTTCCCACAGGTCAGATCTGAAAGCAACAAAATCAATCTGCCACTACACTGATGTCCTGGCCATTAAGGGATTGAAGGCAATGAACTAGCCGACAATCTTGCAAGAAAATGTTCTGACCAACCAATTTTGTCCAAGGATATATTCACATCCTATTCCTATCTGAATGAAAATATTAAAAGAAATCTTTCATCCTAGCAATCTGATTGGACCACGCAAGTACTCAGAGAAGAAGGCAGGAAGGCTATTATGCTAGGTAGATTTTATAGATCATCTGCCAGGATAACGATACCTATCTTCAAGAATAAGGCTATTAACATGAACAAATTCAGTTGAGGGGCCATAACATCTTATTTCCAGGCAAGAACTGGCATTGACAACAACCTGTCCTATCATCATAAGATAGAAAAAGAGAGTAGTGACAATTGTAACTTCTGTCAAATGGAGAAGCAAACTATGCCATACTTAATACTCTACTGCTTCCGTTTTGGGAAGAGAGGAAGAAGGAATTTGTTGGTCTGGAGCCTGTAAGTCTACTCATACTATTCAATGCCAAAGTTGGTGGATGTTAAATTGGATATATTGTTGGTAGATTTGTGCCAAGTCACAACTGTGGAGTTTGGCAAACAGAGGTAGGCTCACAAACTGGGAAAAGCAGGACTAGGCGAACAGAACACGATAGTAGGTTGACTTAGACATACGGAGTTCAGTAAGCGGAGTTTGCATTGTGTTTGGCCATTGCGCTTGGCTAGTCTTTGGGAAATTGGAAATGGTTAAAATGTATCGATAGATCTAGTCGAGAGTGTTACTCGATCCAATATTTTATCACCCAATACTTTAACATTTCTCTTTTCCAGATAAGATTCCTGAAAGATTTACAATCTAGTAGTGGACTACATCTACTTAAATTCTTACAATCCAGCCAAAGCATGGAAAAATATAAAGCGTCACAATTTGAGGATTACACGTAGCATAAATTAAATTAAGGCCATTATCTTCAATCGTCATATTAATTTTTTTTCAGATCCCCTTATCAAATCTTGAAGAAAAAGAACTTGAATTCTATTTTGGAGAGGTATATCACGGAACTATGGTCAGTTTTGCTTGAAGTGATGTTGGATGGTCTCAATCTAAGTCATGAGTAAATGGACTAGTGCCAGGGGGCGTTAATGGAGTAACTGGACTGAGGTGATATATTAATTCTAAATCTATTTAAATCACTTGTCATAGCTCAAAGGCTGAATACAATATGAATTAAAAAATACCCAGTTTATCACAGATAAATTAAACGGTAGAAAAAAGGTTAATTTTAGAGGCACACCATGAGCAAACCTCAAAAGAGCCTTAAGTAGTCTAGCCACGCAGATAAGAGCCGAACATATCGTGCTCATATCGTATCTGCACCGAAGAAAAGTTCCCGGAGTCGACAACCCAAGATGCCAATATGGATACGTGTCTCAAAATATCAAACACATGATAATGGCTTGCCCCCTATAGTCGAAAGGGAGAACAAAAGTCTGGCAAAAGGCTAAAACCAGTCATTTGAAGCAATGATAAGCAACCCTGAAGATATTAGAAGAATCACCCAATGGATCTTAGAACAGGGATGGGTAGAACAATTTCGACTGGGCGGGGAAGTTGAGGCGGAATCAAGGCAGAGAGAATACTCACGAGGGAACCAAAGAGGTAGGTAACTGACGATATGGTAGCCACACTGCGCATAGCAGTGTAAACCCACTTCCAGAAGGAGACTCTGGGAAAACGGGGGAAAATATAAAGAATTAATCAGGCAGAACTGAGGGGTTTTTATCGGGGGGTTCCCCCTCACGTAAACATTATAGTACGCAGATCCCTGCGTGGGCTATTATAAGCGCCTGATCAGGTAGTAGTAGTTTTGTTTATTCGTGCTATGTAGAGTCCAAGACTATTAAACCATTAGGGCTCCTCTCTGACCCAGGCTACACCTTCTCCAGTGCTCCTATCCCATTTTACCTCGAACCTAAGATCATTGATACATCGACCCATGACGGGTAGTTATTTAGCTCAGTCATTATCCGTAGAGTTCACACAACTTCTACGGAACATTCTGCTCAAAGAAATTGAAAAAGAACAGCCATGGAAACTGGTACGCGAGAAAAAGTCTCAAAAAACCTGCAACTCCAGCCAGGCGAGGCCTAGGCACCAGATTCACACGACGTGCGTATCCCCATCTGTAGCTCCCTAATATCCCATGGTCCAGATATCCTCCTTATACCGACACCACCAGCGCACAGGTAGCGGTGCTCTTTCCTCGTAAGACAGTTTAATGTCAGATTATCTGTAAACAGCGAGAATTCATCTTGGTAAAAAGGGCCAACTTAGTCTGATCCATCACCACCATAACGGGAGCTGGGTACGCCCCGGAAACTCGTTTGGATGACTTTTCCTCCGTGACCAAGTAATGCGTGTTTCTGTTGGCTCTGAAGATGAACTCCAGGTTCATAGGGGACACCACGTACAGGTAGAAACGCCGTCTTCGTCCCCCGCGCCTGATCAGGTCAATGAATTCAAATTAAAAATATAATTATAATAATATTCCGTGCGTACTCATTGACATGAAACTGATGCGTTAATGTATTGAACAGTTGCATTCACCAGAAAAACAGTTAAACAATATTGTGAATTTACTGATATACTGAGCACTCAAATAAGCATGTCATTTTAAAATGTTTTATATTGCAACTTATTTTAATATAAGCGTTTAATAGTTATAGGCCTCCTTGGCGCAGTGGTAACGCGTAGCACTTGTACACTTGTTACGAAATGCTAAGATCACAGGTTCGATTCCTGTAGGTGGCACACATAGAGAGAGTGTCTGTAGAAAGTTTTTGCCAGGCATGAGTTAATCACAAGTTGACGGAAGCTGCAGAGTTTCATATTCCTGGTCATTCCGCCACTCAAAATAGGACCTGTTAAAATCATAGTAGGTGATGATATAATTAATTATAAGAACTAGGGGGGTCGGATGGTGCAGTGGTACACCGTCCAGGCCGTTCTCCCAAGTAGAGTCTGGGTAGCTTGGACACATGCCCCACTTGAGACAGGAGAAAGCTGGTTCGAATCCAGCAAGACCCTCACACCACTTCTCTCGCGGTGATACTGTATTCGTAGAATGACGAAAGCATGCTCAGATAGCCACAGGTTTTTCTCGCTTTTCCCTGTGGTGGGTATTCACGGAAGAGGGTACATGTCGTAAGGCGTTATTCTCGTAGTGGTATCTGCAAATGAAATCTGAGTATGAGTGTTCCAAACGTCAAAATGAGTCGTTCTATAACAAAGAATACGTATCTTCCGAAAAATACCTACGTGGGCCTTCAGGCGCCGAAATAGGATAATAGAAAAAATTAATTAATTATAAGAACTAGGGGGGCGAAGGCGGCGCTACAACCTGTATGTGGTGTCCCCTATGAACCTGGAGTTCATCTTCAGAGCCAACAGAAACACGCATTACTTGGTCACGGAGGAAAAGTCATCCAAACGAGTTTCCGGGGCGTACCCAGCTCCCGTTATGGTGGTGATGGATCAGACTAAGTTGGCCCTTTTTACCAAGATGAATTCTCGCTGTTTACAGATAATCTGACATTAAACTGTCTTACGAGGAAAGAGCACCGCTACCTGTGCGCTGGTGGTGTCGGTATAAGGAGGATATCTGGACCATGGGATATTAGGGAGCTACAGATGGGGATACGCACGTCGTGTGAATCTGGTGCCTAGGCCTCGCCTGGCTGGAGTTGCAGGTTTTTTGAGACTTTTTCTCGCGTACCAGTTTCCATGGCTGTTCTTTTTCAATTTCTTTGAGCAGAATGTTCCGTAGAAGTTGTGTGAACTCTACGGATAATGACTGAGCTAAATAACTACCCGTCATGGGTCGATGTATCAATGATCTTAGGTTCGAGGTAAAATGGGATAGGAGCACTGGAGAAGGTGTAGCCTGGGTCAGAGAGGAGCCCTAATGGTTTAGTAGTCTTGGACTCAACATAGTACGAATAAATTCAACTAGCAAAAAAACCAAAAAAACTACTACGAGGATTACGCCTTACGGTACGTAACTATTTCCGGGGAGACACATCGCAGAGAAATGCGTGGAACCCCCAGGATTACCACAGTTTTTTTTGTTATATTATCAAGACAATATCACCGCGAGAGAATGTTGTTTGACGGTTACTCGGGAATCCGTACAGTTTTCTCCTTTCTAATATGAGACAGGCGTCCCAAGTACACGGACTCTGTTTGAGTAAACTGGCTAGAAACTATACCACTGCACTATCCGACCTAAAAGTTTCCAACGTCTGCCTCCGACCTATTACCATCAAACTCTAAATTTCAAAAGAATTTCCACGGGGGTGGACTACGCAGACAACAAAGTTAGTTTGCCTTCAATCTTTATACTGTACCATGTGTATACTCCACAGCTGATCTAAGCTCTATTCGCAATTGGTTCTACAATGCTCGACCAACTCTCGCCCGCCGCTCCCGCTAGAGTGCGAGTAGTTTTACTGCCTACAGGGCAGATACAGCGGGCGAGATTCTTGAGGTTCGTGGAGAGATTGCAGCCAGAGCACATCGTGCGACTGGGCGATGTCAGTCCAGATGGGCGACCGCACAGGAGTAATTTACTCCCACTTGAGGAGCTGATATCTAGATATATGCTGATTACTATTCATAGACATGTTCTCGCCGCTGGCCTTTCAAATGGGCATGATTATATACGACTTAATAACCTTCTTTCCATCCGATTCACATCTTTCATTGTCACCATTTGAACTGTATCAAGAACCTCTTGTGATAATTGCCATTGCCGATGGTGCTGAACTAGGAAAAATTTTGGGTGGTGAAGGAAATCTAAAGACGCCGGCTGATAACGAATCTCTTGTAGAGAACGCTGTGCGTAAGTTGGAACACAATTTAAAATGTCTTAAAGATCTATACTCCAAGGCTCTAGTGCATAGGGTATTAATTTTCGATTATTTACAAAATGACATGGGCATAAATCTCCACGAAGATATTGTGACTGTGCCTCCTCCTGAAATGTGCAAAAGGACCACTTTAAAAACAATAATGTGTGATATCTCATCAAAGTTATTAGCTGATATGACAATCCTTGCTCGATCTATCCAGGAGATGACAACGCTGGATTCACTGAGTGTACCAAAAACCACTCGTAATTACCCCGATTTCGTCCAAAATGCAACCGATGAGAGCTCAGCCATACACTTAGAGCAAAGGATTCCAGGAAGCCGCAGAAATAGCTCTCAGGTTCGAACTAAGGATCGTAGCCCTTCTCGAATGTCTATGCCTGCCACAAGTTCGGGAGCAAAAACCTCAATAATGTCAGCTAGGCATAATTCCTCTGCTTATCTCACACCAAGTAGTTATAATTCAACTAAAGATGGAAAAATAAATCCCACCAGTGACACTACTGCTTCTCGAAAGATCTCTCTGGATCAGATTATACCTAGCTTCGACAGAAGCCAGGAAAAAAATTTAGTACAGGGCTTCGGATCTAGTACTATTAGTGAACGCTCCAGAAATAAACTAAAGGGCCGAAAAACTATTGTCATAGGTTCACTTTACATGCTAGCGGGAAGGTGGACTGATGCAATTAAGGAACTGGTCGAAGGCGCTACTATCGCTAAAAATTATCTCGATCATTTATGGTATGCTAAGGCGTTAGACAATATTTTGGTCAATATGCTCATGCTCGCATGGTGTGGATTAAGCTTCAATATACCCCAAATTTGCTTTATTTCTTCTGAAAAGGCTCCAACTTTATCACTTCAAGATGAAAAAGGATCGGCTTTAAATCGGCTTACTTCTTTGCAGAATCTCACAAGTCTACTCCCAGATCTACTTGATAAAATACTTAATTTGTATACTAGAGCAGCAAACAATACCAGTGAATGTTTGCCTCAATTACCCTTTTCAGAGTCAGTGATACGATTTTCTAAGCTTCTTTCAGCTGTTCACCTCCATGGAGGCTCTTTAAATGACGAGATTCTTGAATATGCAGTTTTGGGAACACAGTACCGCTCGGCTCCCAATGTAACACTTCCACGGCTAAATATTCGACCGACAAGATCTGAAATTTTAGCGGTAATTCTTCGAGCATTTCCAACTGCACCATCGGATAGCTTATCAATCATAGATAGAACTACTATACTGTGTGGTATTGCTTCAGTTCTTAGCTCTCTTGGATATCGTCGGAAAAAAGCTCTAGTTATCAGAGAGCTAGTTTCCTACTTAATACATGGTCTCGTTCAAGCTCGAATTAAAGGTTCAGCTGAAATAGGGGTTCACCCTAGCGCTGGATTATTTTCTCTTAAGCCAACCAGTGGCAAGAATACTGGGGCAAGTGTTCTTGATTTAAGAGAAGGTGACGTGGGAGTAGGTATAGGTGCATTCTTAGGCCTGCTTGGACAAAGCTACGGAGTTGTTTGCTCGCCTGTCGATTACGACTCCATTGATTCAAATGAAATTGTAATTTCAAGAATTTTAGAAAATTCCTCAGTACGAGCATTTGGCGATCAAAAAATTAAGATGGATGTCCTGCGCTCATGTATTAGTATATCGGAGGCATTGCCGGATTTTCGAGGAGTTCTTAGGTTCACATCTGATTTCTTAAGGACAGCAGGGTGTGGGGTGGCCCCTGGCCCCCGAAGCCATGATGCATCTTCATCGATTAGTCAAGCAGAACAAATAAAACTAGCAGCCAATATCACACGAATTGCAGCCAATAACACAGGAGACAGGAGCTTTGAAGCCGAATACTGGGATGAATTTCTTCTCCGCGGAATCGAGGTGGACACTCCGCCCTCTAGAAAGGCGCCGATACCACATACCCGAAGCGGAATTCTGGGTGCTTCACCCGATAAAGCTTTATCCGCGATTAATCCTTTTATTTACAATCCCTTTTTGAAGCAGCAAAAAAATGCCAATGATAACCTTTTATTGGTTGCAGGCGAAGTTTTTACATTCAAAATCACCTTGCAGAATCCTTTCGAATTTGATGTAGAAATTGAAAGTCTAAAGCTTGAGACTTCAGGAATAGATTTCGACTCAGCGAATATAAAGGCAGTCGTAGGTCCCTACCGCACCCAAATATTAAACATATTTGGAACACCTAAGACTCCGGGACAACTTAAGATCACTGGATGTCTGATCAAGGTCCTTGGTTGCCGATCACGACGCTTTCCCATCTTCAGAGAGCCCTGGTCACCTCAGCGAGAGTCAAAGATAAGAACTATTGGTGTCGCTGACCTATTTAAGGCTAAGGGGATAAAATCTCCTCGTAATTCCACAAGTAGCTCTCCCATTGATTCAGCAATCCCCCCCCCAAAACCAGATGTAGTTATATTGGACGTAATTAACAAGCAGCCAGTTGTTATCGTGAAACATACAACGCTTACCCAGTATGCTCTAACAATATTAGAAGGGGAACAAAAAGTATTTACAGTTACGCTTCAAAATATATCTCCTGATACATCAGTGGACTTAATACTATTTTCATTTAAAGATTCGACACAAGAAAAGATTCAGAGTGAATTGAACAACCGCGACTCCGAAGCTTCTCTACTATACGAATGCGAACTCATGCTCGCACATAAGCCTACGCTACAATGGAGAAAGAAAGACGGAGAAACACTTTCAATTCCGCCCGGTGGCATAGCCACATATGAAATCGAGGTTATAGGAAAGCCAGGTCTCACTCATGCCGTTGTTGAGATTGACTATACCTCCCTTGGAGTTCCAGTCGTTGATATGGAGGAAAAGTTCTTCACCCGACAAATCAGCTTACCAATGACAATACTGGCTAACTCTAGTGTAAAACTCTTAAAAATTGACATCATTCCCCTCCCTGACGATGCTCCTCGATCTTTGTTAGCAAACGTCCGAATACCTGTTGATCAGAAATCTGACTTAGAACCATTTGAACATGGACACTACTGTCTTGTGCTACTAGACCTTCAAAATACGTGGTCAAGTAATGTCGCTGTTTGTCTGAGCCTTGAAGGTGGCACAGATATTGAAGAGGAGATTTCCAGTGGTAACACTTCTAGAATTGTGATCCCTATCAAGCGCTTTTTTCTTGAAGACGCTTATGCAGCGATACCCTCGCTAGACCCTTCACGCCAGCGACAATTTGTTATTAGCGATGGAAAAGTAACAGCTGAGTCTGAACGAGCAAAACGAAAGGCGTTCTGGTATAAAGAAGAACTTTTGAAAATCATCAAAGCTACTTGGATTTCTAAATCAATATCTCGAAGACATGGCGAAATTAATTTACGGTCGATGAACCTAAACCCTAGGATGATAGAAGCTATCACACTCAGTGATTTGGCCATAGATCTTTCGTTGAATCCCCGAAAGGATAAGAAGACTGAGCAACCAATTGATTCTTTCCTACAGCTTAATATCCGAATTGCCAATAGGACACCAGAACCAATATCTGCTATCTTACGTCTACAACCTTCAATATGTAATCAGAATCAAACCCAATTGTCAGATGTTTCCAAGCGTCTTGTGGTGAATGGACTGTTACAACAACGCTTACCAACTATACCCAGAAAAGGTGAAATAGAAATTAATATTGACATTATTGCTCTCGCTCGAGGCAGTTATGAAATTAATGCACTTGTGGAAGAAATTCGTATCAAGTCAATAGAAGATCCCGCGAGATCAATTAATGTTTATGGTCGACCGGGAAACACTACGACGGCAATATTAGATGCCGCACTTGGAGCAATTGGAAGGCGTGTTTGGCATTCAAGTAAACCACTCTTAATTGTTGCCGGAAGTTTAGCTACGGTTGATGATAATGAATGATGTAGTAATATTTCGCAATGGCGTTTAGGATACGGGAGCTATGGCTAACAGTCGTCGATCGGTATGGTAGCATTATTTCACGGAGCGAGGAGTTTACCATTACTTGCCTAATATTTTTGAAAGGAAACAGCGGGCTTGAGTGAAGGAGGAAATATATTCGTAGATCTTAACAGAAGATAACTAATTTCATGATGAAAATCTTCAATATATAGAAACAGGATGAGAAAAGTTGCAACTTCCGCAGTCAGGACTTGTCTATAAGGTTATCTCTGCCCCACGATATCAGGTGAACTAATCAGGACCTCTATTTAACGTATCTCTGAGTATGAGATCGATCGATTCTTTTTTCCTCGAGAGTAAAATTCTATTACTTATGTAGGGAAGAATCCCGACCATGCCTCCCAAGCTGTCAGTCTCCATACCCTCTTCTACGACGAGCGAAGTAGCTCGTATACAGAGCAATTTAGTCGGAATTGAGAATCGACCTTAGAATCTGTTCGAATCAATACACCTGCGCAAGGCAGTCGAAAGCGCATGACTGAATATCAGAAGGATGTCTACCAGATCAACGATTCACACAGACCAATTAACCCAAGCGGCTTGATCTTGTTTATTCGGTAGCTTGCATAACGCTCTTGGCTATGCAAGCCACACGGAAGCACTCCATGAATGCGCCACTGGTAGAGTGGCGCCGCATCAATCTCCACACATCTTGCATTCAGCGACGCCGCCTACTCGGGATGTAAAGTAAACTTACGCAGTCTGGAAATAGCGCATCGCAGAGGATGTCGGCATTCAGTCTTGGCAGACGCGCGAGATGCACCGCACCTTCAATACGGGCCCCTCTCATGCTCACGTTCTGACACCTATTCAGATGGATCAGATCGAGTTGCGCGGTTCAACTGATACTTTTCATCAGAGCTGGAGTCGTTCCTGCACTAGACCGGTGCGTAAACTAGACGGCGTCGTCCAGTCATACATTTTTGACCAGCAGAAGTGGATGGATATTTGCCAGCACTCACACAACTACTCCTGTGGAAGTTCTGCGGTTGACTGGTGGCTCATTCGAAGTGGTACCCTACCGATAATCTTGAGAATATGTCTCGCGCGTTCGTTGCGCATCAGATCTATGAGATCTCACAGTTCAGATTATCATCCATTTCTGGCTTATCTACGCGTTTGACTTGATGGGAGACCACGGATTTGAAAATCTGCCTTGCTGAAGGGCACGAGGAGCAAGTCGTGATGTGAAGAAAGCCGTCCAGACGCGAGCTACAGAAACTGACAGGATACTCTTTACTACGAAACATCTGACGAGAAAGAACCGTTTTACTCACACCAATTTTTTTGGATGTATCGCCGAAAAGATGTCTATCGCTTAATCAACTCACCTGAGAGATTTATTCCTGTACTTCTGACCCACGCTTCTCGATACTGTCGCGGACTGACGTTACACGTTCTTGCCAGAGTGTCGAAAGACAGCCTGTACCGTCGTTCATCTCCTTTAGTGAATAGAACTTCATGTCTAACTGCATGACAAGGGAGAGCGCTGCGCATAATTTCACATTAGCGTGTGCATATAGTCTGAAGGCATTTGATAGCACATCCAGGAACCTTGGTGAACTTAATACGACAGTTGTCGTATAAATCTGATTTTTATGTGGCCAACCCGGTGTCAATGCTCATCCACGAGTTGACATCCAGAAAACGGCAGCTGCCGGAGAAATAAAAGTTAGAAAGACAGAAAGGTTGATCCAGAGAAATTTTGTAACTACAAATCCAATAGGTCATACTTCGCCTGTGCCTTGGCAGAGTTTTGGGTGAGATTGATATGAAATTAAGCTGATGGCTTACCTGTCAACCTCCCAGCGGTCATGGAGTTTGGGAGAGAGTTCCTAAGGGAAGAATCTCACAATAGAGTTATTATTCGTAATCCTTTGAATATTCCATTCAAGTTTATGATTTATAGATTCTAAATTTTTGGCACCAAATGTTCTAATATGGATACAGAATTTTGTACAAAAAGGATGTAAGGATGACGTGGTGAATGGAGAACATGATACATAGATAATTAATAAATTATATACATTTCTTGCGGGAAATGCTAGTTCGAGCGTACTTGAACTATAGACAAATAATCTGCTTTTCTAAAGTGATCAGGTAATGCTTCTTTAATCAGAATTCTGATTCGGCAGTGAGAAGGAAGAAAAGAGTGTCATGCTTGCTTAATTGAGGGGCTTTCGTGCAATCATCATGTACATAGGTGTAAATAGGTCCTCTTTGGCACCTGCGACCAGGCAATCTGCTGCTACTGCAAGAGCGTCCGCAGTCTTTTGTGTACCTGTGGGAGCAAGACCGATGGATTCCAATACACCGATAAATTTGTGAGTAAGACCTCGTCCTAATTTCGTCATTCGCACAATTGTTGGGAAATCCCAGATGCTTCCCATCATGCTGAAATCTCCTGCAATGGGGTAATACCACGGGGTAGCATCTGGACGCCGAGCCAAATCCTCGTGAGACTCCAACTCGAAGCCCGCAGCTTTGATAGCAGAGATCGCATCAGATATCTTGACCATATTTGAGATTCCATCACCGAGCTCAATCCCCAGACGTATTTCACGATGCCTCTGGTTCTCGTTGTCGTATTTGTCAGTCATTAGCCATTCGTAAACACCAAAAACTCCTCCAGGCTTTAACACGCGAAATATTTCAGAATATACTCCTTGGAGAGAGGGTGCATGAACTGTAGCTTCTATAGCATAAACGCAATCGAAGGAGTTGTCAGGAAAAGACATTTGCTGACATAGTCAGCATCATGGATCAAAACAAAGCTTAGATCACACACCATGAAATCACCCTTGACAAACTTCAGCTGGTGGGACAAATTCTCTTTTGAAGCATATCTTATCGCACGCTCAATTTGATAATCGTTGTTATTTAGGCCGGTAATGTGAGCGCCGGAAAATTTAGCAATCTCTCTTGCAGGCCCACCGACACCACATCCAACGTCCAGTACTTTGTCTCCTTCTTTGATTCCAATTTTTGCAGAGAGATAATGCTCATGTCGAGCAATGGCTTGGTGAAATGGTTCACCATAGGCAAACCTACAGAAGTGAAAACTTTGGCCCCAGCCATATTCGTAGAGATCCGTGCCTAGATTGTAATACCTGATATCCGTAAGATTAAAAATTCAATTGAATTCGGACTAATTTTAAACCTACTGTCTTGTCAGGGTAGCATATTCTGCTTTTCTTGCCTGTATCTCAATCAGTTTTGATCAGTCACCACAAGGTTGAAAGACCTCTCGATCTGCGTTGGTTTCTTCATTGGCGGATTTCTCCCAATGCTTGAAGTACTCGTCTACAGCGGCCTTTTGAGCGGTGTTATCCTTTTTCAGAATTGCTCGAAGACCACCATCTGTATTTGCTGAATCTCGATGCATAGCAGTATTAAATGCTGCATCTCGCGAATGATCTTCCGATTCTAGAATTACAGATGTCATTTTGAAAGATTTGTCGCGTGCTTGTTTTGAATTAAAAAATTATTAATTTTGATGTAAACACCAACCGCCCCAGGGATAAGAAATATCAGCTGAGCTAGGGAAATGAAGTACAGCAAGACCGAACCCCTATGACCAACATAAGAGGATTGCTCATTGCGGCGAAATAAGCAATCCTTTACAGATTGGCATCACGTGGAAAATATCATAACGATTTATGGCAGCATTCTCACGGGAGCAGTCAGAAACTTCATTGCTTTTACATTTATATATGTCATGAAGCGCATTCATCTGAAAAAAATCAAAATCAAAATCATTGAATTTTACAAATAACCACTGATGACATGTTGTTTGAAACAATTTGAAAGACAGTCGTCGATTTCTTGATGACAACTCTCTTTGTGAATGGCGAGATCTTTCGTCCAAAATTTCTTCGACTGATAAAGTAGGCGAGGAAACCGGCTACACTTTGGAAATCCAGATCACCCAAACCCGTTTGATGACTATACAAAAACACTACTGGCCAGGAATGTCTCATGCTGACATTAACACAATAGATTCTTTGCACGATGATCTTGAAGATGCTGCATGAACTAAAGAACTGACATTAGCTACCAGCAGATCCTTTCGATAACAGTGATTATTAGCCGTGCATCAGTATAAGAGTCCTCTCTAAACCATGAGACAACATAAGATTGGGTCTGCTAAGGCTAGAACAAGTAGACACTGAACAATCGATGATATGGCAAGAGTTATACGTTGTCATGACTCTCAGATCAATTGATTGGGCTCTGGTGGCTAGAAATGATTTTTGATGGAAGCTGGATCTAACTTTTAACCTCAGATTGTCACTCACTAGATCAAGCCTCATGTTAAAAATGTGATGAAATTATGCTGCATAATCTACAGAGGAGCCAGTGATATTGCAGAAGTGACACAGATGATGACTGTGGCAAGAAGTAAGAGAATCCGGCACGTGGACTGTGAGAAATACTTTACAGATGGGACCCGTGAGATATATGGATTTTCTCAGATAATTATGATCTGAAGCGCACTGCTGGCTTAACCAATATTTGGTTGGAGGAGGTAGGTAGTTACGTTCTATCACAGCCTCCACAATCATCAATCATAAATTTGACTGAGCATCTCGAGGTAGTGATCAAACGATGACCTTAGAATCTTCTCATCCCACTCAAAATTTTGGATGAGCTCTGTACAAAACCTCTCGAATCTTTGGGGGTATCAAGGTCTAATACATGCAGTGCCTAAATTCCACCATGTCATCTAGGATTGATACCCAATTCAAAGCCGAAGATGGTTGTTTTAAGTATTTCAGATGTTAGAACACGAATTTCCGGGAGATAAAAATTATACTATTTGGTTGTGGACAATCTTTTCAACGAAGTTGATGGAGAAATATATGAATGCCACTTCATTCAACCAATAAAGGAAAATAGAGAATACCTGTACTGTATCACAGCTCACACTCCAACTTTCCAGATTCGTTCAATCAAAAATGAATTTTCATGGATCCCACTTCTACACGCCGCTACCGCATATTATTTACGTTCACGAAATCCGCATTACAGTCCAACCTCATCTATAGCGATCCCCCGAGTAACGATATCTCATTTATAGCGATAGATTTCCCCCTCACCGTCAGAACCCCACCAAATTATCGCTTCTTCTCCTCTTCAACGATATAACGATATCACTCCAGACTCCAGGCCAAAATATCGTTATCAATGGCCAAGAGGAACGCCTTCTCGGAGGCTGAGAAGCTGGCTCTTCGGCAGCACAGTGTCACGGGCTGCGCCTTAGCCATAGCTACAGGGGTAACTGATGATCCTCATTAAATATTTGCGACGGCTCCTAATCCAAAATTAAAGCCTTGCTTCGGTGCAGGGGATAGCCCACGTTAAGATTAGGGTTAGTCGATGGCTTAGAGTATCTATGTATATATTAACTCCTTCGTAAGTATAGTCATAGAACCCATAGAGAAAATAGACAGTATTTTCGGCCACCATCTTTTGTTACATCTGCTTTGGTGTCAGCCCTTTCGCATATTTTCTCTATCTATTCAATTCTTTAAGAAAAAAAATATACCCCCATATTCTTATAAACATACCGGTCTCCCAAGAGATTAGAAGAGAAGATATCATCTTCTATGAGCTCTATAGTTCCAGAGCTATTCATCGACTCCGACTCCGACTCTGATTCTGAGATATTTTTCCAGTCACAAAGAAGCTCTAACATGTCTGGAGCAAATAATCAATCGAACGACCTTCCCATTAATAATCAGGATATCACAGAACAAATGACTGGAGTACAATTATCTCAAGACCAAGCGAATCGAGAAACTCACCAAGTTGGGTCATCTAATTCCATAAACATTCCACCTGCCATCTATCAGGCAATTTGTAACCAAGTCACACAGCAAATCATGAGCCAGTTACAGAATATTACCCAAATTCCGGCGACACAGACAGCTCCTCCTATTCCACCCACTTCAGAACAGCAGCCAATACCAGCAACACCATTGGCATGCCAAAAGAAACCAAACAAATGGCCTATATGGGATGGTAGCATTGTCTCTTTTGAATCTCATATTCTTAACTTAAGGATCAAGATTGAAGAGGATAGGGAGTTTTTGGGCTCAAATAGATCCATCTGTCTCGGAATATTCAACTCATTACCGGTTGATAAGCAGCCTCGAGTGATGCACTGGTACCGTACTGGAGGCCCCGAAAAAACACATAAATGGGAAAGCTTCCTTGAACACATCGTCGACCAACTAGAGAATAAGCAAGCTCGTCAGACGGCTAGAAATCAGCTTCAGCAAATGCGCATGGGATCAAATCAGCTTTTTGTCGACTTCCTGCAAGATTTCGAGCTCAAACTATCGCAATGTGACTGTACGCACTGGTCAGACGACATGAAAATCTCTCTACTCGAAAATGGAATAAATTCCTCTTTAAGACATCTCCTACTAAGTAAATCTTTACCGGATGATGATTACTTGAAGTGGATTTCAAAAGTCAAGCGAGTTTCTGGCCGACTTGAAAACACCCCGGCTTACCGACCACAGGGCTGTTCCGGAAAAAGAACATGGTATTTACCCCAAGTTGGAGCCCCTAATAACGCTGTTATTGAAGGTTCAAAAATGGGATCCTCCCCTGGAATAGATGCTGATGGCGATACAAAAATGGGGGGTATGAATGCATTGAAGGTCGCTCGTGCTGTTATCAATGCTTTGGGTGGTAATCAGTCAAAACAGGGGATAAGAAAACCGCCTGCGGAGTGGAGACCTCTTGACGAATTTGGAAAACTCGTTAAAGAGGGCAAATGTACCCGTTGCTGTGCGACTGGACACGATACCAGGAGCTGTCCTAAGTACAGTGCAGCTAGGAGGCCAGCATCAATCTCACATTTTAAAAGCAATAATACGGCTGCAGAAAATAATATTTTGATGAGTGAGAATTTGAAAGATGATTCGGAAGTAGATCTCTCGGGGGAAGACTAACCCCTGAGCAGAGTCGCGTTCAGGGGGGAAGGGAGTGTCCAAACAAGGAATTTGAAAGTGCAAGGAGTAGGATGAATGGCAGCCCCATTTTAATTAATTGTCAACTTAATTTTAGTTATTTCGTATCATGTCTAATTGATACTGGATGCCTGTGTTTTGCCGCATTTTCTGAGAACCATGTGAAGGAAAATAATCTCCCGCGCATCAAGATCCCTCAGCAAAGTCTCCATTTAGCTAAAAACGATGGAAAAAAAAGGACCATTGATTTTATCACGTATGCCCATTTTGATTTTGACGGCAGACAAGAAAAAATCTACGGATATGTCATCCAGGACTTGGCTTATGATGTAATCCTCGGTAAGCCATGGATGGAACATAACGATGTCGTATATCTCTCACAGGAGAGGGCAATTCGTTTTGGGAAAAGTAAAAACGGTCTTGTGATGAGAGAATTAGGATGGTATGAGAATTACGCCCCCAATCGAATTAAAAACAAAGTAAGGCACGTAGCTACCGCTACAAACATGATGGAAACAGAACTTTTGGCAATCATTTCATCCGATACATTGCATAATGATACCGAAATATTTGCTGTCACTATGCAAGACATAAATAAAGCTTTGGAAGTGAAATCGGACCAAACACTGGACGAAATCGAGAAAAAACTACCTCCCGAAATCAGGAACTGGGCTCGTCTCTTTAAAGAAGACCAAGGTAGCACTCTACCTCCGCATAGAGCCTCAGACACGAAAATAAACCTACAAAAAGACGAAAAAGGTAGGGATAAGCCAATTCCATGGGGACCGCTTTACAGTATGTCAAGAGATGAACTCCTCGTGTTAAGAAAGACGCTCTCTGACCATCTTGATAAAGGATGGATTAGGGCTAGTGCATCACCAGGGGGCGCACCGGTATTGTTTGTTAAAAAACCTGGCGGTGGGTTGCGATTTTGCGTAGATTATCGAGCCCTTAATTTAATTACTGAAAAAGATCGATATCCTTTACCGCTTATCAAGGAGACGCTTAGATCAATGTCCAAGTCCACATGGATTACAAAGGTCGATGTTCGAGCCGCATTCCACAAGCTGAGAGTTCGAGAAGGAGATGAAGAAAAAACAGCTTTCCGTACCAGATTTGGCTCTTTCGAATGGCTGGTAACTCCGTTCGGTCTTCAAGGGGCTCCAGCAGCCTTTCAAAGATACGTAAATGAAACATTAGGGGATTATCTTGATGTGTTTTGTACAGCATACCTAGATGATATTCTCATTTATACCAATGAAAGCCTCGAAGACCACTGGGAAAAGGTTCAAGCAGTTTTTAAACGCCTCAACAATGCTGGTCTAAAATTGGACCCTAAAAAGTGCGAATTTGCAGTTAAAAGCACCAGGTACCTCGGATTTGTCATCAGTCTCGGGGAAGGGATCAAAGTGGATCCTGAAAAAGTTGAGGCCATAAAATCTTGGTCTCCTCCAGCCTCTGTAAAGGGAGTAAGAAGCTTTCTCGGATTCGCCAACTTTTACCGAGAATTTATTCCCAACTTCAGTAAAATCGCCCAACCCTTGCTTAATCTAACAAAAAAAGATCATGCATTTGTATGGCTAAGTGAACATCAAAAATCTTTCGAATTACTCAAAGAATCATTTATTACAGCCCCAATCCTTGTTCTTTACGACCCCGACAGAAGAACTGTGGTTGAAGCCGACTGCTCCGGATTTGTCATGGGGGCCTGTCTTTCTCAATTTGACGATCGAAACATACTTAGACCGGTGGCTTACTACTCCAGGAAGCTAACCCCTGCAGAGTCTAATTATGAAATTCACGACAAAGAGTTACTTGCTGTCGTTTCGGCCCTCGATGTATGGCGGAGCGAGTTAACAGGGCTGAAAGATCCTTTCATAGTCCTTTCCGACCACAAAAACCTTCAGTATTTTATGACCAGCAAAAAACTCTCCGAGCGCCAAGTCAGATGGAGTTATATGCTTTCGCAATTTGTTTTCCAACTCAAATTTAGAGCAGGTAAAAATTGTGCTCGACCAGATGCACTCTCGCGAAGAGAGCAAGATATGCCCAAGAATGGGGACGATGAAAGACTAAAATATCGACACATGAAATTAATAAAAGATTCGTGGGTCGAACCAGAAAGTCTCGAGGCCAAATTAATAAAATCTCGAATCACAGCAGTCTCCATCTGTCAAAATCAGATTTCACGTAGCAATATCCCACCGGACGTACCTCAAGGGGCTCACATCTTTGCAGACTCTAGGCTTCAGGACTTGTGGAATCGAGCCTGCATTGAAGACCAAGACTTCGCTGGCATCTATAAGGCGGTTGGAGAAGAAAAAAGAGTTTTCCCCAGTGAGCTTAAACTAAAAGTGTCAATCGCTGAGTGTGACTTTGACGAAATAGGCGCGCTCCGTTTCAGAAAACGAGTTTGGATACCTAATTGGGAGCCGCTTCAAACGGCATTAATACAAAAAACCCATGACTCTTATGTTGCTGGACACCCTGGCCGCGATAATACCTATGCAATCTTGTCAAGGAATTTCTTCTGGCCCGGAGCCTCATCAATGGTACGGATATTCTGTAGAAATTGCGACACTTGCGGAAGATCTCATGTGTGGAGAGAAAGGAAGAAAGGCATGCTTCTTCCACTACCTATTCCCGATCGATTTTACTCCGAACTGTCAATTGATTTCATGACAGATTTGCCAGCTAAGTCCGACCAAGATCCGCGATACTTGATGGTAATCACAGACCGGTTACTGAAAAGCTGTACTCTGGAAGCCACAAACTCAATGTCGGCAGAGGAATGCGCAAAAATATTCGTTAACTGCCATTATCGTTTTCATGGTTTCCCGTCTCATTTGACCTCAGACCGGGGCTCTAATTGGGTCGGCGATTTCTGGACTAGCCTGTGTAAATTAACTAAAATTGAACAACGATTATCAACGGCATTTCATCCCGAAACCGACGGTAGCACTGAACGGATGAACCAAGAGGTCTTGGCGTATTTGAGGGCTTTTATTTCATACTCTCAATACGAATGGCCGTCGATGCTACCCTCTGCTATGTTGGCCTTGAATAATAGAGATACAGTAATTGGCCTCAGCCCATTTTTTCTGACTCATGGTTATCATTTACAGCCCATTGAGCAAGTACACAAGCCTACGAGAAGTAGCTCTAGTCCTTCAAAAAGGGCCCACGATTTTGTCAAACGCCTAGTTGAAGCGCAAGAGTATGCCCAAGCCGCAATGGCAATGGCTCAACAACGGATGGAAAATTCGGCAAACTTAAGAAGACAACCACAAGAAAAATTTAAAATAGGGGACCACGTATGGCTAAACTTGAAAAATATTCCAACCCCACAGTTGTCGAAAAAGCTTTCCTGGATTAATGCAAAGTATCGTGTTACTAGTATTATATCCCCACATGTTGTGGAACTAGATGTTCCATCGAGTATCTGGCCAAGGTTTCATGTCGACCTCCTAAAACGGGATCCTCACGACCCATTGCCCTCGCAAATATCGGGTGACCTACAACCATCACCGTTGATTAATGCTAATGGTGAGAAAGAACAAGTCGTTGAGAAAATTCTGCGAGCTGAAAGACGAAGTTGTGGTCGAGGATTCCGTCGGGAGTTGTTAGTCAAATGGAAACAATACGAAGAACCTAACTGGGAGCCAAGAGTTAATCTCGAAGAAACAGAAGCGCTAGACATATTGGAAGCAAAATATGGAGATGGCGATAATGTTGGAGAGATTGTCGGGGCAAGGACCGGATCACGTGGTAAACGGCGCAAATTTAAAAAAATTAAAATAAATTAAAGAACAAAAAAAAAAAAAAAAAAGGGGGCGGGAAGATAATGTCACGGGCTGCGCCTTAGCCATAGCTACAGGGGTAACTGATGATCCTCATTAAATATTCGCGACGGCTCCTAATCCAAAATTAAAGCCTTGCTTCGGTGCAGGGGATAGCCCACGTTAAGATTAGGGTTAGTCGATGGCTTAGAGTATCTATGTATATATTAACTCCTTCGTAAGTATAGTCATAGAACCCATAGAGAAAATAGACAGTATTTTCGGCCACCATCTTTTGTTACATCTGCTTTGGTGTCAGCCCTTTCACATAAAGGGACTTTCGATTTGCTATACCAGCCTAAAACCCATGTCATTTTAGCGCCTTTGTAGATTTTTTCGGTTGAATTTTTGAGCGAAAGGCGGTAAAATAATATGTGGGGCAACCTATAATTGCCAGTCCTCGCTACTAGCACAACTGGTCCCGATGTAATTGCTAGTAATATTTACCTAAGTTTTCCCGATTATATTTGCAATACTTATCACCTCATTTATAATATTATAAAGTGGTAAGTACAGTCGTCCCTCTCTAACTCGATAGTGGGTCCCGGTATAAGTGTTGAAAATATTCATTGTAACTTGGACTTTTATATTTGCAACACTTACCCTTACAGGTCATTTTGCGTGCAGGGGTAAGTATTGCAAATGTAAATGGTTGAATTTCAATGAATATTTCAGCACTTATACCGGGACCCATTATCGAGTTAGAGAGGGATGACTGTAAGTACCCATAGAATTCAACCACCTTTTCTACGGAACCTTCTGCTCAAAAAAAAATTGAAAAAGAACAGCCATGGAAACCGGTACGCGGGAAAAAGTCTCCAAAAACCTGCAACTCCAGCCAGGCGAGGCCTTGACACCAGAGCCACACGAGGTGCGTATCACCATCTGTATCTCCCTAATATCCCATAGTCCAGATATCCTCCTTATACCGACACCACCAGCGCTCAGGTAGCGGTGCTCTTTCCTCGGGAGACAGTATAATGTTAGAATATCTGTAGACAGTGAGAAATCATCTTAGTAAAAAGGGCCAACTTAGTCTGATCCATCACCACCATAACGGGAGCTGGGTACGCCCCGGAAACTCATTTGGGTAACTTTTCCTCCGTGACCAAGTAATGCGTGTTTCTGTTGGCTCTGAAGATGAACTCCAGGTTCATAGGGGACATCACGTACAGGTAGAAACGCCGTCTTCATCCCCCTAGGTTGTTTCTTTAAATCTACGGCAAAGTACAATCCTGGTCTATATACGGCAAAGCGGTGAGATATTGCCGTTTTCAGGATCCATAAGGCCTACAACGATTTTCTGTAGACCAAGAACCTTATCTGATCAATTTGGCCATAGACCAAGGCGCCTTTGGCCCAGCACCGACCCATCAATAATTGAGAGATTTCGCTCAACGAATGTTGGCGGAGATAATGACTTATACTGTTACGGGTATAATACTAGTTGCCCTGCCAACCCTGGCGTCTCATATTGTACATAGTATCTCTCGCGCCGTAATTCGAAAAACAAGCATGCTTCCTATTATATTGATTACATATTTTCTGGTGACCTACATAAGGGATATTCTTCTGGTGCTCATTATCGTCTACTGTGTGTCTGATTCTCTCAAGCTATCGTATTATACATATTTATTTCGTCATTTACTATCATAGGTGATAGGATTGTGGATACGTATTCGGTCTATTGAAAGAAAGAAATCCATACGCTGGATTTAAGTCTACTATTGTCACAAGTTTGGTCGGAGAACCCTGTGATAATCAGTCTTGAAGAAGGGTTTGTGATTTAGTGTCATATTTCTATTAAATTGACGAGCTTCGTGGTTAGTGAAATTCATCAACGAACAGCTCGCTCATCAGTTTAAATTTGAGTTGGAATATTGAAAAAAAATACAAATAAATTAATAAATAAGCCGAAAAGACGGCGTTTGACTTAAGTAATTTGCGGATTGAGCTTGATAAGATTGATGAAGAATTAAAAGGACCCACTGGCACATCGGCCGAAGGACAAGTATCACAGATTAATTTAAGAGAAGTAGCTAAGATGACTGAAGCCTTACCAAGATTTGATCAGGCGGAGAGGTTTTCAGGAGAAGGAAACTCTGGAGCGCAGTGGCTGTCGAGATTGGAGTATGATTTCAAGACTGCAGGTCACAATACTGCACCACCTCACCTATTTTTCCTTGCTGTGGACATACTGTTTGATGGTGAGGCCGCTAGCTGGCTTGACTCGACACCAGTGCTAAGATCTCTAATTGATAATCGGAAAACTATGACAACCGATGAAGTTTCTGAATTTAAGGATCAATTCATAGCCCAATTTCCATCACAGTTAGTCGAAAATATCGAGGGAAACGTGCAGAATGATATAAAAAATTTTGCCCAAATGGAAGCTGAGCTCCTAACTGGATACTACAACCGTGCCATGCATCTTCTACGGCGTACTCATGGCAGAGACTCCCCCAGGGTTGCCACAATCGACAAACCACTTTTACCCATTGAGCAGTGTGTTTTCAACTCTATTATATCGGCTTTTCTATATGGGCTTCGGGATGAAGAATTACGATGTGCTGTATTCTCAAGATCTGCACTATCATGTGGATCGCTGTGGAGATGTGTCGAGGTAATAGTAGAAGTTCAACAAGGGCTCGATGCAACCAGAGAAGCCAGAGAAAGAGCTGCTGGGCGCAATGAAGTAGCTCAGATAAGAGCTATATGCGCGTCGCATTATGGAAAATCTTTGACATCAGTACTAGCAGACTTCAGCACAGGTAAACTAGTAGTACCAAGGGCGAGGCAGGGATATAACAACCCGGTACCTTCCGACCATCAGCAGCAGCAAATAGTAGCACAACCTGTCATTTCCAATATACACAGGTTTATACTACCCAGCTCATTTAGTGAGCAGCAACTTGGTACATCAAATATCAATGATATTAGTCGATTATCGGCCAGCGGGTCTGGTCCGGCTAGGAATTTCCAAAGTCGAGATAATAACAAACCACCAAGGAATCTTTCAAAGAATGAATTTGTCAATGGATCAACCAGATATCGACCATCTAATGGGCCATTGTGTTTTGGATGCGGCCTGGTTGGGCATAATAAGCCAAAATGTCATAATTTACAACTTCAAGGCTGCGAACAGTCCTACCTTAAAAGTATCATTGTCAGGAGACGTGTCCGGCACGTTAACTATGATCCAGACTAAGGAGATAATAGGGGTCTAATTGAAGCAGGTGAGGCGTGAAGTATGGCGATGAATAGTAGGTCTGGGAGATTCAAGGAATAAAAGGTTTTAAAGAATAAAGGGTTTCTGAAAGATTCTGGATGTCTGAAGGGTTCTCAAAGAACTAAAGATTTCTGATGATCTAAAGGTAGAATAAAATGACAGAAAACAAACCGTGGTCTTTCCCTACTCGGATTTGCCCTCTATTATATGTCTTTCTCCAACTTCACTACGTAGAAAACTTTAATGGCCTGACTTCTGAGAATCCGATTTTCAAGCATCTCCAAACAAAGCATTTCCAAAACCATCTTAGACAGATTAATCCTAAGCGAAACAATGACAAGCGAAACAATTCTATTTTGGATAGGAGATGGGATCAAATTCCGACAATCACATATGAGCGTGCGCCACAATCCAAGGAGTCAAATATGGCGAACTATCAAAGTTGTAACTCATTGAGTGAGACACAGACTGAACTTCGCAATCATCTTAATCCTCATTATGACCTAGATGAAAGCGTCAATCATTATCAAACGACTCATTATGTGAACCAATATTCAAATGACTTCAACATACAACTAAATTTTAATCGTAACGATCAATATCACAATAATCATCAATCGACCATTCCAGTGCAAGGCCTGAGTTCCCATCCTTTAGATCAGAGGCAAATGAATATTCAACCTCAAAG
Source organism: Podosphaera xanthii (assembly GCA_028751805.1). Lineage (NCBI taxonomy): Eukaryota > Fungi > Ascomycota > Leotiomycetes > Helotiales > Erysiphaceae > Podosphaera > Podosphaera xanthii. The sequence continues at coordinate 4,559,549 of JAPWIX010000001.1, read as the reverse complement.
CCCCGCGAACGAGAGCAACCAACCATTCTAGAATGAACCCTTGAAAGTACGCTTTGAAGATCAACAGCATGCAGATTGCTCGCTGGACCAATTTGCCCACCTGAATATCTCAGACAATCATGGTGGGGGAATGGATTCTAACGCTTGCGAATTGGGCACACAACTTGAGTCCTATAGCTCGGGATCGAGTAAGAAAAGACCATTCATCAATCTTGAGGAGATCTTAAATGAAACTACTGGAACGGCTCCAAAGATGACGGATAACAAGCCAGCTAGGAAACAGCCAGTAAAGCAGTCAAGGAGTGGTGAGAGAGTCCTGAAGCATTTGAGGGAAATAGTCGGAAGACAAGGTTTTGGTTCAATTAACTACACTGATCTAGCGAGGAGAATTTCTATTCCTATCAACCTCCTTGAACTTTGGCAAGTAAGTCCAGATGCAATGAAAGAATTCCGGAGACTGTCTACAAGAGTAAACAAGAAAAAAGGCAAGAGAGTACCTTCTGAACTATATTCTAACTCAGTGAATAACGTTCACTCTCGACCTGCTCCTAGTAGCCCGCTAGCTCCTATAAAAAAAAAGCTTTTAGGCTACCTGTGGTTGCACAAGCGGAAGCTAACGGAAATACCATAAGGGTAGCACTGCCAAAGCATATATCACAGGCAGACCAGGGGTCAGAGATGAACATCATTTCTCAAGGCCTAGTTAAAGCACTAAGGCTCGAGAAGTTGTGCTTAGGGACAAGGAGTTTTAGTGGATTCACCATGAACACGGCCGATGGCAGTGCAACAGAATTGTCTCATTATGTCAGTCTTAGAATTGAAGTCTGTGGTATTTGGCGACGTATTGACGCGTTCGTACGCCCCGTATCCAGGAAAAATGGTGAACTCGATCTTCATCTGCTGCTCGGCCTACCATGGCTTCATGATGTTAATGCGGTCATATTTATAAGGGAATCAAAGATCGTTCTAGGGGATTCTCAGTTGAAGGATCTGATGATTGTGATTCAAGGTCCAACTTTCATAGCATCCAAGAGCAACAATCTTATTCTATATCCAAAATCAAACCAAAGTCTCGTGAAACAGATGACAGATGCCCTTGAATATGCGGACTCTTCAGACAGTGCGGAAACAGAATCGGACACATCAAACGAGTCAGAAGACTCAGATGACTCTGACCTAGACGACGAACTCCCTCAAAACATTAAGTCTAGCGTGTCGGAAAACTAGACCGACCTAAACATGTCAGTAAACTGGTCAGTGGTTCCGCATCACATATGGGAAAAGAGGATGAAACTTCTTCAAATACGACACATCATAATTATAATCATATAATATCCTCTACTTTATCTGCGACATATACGCCAGCTGCTTGCAATACGGCAAACCGCGTTTCCTCAGGTACTCACATAAGCGGAATCTCTTTATGTTCTTCGCCTCTATCTGTCTCGGTCTTACCTACCACTGATCTCAATCGCTACTCTCCTAGCTGTTAATCTTCTTCAAAGTTATCACCACAATATTTTAATTGTTGTTCTAATTTTTCTACGTCTGGTAATTCATCGGATGACACATCTACATCTATATCTCTTACCAAATCGTCGTGCAACTGCAAATTTCACCCGCTATTTTTTAATGATTCTAAATTTCATAGAAGTTGTAAGCCGTGTATCTCTTTGATGGTAACCCTGGAGTCACTATTGCCAATAATAGAAGAAGTTCCATTCTTAGAACCTGAGCTGAGGGCACCACGGCTCATGAGGCAAGATTGGAATATCCTGCGCACGCAATTACCAAGTATACTAGGCCTGCCACTAAAACCTCCTTTTCTGTCCAGGAACGCACCAAATAGCTATAGTGCGTAAACAGGACAGTCATCATCTTTTCCAACATCTAGAAGGCCGGTAAGTCGATCCCTGAGTACTGTGTCAAAAAAAGAAATTAATGAATGATCCAATGAAGTTGGCACCAAAATTGGCTCTGCTGTTGGAGATGAAAACAATCGGGATATGGTTAAGCGATTACTTTTCACCTACCGTACTCTCAATGAGGTCGAACTTGAAGAGCTTGTACCCACAGATCTTTACATTCATAGGGTAAGATTAAAGGAGGGAACAAAACCATTCTCAAAAGTGAAACAAAAAAGATGACTCCCTGGAAAAGAGTTCTAGCTACAAAAAATAGTGAATGAGAGACTAGCTTGTGGGGTGTATGAAAAGACCATGGCAGCGAATGGTAAATTATCAGATTGGAATGCCCAGGCTATGATCGTGGATAAAAACGAAAACCCAGGCCCATGGGATGAGCCCAGAATTACATTCAACTACCAGAATGTCAAAGTAGATATGCCGGGCTGCTACCTTGAATTAATGGCAAAAGTCCATGACCATCTGTCCCACCCGTCTCATCAATTTTTCCTAAAATTTGATGTCAAACATGGCTACTGGAATATTCTGGTTCACCCGGATGATCGACATTTTTTTGCAATCACAATATCAGGGATTGGGCAGGTTCAGCCAACTAGAATGCCACAGAGCTCTATGAGTGCCGGATTTTCTTTTACGGAACTGATGTATATTGTACTAGATAACATCCTTGATAAAATCAATAAATTCCAAGGCATGAAGTCTTTTCTAGTTGCTGCGGATAATCAGAGCCTCCCCAAAGTATCATTCTATATCAATGATATGTTTTCAGGGTTCTCTGATTTCAAAGAGGCGTACGAATTCATGGCCAATGAGCTTTTCCCTCGCCTAGAATGGGCCAGGCTGAAACTGTAATTCAAAAAAATGGAACTTTTTATGGAAGAAGTGGTTGCACTTGGGACACTTCACAAGGCAGGAGGAATTGTTTGTGTAACTCCAGAGAGACGAGATGAGATTGGCGCATGGCCAACCCCTAAGAATGTTACAGATGTACGATCATTTATGGGTGCGGCTAATATGACACGCCGGTGGGTAAAGAACTTTGCGGAAATTAAGCTCCCGCTAACTCGACTGACTGGAAATTTTAAGTGGCAATGGGGCGATCTTGAGCATGTATCTTTTCAATTGCTACGGGAAAAACATTCCCAGGCGATTGATATGCATGGATGGGACTTTCGAGAACCTACAATGTTATACTCTGATGCCAGCAAAAATGGTGCTTGATGTGTTATTTCACAGCTTCGTACTATTAATGGCAAACTAGTGGAAGTCCCAATCCTATATGGCGCCTTCACCTTCTCGGCAACTCAAAAGAATTATGGAACATACAAAAGGGAGCTATGTGCGGTCGAAGAATTTTGCCGAAAGTATGAATACATGTTTCAGTCGCCTCTACTAGCAACCATCTTTACCAATCATAACCCACTGGCATACTTTCTAAAGTCATCATGCCTTGACGGAATCTACGCAAGATGGGCTTGTGAACTACGATTTCTGAACATCGAGATCGTCTGGATACCCGGCTAAAAAAATCAGGTTGCGGATGCCTTATCTCGAACTATCTTCTCAAGCGAGAATGATCTCCCATGTTACGGTTTGACTGTTGGACTGGGCTTAGGTGGTTACCTAAGCAACTGTACTATCACGTGTGGACACGTTAACGCGTACAGACATGTATATATTATATTTAATCTAAGTCTAACGTAGCTTTCCTCGGTATAGTTAATTAATCAATTGAATTCATTATAACCGGCTTGGTTCCATCACACTTTAATTAACTATCTCCTTACATTATACCCGTCATTGAGCGTATTGTGTCCATTTCACAGCTCAGGGCCTGTAAGAAGACAGTTTCTCAGATGTCATGAAAGAGTATAATTGTTACTGTTACTGTTTGATCTAAGTTTGGTTTAATCTTGTCTTGCTCGAGTGGGAATAATCTCTACGTTTCGTTCATGTCTTCACTGATCAGCACACCCCCAGGTTTCGCGTTCTCTCACACCTGATACGGCTAGTCTTATTTGTATATTCTGAGTCATGACAATGAGCGATGTAAATAGTTAGTAGGAGCGCTGGGTATTAGGCTTCTCACGCTTTGTCTTCTGTCAAAATCTAAACCCTTGAACTACCCGTCGTGCCCGCTAGCCTCCACTAGCATCCGCACTATCCTCATCCCACTTGTCGTCCCCGCGTCCTCCCGAAACCGCGTCTACCCCCCTCCGCCCCTAGCGAACCGCGTAACCGAGATCACCCCGACCCGCCTAACAATTGTGCCAGACACAATTGTGACAGGGCTGAAAATATAAACTCAGCAAAGAAGTTTTATGCGATTTTCTTTGTCATCGGAATCTGAAAGCGACGCTAGGAGTTCAACGAAGTCCATAAGTATAGAAAGTTCAGATTCATACATAACCGCAGAGGAACGGGACAATCTAATGGATTTGCGCATGATTGACGTACCCACCGAGAGTGATATGTCTAACCACGGTTTAACGGAGCCAACGGGGAAGTGATCACATGAAGAACAGGGGAATTTTTCGATTAAACAAGTACTTACAGAAATGAGGGAAAGAGACACTAAACAAAAGGAGGAAATTAATAGCCTAAGAGAGGAGATGAGGTCCATGATTTCCTACATAAAAGGGAAATCAAAAGATGAATCAGTGATGGTGAATCCACCACAGATAGGCCCTACAAATCACCCTCAAAAAGAATATTTTTCTGGAGAACGACCCTCAACAAAGCAAGAAGCAATTAAGTGGCCAGCCCCATATGACCACAAAAATCAAAATGAATGGACTATTACTTATGGTATTTTACGCTACAAATACCAACGTGATGTTGTCGATAGACAGTTACACCATCCATCTGACTTCTTTATGGACCTATATACCCAAGCGGTAACTGGTACGGCCAAATCTATGATAACAGGGGCGTTCCAATCAATGTTGAACTTAGGAAAAATATCTGATCCACTGGGGCTTCTAAAAGTAATGGACGATACTTTCCGGGATCGGAATGCGGATCAAAAAAACCTCAGCCCTTCTACATGCGTGCAGGCAGTTCAGAGATGAAGCTCTGTCATCTTTTCTACCCAGATACCAGCAACTCCTATCTATTAGCGTTAAAGCAACCAGTGAAGATATCGAAAAAGTGACTGACTTACACAATGCGCTGAATCAAACAACAAGGAACCACATGATTGTTCATACTTTGCCAAGTTCTTTTATGGAGTTCATGGAAAAGTTGTCCGTCATTGGCTCACAGATTGAAGGTGTAGGCTTAGTTAAGACTAAACTCTATGCTTTAGGACAAACAGGTACCTTTGACTATGGCACGCGTGGAGTGGCTGGAGGGAACTTATTAGGAGGTACTGGCAGGGGTAACCTTTCAACACCAGCTTTTGCGCCCTTTCCCGCAAACTATTCAAGTTCAGACGTATCAGCTGACACCAAGGATGCTGACGGTGATGTCAAGATGACAGGTGTAAACAAGACACGGGCGAGATGGGTAACAAAGAAAGAGATAGAACGGCGCATAGCCGCCGGCCTGTGTATTCGTTGTGGGAAACCTGGACATAGAAAACCACATTGTTCCCAACTCCCACCTCTTCGTCCTAAAACTGCGGTTAAGCAAGCTAACCATGGCGAAGATAATCACGATGTATCTATAGATAGCCAAACAGAGACAGAGTCGCTAAAAGATTAGCTCCTGAACAAAGTCGTGTTCAGGGGCTGAAAAGCGGGGTTTGTAAAGCGGTAGCAGAGTCCCAGTCTTTCGAAGACCTAAAGGCAGAAAAAGAAATGAATGGTAACTCATTCTTAGTAGAAATTTTAATAAATAATATCTACACTGTGCCTACCTTGATCGATAGTGGATGTGACTGTCTGGCTGCCGTTAGCAATTCCCTAGTGCGCAAAGCCAATCTGCCAAGGATCGAAGTAACCCCTCGAAAACTTGCTGAAGCCACAGACAACATTCAAAAAGGAGAATTGATAACAGAGATGACCAAAGTGGAAGTAGACATTGATGGATATCAGAAAACTTTATATGCCTACATCATACCTCGGTTATCCCAGGAATTGATCTTGGGCAAGCCTTGGATGGAAAGAGAAGACGTGCTTTACCATGCAAGGGATCATTTCATGGAAATAAGAGAAGCACTGATAGGAGGAGAACCTTTGCGAGTCTGGGAGAAAAGGCTAGGAAAACCGGAATTAATGAATTAAGGGTCTCAAATATCGCGAGCTTGTCGGCTGGGGTATTTTTAGCAACAGTGAAGAGAGCAAAAAAGGCTAACAAAGAGACTTTACAAATATTCTCCGTAACGTTAGTAGATATTCAGAAGGCTCTCGCTCCAGAAAAAAGATCATCCGCAAGACTTGAGAAGCTACCGGCCCAATATGCGAGATTTGCAGATCTTTTTAAAAAAGAGTTAATCGACAAGCTCCCACCACATCGAGCTGGGAGTGATCATGAGATTAGGCTAGAACCGGACAAAAAAATACCTTGGGGGCCCCTCTAAAGCATGTCAAGAGATGAATTGTTAGTTCTGAGGAAGACATTGACAGATTTACTGGATAAAAATTATATCCGTGCTAGTAGCTCCCCCGCTGGTGCGCCTGTTCTGTTCGTGAAAAAGCCTGGGGGTGGGCTAAGGTTCTGTGTCGACTACAGAGCTTTAAATTCAATATCAAAAGCTGATCGTTACCCCTTACCTCTGATCAAAGAAACACTCGCAAGACTAAGCAAAGCCAAATGGTTCACGAAACTAGATGTCCGCGCTGCTTTCCATGAGTTACGCATAAAAGAAGGTGATGAATGGAAAACTGCGTTTCGCATACGTTTTGGGCTATTCGAATGGTTAGTAATGCCATTTGGTTTAAATGGTGCTCCTGCGTCGTTCCAAAGGTATATAAATGAAACCTTGCGAGACCATCTGGACGATTTCTGTTCGGCATACGTTGATGACGTACTTATTTACACAGATGGTGATCTAGCAGAGCATAATAAACATGTTGATTTAGTTCTTGAAAAGCTGCAGAAAGCTGGCTTAGGCTTAGACATCGATAAATGTGAACTCAGTGTCAAGAAGACCAAGTACCTAGGCTTTATCATATCAGCAGAAGGTCCAATCTCTTCAGTTAGGATGGATCCGGCCAAGGTAAGGGCAATTTCAGAGTGGGAGTCTCCAACTACAGTCAAAGCACTTCGAAGCTTCCTAGGGTTTGCGAACTTTTACCGGGGATTCATTGATGGATTTTCCAGGATTTGCGCACCATTAACAAGCCTAACTGGCAAGGGTACCCCTTGGAGGTGGGAATAAGCACAGAAAGAAGCGTTCAAAACATTAAAGGAGAAATTTATCTCAGAGCCGGCTCTAGCACAATGGGATCCCGATAGAGAAACCTTACTAGAAGCGCACTGTTCTGGATATGTTCTAGGGGGCTGTTTACTTCAAAGACACGGAAAAGGTCCATGGTTACCAGTAGCATACCACTCACGGAAGCCTTCAGGAGCCGAAATGAACTACGAGATACACAATAAAGAATTACTGGCAGTTGTGACGGCTTGCTAGCCGATTGCTTCCTGTAGCCTGCGCTGACTAAGCGTTAGCTATGATTACAACCGTGATCTGGGACTTGAGCATAGAGAGAACCTTCCAGAAAGTACCGCTTGTCGACCCTTGAGCACAGACTGTCGATCGACATGGGGCAAGAGCTCGGTAGAACATTCTACACGGTTCAGCTGTTGAAGACAGTATTGGAAGTATAAGGAACCTTCTAGAGTTGGGTGGATAAGAATCTTATTCCTGACGGATAAGGCATTACTTGGGTGGGAAATTTATATAAATATTAGTCTAGCCTACGTGTATGTTACTTCGTGTCAGGATTCTCCTGACTAGACTGGATGCCTCAGGCTCAGGCTCAGACGTAGATATTAGTGTCACCTCATTTCGCTTCGGATTCTCAAGTATGTATTTAAGTAATTCGCCCCCTTAGCTCTGGAAGCTTCACGCTTTGTTTTCTGTCTTTAGGATTAGTTGTAATCTTGACAAACCCGACTTTCGTCCTCCTGTCTCTCTAGTGACTTTCCGTCACCTCTTGCTATTTGTATCCTCTGAGTGCCCCTCGTTCTCCTCCATATCCCCTATTCGCCTTCAGTCCCGAACGCCCGTCGCGTTCCTCATCGTGTTCCTATACCCCGCGTCGTTATTGTTAGACTTCGCCCCGCGCTCCCAAGAATAGCGCCTGACACTTCGCCATAATCGAGTTATAGAATACCATCATCTACTTGAAAGCCCATTGCTTTATTACTTGATCTGTGACAGCAGTTGTCTCGTGCATGAAAGAGTGGGATGCCGAATTGAGAGGTCTTGCAAGGACCTTCACAATAATGACCGACCATATGAATTTGAAATATTTTTTAACCTCTCGAAGATTAACAGAGAGACAAGTGCGCTGGGCAGAGTTTATGTCAAGGTTTAGATACAACCTTATATATCTTCAAGGATCAGAGAACGAACGTGCAGATGCACTATCGCGGAGGGATCAAGACAAGCCCAAGAAAGGAGACCCTCGTCTTTCGAGCCGAGAACGAAAACTCTTAAATCCATTAAGTATTACTAAGCTATGGCTTGAGAATATGAAGGTAGCAGAGGGCCAAGATATTTTTATAAACGAAGACCTCCAATCTCTATGGAATCAAGCAATTAGGCAGGACCAAAACTTTAGGCGAATTATCGAAGCAGTGCTGAATGAGCAGCGTGCATGGCCTAGGGATCTTAAGGTACAGATAGAGGGCTCAGACGAACCGAAACCGCTCAAGGCAACAATTGCGTCATCAACATTCGATCGAGAAAGTGGAATACTTCGTTATCAAGGGCGAATCTGGGTGCCAATGTATGAACCATTGACGACCGCAATAATTCAGAATATTCACGATGCGCCTAGCTCAGGCCACTCAGGCAGAGATGCGACATTGGCACAAGTAGCACGGGAATACTTTTGGCCAGGCATAAGTAATGCGGTAAAACGTTTCGGTAGAAACTGTCATGTATGTGGCCGTTCCTCAATATGGAGACACCAAAAACAGGGGCTTCTGCAACCATTACCAATTCCAGATAGATTTCACCAGGAGCTCTCAATCGACTTTATGGTAGATCTACCACAATCTAATGGGTCTAAAAATATTATGGTCATAACTGATAGACTTTTGAAATCTGTCACCCTCGAAGCTATGGACAAAATGGACGCTGAGACCTGTGCAGAAAGATTCTTAAATTGCCACTGGCGATTTCATGGATTCCCAAGAGCAATAACGAGCGATCGTGGCTCTAATTAGACAAGTAAATTTTGGAGACGCTTATCTGAACTAGCAGGAATGAAGCAAAGATTAAGCTCTACATATCACCCACAAACTGACGGGGCAACAGAGAGGGCAAACCAAGAAGTTCAGACGTACCTGAGGGCATATGTAGCATATACTCAGCATGACTGGTCCGAATGTCTTTACGCAGCTCAGCTAGCAATTAATAATCGAGACGTTATGTCTTTAGGGGGTGTAAGTCCTTTCTATGCAACTCACGGATATCATTTGAGTCCTATACAGACAGTTACCCCGGACTCGTTAGTGCTAGTTTCAACGGGAAAAGAAAGAGCAGAAAACTTTGTTGAAAAGTTAAATCAAACTACCACATTCATGCAAGCGGCGATGGCAGCGGTACAGCTACGCACTAAAAAGCAAGCTGACAAAAGACGACAACCAGCACCCCGTTACGTCGTAGGAGATAGAGTTTAGCTTCTACTCCGCAATATCAAATTGGATGGTCAGCCACCAAAGAAACTAGGGTGGCAACACGCAAAATACACTGTTACCAGAATAATTTCTCCTGATGTTGTAGAACTAAATGTCCTCGGCAAAATTCATAATCGATTTCACGTGGATCTGCTTTTACCAGCTGATAACAATCCGTTACCTTCACAGAAAATTGAAGATGAGGAGCCCGGACCAGTGGCAAGCAGTAACGAACTAGGCAAAGAAGAGTACCTGGTGGATGAAATATTACGATGCAGAACCTGGAGGGGTGAGCGGCAAGCACTTGTTAAGTGGAGCGGTTATCCGAAGCCAGAGTGGACATTATTGACTAATTTTCAAGAAACAGAAGCCTTGGACAGATGGGAAAGTAAATGGGGCTCAGCTGAATCATGCAACGGGCCCCCATTACGGGATAAACGGCGAAGTAAAGCGGGGGGGGTGATGTTTCAGTTCGTCTGTTGCACTGGGCTTAGGTGGTTACCTAAGCAACTGTACTATCACGTGTGGACACGTTAACGCGTACAGACATGTATATATTATATTTAATCTAAGTCTGACGTAGCTTTCCTCTGTATAGTTAATTAATCAATTGAATTCATTATAACCAACTTAGTTCCATCACATGCCTGAGGTTTTCTTGGATCCTTTTCAGACCGCGAATTGCTTTCCATCAAATCTTTATTGGCTGCAAGCACAGCGTTGGTTCCCCCCATCACTGTGTCCCCATCCAAGTCCAAGTTAGGCTTGCTTATCTCTGGCTGAATGCCGACGCTGACTTGAGCACTGCCGCTCTTAGGAGCTCCAAGAACAGTTTTAGTCTGGGAAGCTCCTCTGGGACGGTAATCTGATAAAGATTCTAGTTCTTTCGCTACCTCACGGACCTCTTCTACCCAGGCTTGGTAGTTTTCTGGCGATGGCAACTTCACACCGATTAAAGCGCGACGTAAACGAGAATTGACCGCGTCTTTTAGCTTCTGTGTTTTACCTAAATCCGTGTGGGCCTCGCTACCCCCACTTTGAGCTACTCGATACTCGAAATCTCTGAGAAAATCGTCGAAAAATTGGTGATGTCCCTGCTCCATCCGGTTTAAGATGGGGGCAGCTGTCTGACGTGCTTGCTTATCTTCGAACTGTTTTCGGAAGAAACCTGCCAGTTCCCGCCAATTGAAGTTGCCTCTTCGCTCACTTTCGCTAAACCACTCAACCGCACGGGCCTGCATAGACTCGGGAAGAGTGTCGATCATATCCAAACAAATCCTGCATGGATCCACGAAAGGACTAAGTTCCCGCTCTACCCGAAGCTCTAATCGCCTCATAGTAGTAGTAGTTTTGTTTATTCGTGCTATGTAGAGTCCAAGACTATAATAACACTAGGGCTCCTCTCTGACCCAGGCCACACCTTTTACAGTGCTCCTATCCCCTTTTACCTCGAACCTAAGATCATTGATACATTGACCCATGACGGGTAGCCATTTAGCACAGTAATTACCCGTAGAATTCAACCACCTTTTCTACGGAACCTTCTGCTCAAAAAAAATTGAAATAGAGCAGCCATGGAAACCGGTACGCGGGAAAAAGTCTCAAAAAACCTGCAACTCCAGCCAGGCGAGGCCTAGGCACCAGATTCACACGACGTGCGTATCCCCATCTGTATCTCCCTAATATCCCATAGTCCAGATATCCTCCTTATACCGACACCACCAGCGCTCAGGTAGCGGTGCTCTTTCCTCGGGAGACAGTATAATGTTAGAATATTGGTAAACAGTGAGAATTCGTCTTGGTAAAAAGGGCCAACTTAGTCTGATCCATCACCACCATAACGGGAGCTGGGTGCGCCCCGGAAACTCATTTGGGTGACTTATCCTATGTGACCAAGTGATGCGTGTTTCTGTTGCCTCTGAAGATAAACTCCAGGTTCGTAGGAGACACCACGTACAGGTAGAAACGCCATCTTCGTCCCCCTTAAAAAGACTTTATTTTGCTCTCACTCATAGAAATTGGCTAAATGAACGGCGAGGAAATATTTTATGGACCAATCAAGCCTGAGTTATACTTGGTAAACACAAGAAACCCTGGTTTGAACAAGTATCAATCTCTTGGTCCCACTTGCCTCTTTGACGGAGTACAGAGGAGAAATGGCTGGATATTCTATGGATGTTTCCCTGAGAGGTCCGGAAAAGGCAATGGTATTATCTGGGAGAACAACTTGGGATAGATAGATGAGGTATTATACCGAGAGCCTATACTCCTGGTAATCGAATGATAGGTGACTCCGCGTTTGGGGCATTTTCAAATGGAAAACTTATTGCCTGGTCATGCTCTTAGGCTATAATTTAGGATATCTGAGAGAAATACCCAGTATTTAGATTGGCCCCTAAACTCGCCTAACATGAGCCTCATCGAGACCGTCGATGACTAGTTCAAGAATCGGTTCTGTGAAGGAACACGAGCCGGATCGACTGATTATTATAAGCACAAGAATTCTAGAAATGATGCGTGGAACGCAGTTCCTGAAAATTGCTTGTTGGGGCGTATTGGGTGTGTGAGGTGTGGATTTTTTTTAAATCACTTTAGCGTATGCAGCCTAAGGCTATAACGCGAATGATTGCGGAAGATGTGTATGTGACGCAGTAAGATTTACGGAGGTACAGCCAACAAGTATTATTCTATGTCGACCAGGGGGGGCTTGGCCATTACAACGCTTTCCTTAATTAGGCAACATCGCGAGTATGCACCTCGCACCCATCCCTACTGTGTTTTGTATGTATTCCGATGACAACAACATCAACGCAATGGATTGTTTACTAAGCATTAGTAATAATAAGAATAGGAATTATTTTGCATTTTGTATTATGAGTTGGGAATCATTGAATCAATGCTTTGATCATTAGAACTCATACAAAACACAGTAGGAATGGGTGCGAGGTGCATACTCGCGATGTTGCCTAATTAAGGAAAGCGTTGTAATGGCCAAGTCCCCCCTGGTCGACATGGAATAATACTTATGGGCTGTACCTCCGTAGTTTGACGCTGTGGACACTCATACTCAGATTTCATTTGCAAATACCACTGCGATAATAACGCCTTACGACATGTACCCACTTCCGTGGATACCTACCTTGGGGAAAAGCGAGAAAAACCCATGATTATCTGAGCATGCTTTCGTCGTCCTACGAATACGATATCACCGCGAGAGAAGTGGCGTGAGGGCCTTGTTGGATTCGAACCAGCTTTCTCATGTCTCAAGTGGGACATATATCCAAGCTGCCCAGACTCTATCTGGGAGAACGGCCCGGACGGTGTACCACTGTACCATCTACCCGTAAGGTGTATACATGAAGCAGTAAATATAGCAAGTGAAGTATATAGCCAATGACAGCGGTACTCAGAATTAATAAAATTCCTCCATAGCTCGTCTCATTTAGAACCGAACTCAACGTTAATGTTTCAGGACGAATACAAAATCATTGGTCAGCTTATAATTCCTTGAGATGATAAACCTTCAGCCCATGATCTACGCAATTATAATAGGCTAGTCTGTTAAGCGAGAAGCTCTAATGCGGCTAAGACTGGATAAATATACAGTCGTCTCTCTCTAACTCGATAGTCGGTCCCGGGATAAGTGTTGAAAATATTCATTGTAACTTTGACTTTTATATTTGCAACTTTTACCCTTACAGGTCATTTTGCGTGAAGGGTTAAGTATTGCAAATATAAATGGTTGAATTCCAATGAATATTTTCAACACTTATACCGGGACCCACTATCAAGTTAGAGAGGGACGACTGTGATACTTAGCCCGTCGGCCACTGTGCGTATACAGGTAATCCTCGTCCTAAGCATATTTAGTCCCGGTGTTATTGTTGTTATGATTTATTTAAGTTTTCCCAATTATCTGCAGTGCTTACTCTGATACTACGGTATTAATCGTGTATAGGCGCTAAAATTCGACTTTTACAGGGTATATAGGCTTTTACTAACTTGAATTAGCATGACGATAAGTAGATCTCCCCACCTAAACTTTAAATTTGTATGGCAAAAATTTCACAACGAAATATTCGTTGGTTTTGCTTTTTTGGTCCATTATAGCCCTCTATTCACTTTTTAATTCATTAATACATTTCATAAATAAATTATACTTCTATCTAGCTAATAATTTACATATCCGCCTTCAGCTTCGTAAACGGCTCTGATTCTTCGGGGCATCGAATCTATCAGTTTCTCCAAGTCATCCCCATTAAACCCCAGATCCCACGCCTCGTTCACTATTTGACGAAGATGCCCTTGACTCCGCTGCCCCCTTGATCCAACGCTGGATAAAGACGCTCCATGTACGCTTTCATATAACTCCACAAAGTTTCTATCGGATTTAAATCAGGAGAATATGGCGGCCACTCCATTAGAGAAATATTCCTCCTTTCAAACTCACGCATAGTTTGCCTCGACTTGTGAGGAGGGGCGTTGTCCTGCATCACATCTAGTCCTGGTTCCCGAAAGACCGCACTCTCTATGAGAGGCACTATCCTCTCGCAGTAACTGGCCGCAGTGATATGGCCCCACTCCTTCTCCCAAATCAGGCAAGGCCCCTTCTGTCGTCCAAAGAAAGATCCCCAGAACATCCACCCAACTCTCCTCCGCGTCTTGGCTAGGACACAGGTATCTTCGTACTCTTCCCCAATCTTTGACTTAAACTTAGCTCAAGGGAACTCTAAATCTTAGGAGCCTTTAAGGGACTACTGACCTTTCTTGTGACCCAACGATCACTTTGCCGACCATTCATAGCCCAAGTCTCGTCGGACCAGAGGACTCTCATCCAATGTTCCTTCCGCCAGTGGAGATGTATTCTGGCAAACTCATATCTCTTCAGTTTGTTGACTGAAGAGATAGGAGGTTTTAATCGTGCAATCCTGCGTGCATATCCCCTCTTTGCCAGTTCACGTCGGATCACATTCTCGCTCACACCAAAGTGCCGAAATATAAAATGTGCAAGTTGGAAAAATGACATCCGACGATTTTCCGATGATAAACAGACGAAAAATTCTATTTCATCGACCTGGGAACTACTTAGAATAGGTGGCCTACCACTGGAGTACTGAGGCTCGGTATTTTCAACGCTCATGGTGTATTGTACCTGTCGCCATGTAATCCCAAGGCGTTGAGAGATTTTGACGTAACTGTGTCCCTCACTGGCCAAGGTTCTAACCTGCACATGTTACTCTCTTAACCTTATCAATTTGTAGATTTCAGACTTACTTGAATACGTTGAGTTTGTGTTAGGCGTTTTGCATAAGTAGGAGATGCTGATGATGGAGAAGGTTGTTGAGGTGAATCCATCTTTGCGACAATCTAGTACAGTAAATTAAAATCTTCTAAAGTAGTTGACTTAAGGTTCAGATGCACTCACATGAAGTAAAAATTAGATAGATGAATGAAATAAAAGTATGCCGTTGAGCAAAATAATAGTAAATAGCTGACAATGATTTAAACGAAACGACCTCAGGTGTGCGCGAGTGAAGAAAGGTGCAGGCATGAAGGTGGGCGTTGGACTTCATATACAGATGCATATCTCTTATGCCTTAGGCCATAAGATTTTAAAATTTGAAGCTAACAGGGATACTGTGGATCTATCGTGAGGTAACCTGGAATATCACCACTTTATCTCCACTTTATCCCCGCTTTAACCCCTGTACCCTATAAGAAGCGGATCAACGAACAATACCCTATCATGAGAGTACCCCCGCATGCAAAATCTATACAGCGGTAAATATTGCAAATATGAGTACAAGGATTTTTGTAAGTATTAACAATAATTGCACTGGAACCTACAGGGCCTCAGGGGCATCTTTTACTCGGTAATCGACGAGGATAAGTAGGGATATATCCCAGTTTATTACAGGGAAGATACATATTAGTTACAGGATGCTCCCAACAAACTATATTACATAACAATCAAGCTAAAGTGTTGATGTCATTTCTTCCCACTCTTGTCTAGTTGCTCCACTCGACCCCTCTTTAGCTGCTCCATCTTGTCGAATTCTAGATTTCCTAATCTTAATCGTCTCCATTCGATATCGTCTGCAAAGCAATTTTCTAAAATTTCCTATGATATAACAGTATAGACAAAAAGCAACAATACGAATATTTACAAATATATCACAATTTTACAGAATTGAAATCAGGATTTAACTCTTCATGAAGCTGGAAAAACAAACAAGGAGAACTCTGGTACACTTGAGTCACTACTCATCAAATAAGATATACGATTCGCATGGGAAGTGTTGAGCCACGAAAAAGCACTGTTTAAAAGCCTTGAATAAATCCTGAACAAGACGAGTCAGAAATATTAGTCTGCAGCTCGAAAGAAACTCGGCAAATGTTACGGTGCGAATGTAACTGTAGGATTGGACGCCGTCTTCGAAGGGTGAATAGAGGAAACGAGGACGCGGGGTAAAAGGTTCGAACGATACACCTAACAAACGAGAACAAGGGAGGACAAGTAAGTAAGAAGGATATAAGATTGCAAAACTAAGGAACTATCTACATAATCCGATCTGATTCTTAAAGGCTGCCGTCAGACTACAACCTGGCTTACTCGGCTATCAACAGGCTACGTGTTAACTATAAACTGTCATCTATCGCGCGGTACCTTCGTGCACTGTTAGGTTGTAGTCTTGAAGCAGGGTGTCACAGACACGCTCGTCGTGCACGGATTTAGAACGGGAGCTCGGACACAGATGGATATAACCCGAGACCACACATCCGTCTTCTGCCTTGCCCTGGAACGCACTGGCCTTAACAGCAAATGACATACCTGGAGCTAGCAGTTAATTTTCAACAACGGAATGTTGGCGAAGATGCAATTCGGAATGCTCTCAAGAGAAGAGGCTACAACAGGCGCATTGCCAGAATTGAGCCTCCCCTCTCTGACGAACATAGAAGACTAAGGTTTGAGTGGGCTGAATGACACCAGTCTTTAAGTCTAAATGACTGGTGTCGGATAATCTAGAGTGACGAGACGTGGATAAACTATGGTCCAGTCAACAAAGTAAATGTCACTAGGATGGTCAGTTTTCGTTTCATTAGTTAAAGAGAGATGCGAAACGCTAAAGATTTTTACATGAGCACGAAGAGTACTAAATTACATGCATCATCGGTCGCTATACGACAAATAATTCTTGGATGTTTTGGGGATGCTTTGCCGACACCTAAGCAATCCCTTTTGTGTTCTGGTAAAGAAGCTGGAAGAAAATAACCAGGGAAAGTTATCGTCAAAGAATTCTACCAGAGGTTGTTGGATTTCTGAGGTCAAGCTTTGCAAGAATAGGTGTTATGGAGTTTATGCAAGACAACGCTCCCGTTCACATTGCAGCTGCCGTGAAGGAGCACCTTGGTGAACATGGGATACTACCTATGATCTGGCCGCCTTACTCGTCTGATTTGAATCCAATCGAAAATGTACGGGGATTGATGAAGTCATATATACAGGATCGATATGGAGACTCCGATCTGGGACGGCAATGCGGGAGGGCTGAAATTCAATCCCTTGTGGAAGAAGCCTGGCAGGAATACACAAAGCTTGAAGCTCTCGCAAATATTATCAGTGATATGCAAGATAAGTGCTTGGCAATTATTCAAGCGTAAGGCGGATCTATAGACCATTAGCTGTGATATCTACAGTAATTTTAATAGGAACTTTGAATAGAAATGAAAAATAATATTCTCAAAATTAATTTGAATTTAGATTGATTTTTGGTGAAAGTTACATGGGTGTAAATGCTTTACGGAAAAATCTCATGAGCTAGCACGTCCAATCAGCATTTCCCTTTGCAAGACATCCTGGCACTCTCAACGTACACCGTGGCCGGATTAATCAGAGCTGCAGGAACCCTGCATGAGATTATCATAGAGAACTTCTCCTTCTGTATAAAGATCAACAGTTTTATCCCTGCAAAAACGACATGGGTTTAAATGAATAACATGCGGGGCAGTACTATGCTTACAACGCGAATTGCCTGTACTACTTGCAATAGGCTGGTGAAAGATCCAGAAAATGTTTACTAGTACTGGTTAGTTCGCTGTGCGGATACATCTTCCCTTACTCTTAGCTAGCTATGGTATAGATATTGATCGTATTCGTGTAAAGCAAGAGGCTTATATTTCAGAGACTTTTTGTTCCCGTCGGATCGTCGTCTCTACATCGCTCCCAGTAGGGTCAAAAAACTTCACTTGCTCATTTTATTTTTTTTACATCATTTTAGCGTATGCAGCCTGAGACTATGACACGAATGATTGCGGAAGATGTGTATATTTCGCAGAACGACGCGATTTAACGTTGAGGTCACTCATTCTCAGGTTTCATTCGCAGATACCAATACGAGAACTACGCCTTTCAATATATGCCCTCTTCCGTGAATACCCATCATAGGGAAAAGCGAGAAAAACCCATGATTATCTTGGTATGCCTTCGTCATCCCACGAATACAACATCACCGCGAGAGAAGTGGCGTGAGGGTCTTGCTGGATTCGAACCAGCTTTCTCATGTCTCAAGTAGGACATGTGTCCAAGCTGCCCAGACTCTATTTGGGAGAACGGCCTGGACAGTGTAGCACGGTACCATCCGACCCCCCTTGCTCAGTGTGTAGCAGTTCTTACACAGTGGAGACGTGTGAAGGGCGTGGTCAGGTAAACTCACGACAAACCTAAGGAAATGACTCACATGACCATTAGGCTGTAAATTGGTCACTAGAAGAAAACGGTATGTAGATGTAGCCTTCAATCCACATGGACTTGACCATTAGTAAATCCAGCAACGATATGCGGAGGAATGTAACGTAAGGGAAATCATCTACCATGCATTACGCTGCCCTTTTGAGTCCAAATCAACTTCCATGTCAATATCTCATGAGAACAAAACTGAGATTTGACTTTTATTTTTAATCTTGAATATCGGACTTCACTCCTATACTCCCCCTCAAAAATTATCAAAGCTCTCGGAGCATTTTTTATGCGGGTTTTGTGGGACCGACTCATTGCCTTGAAATTTTACTAGTCCCATAAAAGATTAGGGCATCCGCTCAAGCACTCCGGTCGCTTGGTTCATTTTATTCGTCTTATCAAAAACGGACATAGCCGCGCTTTTATTATTTGCTACTATCCTTTTAAGTCGCGACCTGCATATTTATGATTTAATCCGATGTAGAATTTGCCTGCCCACGGTCACCTACATTCCCTTTGGGATTACTTCACTCATTCTGTACCAGTACATACTAATTTGCTCTCACTCCTTTGAGCCTATTCCAACGTAATTCTTACCTTGATTCTTCATTATTGGTCCCTCACTTAAGTAAGTTTAACCATTTTCGTCACTGCTTATCATGTTGTACGCAAGCGACTGGTCCCGTTCCTAAGAAGAGCTTCTACTGATGTACGGGAAACAACAGTCGACGATTACCATTTTTAACTAAAAGAGATTTTCCCCGCTTCACATTTCACATTCACTTCTCGCCTGCTCTCAGCCTATCTACGTTTTATGACGAGCAACTAAAGTCGTCATGTCCAAACTTATAACCGGAGGCGCATCGCTCATTCGAGCTCGCGATGAGCAACGCAATTCTTCAACGATGATCGATCTTCTCATCGTACTCGTGGCTTTAATTATACTCTCCCTGATATTGACTGGTATACTGTACTTTGTCCGCACTCTGCGCCGCCGTCGGGCGATTACGCGTCAAGCTTTACTACCGACGCAACATAATAGATCAAGCTCAAACATCACACATAGACTTAATATCTCTACTCCTTACAGTCGCGGCTCCACCATATCTGTTTATGATGAAAAGACTTCAATGATAAAACAGTCATCTACAAAATTTTCAGAGTCAATACCCGAAATTCGCATTACATTTCCAGATGAACAGGACGAGGCGGGGCGCCGAAAGAGCGGCAGTGTTGTCGTGGTGCGTATTGGTGATACCGGTATAGGATTAGAGCCCTTGGCGTCAAAAGATCAGTTGCCTGCCTACGAGATCGAAACAGGGAGCCGTTTCCATTCAATCGACATGGAGCGCATTGGCGGCCTTAAAGAGAAAACGGAATGGTCATAGGAATGCTGCCCAGGCTCTAACTTGATCCCTTAACTGGCACAGCTTGTTTCTAGACGAAGCGACTGGCACGGCCTACATGAATTTATACCTTGCTCGCATCCTTTTTGACGACTTAATTATTACTGTCTCTTCGAACGCCACTTTTAATTTGGCTCTTCGGACAGAGTATATATTTCCCAGTTATAGATACCCCAGAGAGGATGACTCTATTTATGAATCTTTAGTAAAAAGCTTTATGCCGGCTTATCGTTTTCTGCTTCTTAGCATGTGTTATAACTGGTTTGCTCTTGATAGATCCCTGATCGACCGGCCCTAAGTCTGTAAACCAGCACTTGTATTTTTTCGGGTCATACTCTTCACTATACTCTATTAATTTTATGTAACTTTTAACTTCAATGTATATGAACAGAGAATTTCGATAATCTAGGGGGCTCTTCATCAAGGTGCGAAAGTTTGATGGAATAGGAGCTGTGAACCACTTTGATCCCACCTCAATTAGCTAAGATAAAACCAATCATAAGGATCAAGTACTTTTGATCTAATCCCTTCGCTGACAATCTTAAACCAAATTTGACGACCCAGTGAACCCTTGGCATCTATCTACTGCCGTCCCTCTCTAACTCGATAGTGGGTCCCGGTATAAGTGTTGAAAATATTCATTGAAATTCAACCATTTACATTTGCAATACTTACCCCTAAACGCAAAATGACCTGTAAGGGTAAGTGTTGCAAATATAAAAGTCCAAGTTACAATGAATATTTTCAACACTTATACCGGGACCCACTATCGAGTTAGAGAGGGACGACTGTATATCGTCCACCATTCCGCCGAGCAGAAAAGTGAACTGATTCTAGGGAGATTATTACCCCTAAAATTTTGCCCAACCCATCCAATCATATTCTAGTACTAAAGCTGCAGCAACTCAGGTTTAAATGAACGCAGGCTAGATGAAAAGTTATGTGTACTTTGTTCACATGATTATATAATCGGAATAAACAGAACTTACTATCTAGCCTGCATTCACGAAGCCCCGAGCTCCTATCCCACAAACAAATTACATGTAGTTGAACATGTATAAATTGTTGTAAAATATGACAGGAATTCTAGGGGCCAAGCGTTAAAATTACCAGCGCGGATAATTTCTTTGGCCACCATCTATGCATACATCCTTGTACCAGTATCATTATAAGGGGTCAAGGTTAAGTGAAGTCGCCTTTCATTTACAGGGGTTTTTTGCCGATATTTCTCCAAACATAGTAATTTACCGTGATGATTACAATTAAGCGAGGCCTAATATGGTAAGGCTTCAAACTCTGTTCAAAAATAAGGTGAGATAAATTGAGGTCGACAAAAGTGAAATCGCCTGTCTCTCCCCACTTTGTTTCGCACTAAGCCTAAAAAATCGAGTTCATACGTCATATTAAAACTTGCAATTCAGGTTTGCTGTTGATACAAATTTTTAAGCCTAATATGAAATAGGACCCCGTTTGCATTCAATACTTCCTCACATCTTCTAGCCATACTCCCAATCAGTTGTGACCTTTTCCTCTGTTGTACTTTGGTACCATGCCTCTACCACATTGGATCGAGTCTCCGCCCTGTTCCGCTGTCTCGTCCGCTCAAACTCGGGATATCGTTCTTGTATGTAGTATTTCATAATACTCCATACATTCTCGATCGGATTTAAGTCAGGAGAGTTAGCAGGCCAGGGCATACATTCAACTCCATTGGCATCGAGACACTCCCGAGCCAGACGTCCTTTATGAACAGAGGCGTTGTCGTGCATAAAGATATAATCATGGCCCGTCTCTTCTCTCTTTTCTCTTATCCAGTTACCTATCCTTGGGAGGATATGTTCACTATATCCTTCAGAGGTCATACTTCCCCAATCCCGGTCCCAAAAGACATAAGAACCTCGTTCTGTTCCCGCGAAGCTTCTCCAGAACGTACAAGAGTTGTTTTCCTTGTAACGATCGATAACACAAGTGTCAACAAAGTCTTGGCCCCTCTTTTGTCGATATTAGATTCCGAGATATTTTTGAAAATGAATAAGATTAGACTAAACTCTCTGATAACGTATCCAGACATTGTTCGGCTATCGTTTATCCATGTCTCGTCACTCCAAAGAACTCGTGACCACTCTTGACGCCAATTTAGATGCTGTTGGCTCCACCGTATTCGGACCGCACGATGATTCTCAGAAAGCGGGGGAGAGCTACGTGGAATTCGCCGCTCGTAACCTCGTTTTCTGAGCGCATTCCGAATTGCGTATTCTCCGGCACTCCAACGACGAAAGTGGAGAGCCAGTTCAAGAAACGACATTTGCCTAGTTTCCCGCGAAGAACAAACAAATGCTTCCAGCTCATCAACTTGGGCTGAGCCTAAGAGCTGTGGACGTCCTGTCCGAGGTTGGGGAGAGGCACGGCCAGATCTGTCCGTATTCCGAACCTGAAAGATTGTGACTTCAAGTTGATCTGCTATTTCTCTATTGAAGAGTCCGGCTCTGTGGAGTGTGAGTATCTTAACATAGTTAGTTTGTGAGCAAAATTTTCTTATAGCTGAATTCCTGTAATCACCTGCAATTTTTGATCTCGAGTAAGATAGAGCGCACGTCTGCTAACAGGTGGAGTGATTTGAGTATTCATTCTGCTAAGGTTTTTGTTAGCAATGAGGTACGTTTATCTGTTTGATTGGAAATTACAAGTTTGTATTGAACGAATGGGGCTTGTAGTATTTTCCATATCGCGCTAAAGATTTGGTGAAGTTTGTGTGAAGAAGGAAAATGTTGGAATCACCGGGTTCCCAAGTACAGTACTATCGATAATCGTATTGCAATTGAGTTATCTATTTCTTCTTACGCTATGAAGGTACTCTCATGATAGGGTATTGTTCGTTGATCCGCTTCTTATAGGGTACAGGGGTTAAAGCGGGGATAAAGTGGTGATAAAGTGGTGATATTCCAGGTTACCTCACGATAGATCCACAGTATCCCTGTTAGCTTCAAATTTTAAAATCTTATGGCCTAAGGCATAAGAGATATGCATCTGTATATGAAGTCCAACGCCCACCTTCATGCCTGCACCTTTCTTCACTCGCGCACACCTGAGGTCGTTTCGTTTAAATCATTGTCAGCTATTTAC
Organism: Podosphaera xanthii; assembly: GCA_028751805.1. Classification (NCBI taxonomy): domain Eukaryota; kingdom Fungi; phylum Ascomycota; class Leotiomycetes; order Helotiales; family Erysiphaceae; genus Podosphaera; species Podosphaera xanthii. The sequence continues at coordinate 4,536,564 of JAPWIX010000001.1, read as the reverse complement.
TATTATTTTGCTCAACGGCATACTTTTATTTCATTCATCTATCTAATTTTTACTTCATGTGAGTGCATCTGAACCTTAAGTCAACTACTTTAGAAGATTTTAATTTACTGTACTAGATTGTCGCAAAGATGGATTCACCTCAACAACCTTCTCCATCATCAGCATCTCCTACTTATGCAAAACGCCTAACACAAACTCAACGTATTCAAGTAAGTCTGAAATCTACAAATTGATAAGGTTAAGAGAGTAACATGTGCAGGTTAGAACCTTGGCCAGTGAGGGACACAGTTACGTCAAAATCTCTCAACGCCTTGGGATTACATGGCGACAGGTACAATACACCATGAGCGTTGAAAATACCGAGCCTCAGTACTCCAGTGGTAGGCCACCTATTCTAAGTAGTTCCCAGGTCGATGAAATAGAATTTTTCGTCTGTTTATCATCGGAAAATCGTCGGATGTCATTTTTCCAACTTGCACATTTTATATTTCGGCACTTTGGTGTGAGCGAGAATGTGATCCGACGTGAACTGGCAAAGAGGGGATATGCACGCAGGATTGCACGATTAAAACCTCCTATCTCTTCAGTCAACAAACTGAAGAGATATGAGTTTGCCAGAATACATCTCCACTGGCGGAAGGAACATTGGATGAGAGTCCTCTGGTCCGACGAGACTTGGGCTATGAATGGTCGGCAAAGTGATCGTTGGGTCACAAGAAAGGTCAGTAGTCCCTTAAAGGCTCCTAAGATTTAGAGTTCCCTTGAGCTAAGTTTAAGTCAAAGATTGGGGAAGAGTACGAAGATACCTGTGTCCTAGCCAAGACGCGGAGGAGAGTTGGGTGGATGTTCTGGGGATCTTTCTTTGGACGACAGAAGGGGCCTTGCCTGATTTGGGAGAAGGAGTGGGGCCATATCACTGCGGCCAGTTACTGCGAGAGGATAGTGCCTCTCATAGAGAGTGCGGTCTTTCGGGAACCAGGACTAGATGTGATGCAGGACAACGCCCTTCCTCACAAGTCGAGGCAAACTATGCGTGAGTTTGAAAGGAGGAATATTTCTCTAATGGAGTGGCCGCCATATTCTCCTGATTTAAATCAGATAGAAACTTTGTGGAGTTATATGAAAGCGTACATGGAGCGTCTTTATCAAGCGTTGGATCAATGGTGGCAGCGGAGTCAAGGGCATCTTCGTCAAATAGTGAACGAGGCGTGGGATCTGGGGTTTAATGGGGATGACTTGGAGAAACTGATAGATTCGATGCCCCGAAGAATCAGAGCCGTTTACGAAGCTGAAGGCGGATATGTAAATTATTAGCTAGATAGAAGTATAATTTATTTATGAAATGTATTAATGAATTAAAAAGTGAATAGAGGGCTATAATGGACCAAAAAAGCAAAACCAACGAATATTTCGTTGTGAAATTTTTGCCATACAAATTTAAAGTTTAGGTGGGGAGATCTACTTATCGTCATGCTAATTCAAGTTAGTAAAAGCCTATATACCCTGTAAAAGTCGAATTTTAGCGCCTATACACGATTAATACCGTAGTATCAGAGTAAGTGTGCGCGCAGATCTGGCTGATTTCTGCTCCAGATAGAACTCGCGACCTTTAATTTGATACGCAGCTCGACATTGCGTTGGCAGCACTGTTGTGATATCAAGAGATTGATCGAGAAATTCAGGCAAAACCATGATATCTTCATCGATGCGATCTCATGTAATTGATTCCTGGCTGGAAGGTTAAAGTTCGAACAGGACTACATCTAATAACATTGCAGCCCATGACCATACGTGGCATAGGGGACGAAGACAGAATTTTTACCTGTACGCGGCGTCCCCTACTAATCTGGAGTTTATCTTCATAGTTGACAGAAACACGCAGTACTTGGTCACGGAGGAAAAGTCACCTAGATGAGTTTCCGGGGCGTAGCCAGCTCCCGTTATGGTGGTGATGGATCAGACTGAGTTGGCCCTTTTTACCAAGATAAATTCTCACCGTTTACATATATTCTGGCATTATATAGCCTTCCGGGGAAAGAGCACCGCTACCTGGGCGCTGGTATTATCGGTATAAGGAGGACATTTGGACGATGGGACATTAGGGAGTGTTTTGGGTGATACCCACGATTTAGTGCTTGGATCCTTGATGTCCTAGCTTGATACGCGAATACTATATATAGTAGAACCTCTCATAGCTAATAGTGGGTCCTGGTATAAATATTGAAAATATTCATTGTAACTTGAACTTTTATATTTGCAACACTTACCCTTGCAGGTTATTTTTCGCGCAGGGGTAAGTATTGCAAAAATAAAATGTAAATTATCTTTGAACCTCTTCAGTAATTATATCGGGACCCATAATTAGCTACAGGGGCTTAGGGGTAAGTGAAGGCAGCTGGAAATTTTATTTACAGGGGTTATTATATGGATATATCCTAGCCATGCTATACAATTTTCTAGGCTAGACGAGATCATATGATCTAATCTTTCACACCGATTTCATTCCATCGGAAAAGCCACTTTTGATATTTGTTCGTAAAAATCTACGGCTGCATCATTGTTAATAAAACCATCTTACAGATATTAGAAAAAGATAAAGTTATCGAACGCCATTCGCAATTTAGCACAAGCCTCCCGAGAATCTACTTTATTAGAATTACTATCCTCTAATCATGAATAGTCAAGCTACTTTACAAGGTCAAACTCGTGCTTCATATCTCAGTCGAGATCAAAGACTTTAAGTATGTGTAGAATTCTGGTACTGAACTAGGCACTTATACGGACTGATTTTCCCCAGATACTTGCACTGTATCGGACGGGATTCACGTACAAACAAATTGCGACTCGGTTAAGAGTAACATATTCACCAGCCAAGAACACTGCTCAATCTGGTCGTGCATCTCCTAAATTAAGGACTGGACGCCCTCCTAAGCTTTCTCTTAACCAAATCTATCAGTTGAAAGAATTCATCTGCAGTTCTCGCGAGGCACGACAATGTTCTTATCTAGAACTGTCAGTTCATTTGTCCTCATGGACTGCCGGAGAAAGTGCAATCCGTAGTGCACTCAAGGGAAGAGGGTACTCTCGATGCTTTCCAAGAAGGTCTCCGCCGTTATCAGAGAATCATATGATGACACGGAAAGTATGGGCAGAACAACGCCTTCAATGGCAAGAACAAGAGTGGTCGCAAGTATTTTGGAGCGACGAAACTTGGATTAATGATGGACCTATTATGCCGAGCTATGTGACTAGAAAGGTATGCAATTCCTATATAAATCCAAAAGTTATTTGATTACTCATAGTCTAAGAAGAAAGGAGAGGCTTATGATAATACGTGTGTCGTTGATCAATACCGTAAGAACAATTCTTGGATGTTTTGGGGTAGTTTCGCCGGAATTGAGAGAGGTCCTTGTGTTTTCCGGGAAGCCGACTGGGGCAAGATAACCTCTGAAGGCTAGCGCCAACACATCCTTCCCCTTGTTGTGAACTGGCACAGAAACAGACAAGAGACAGGTCGTGCATATTTATTTATGCACGACAATGCGCCAGTACACAAAGCACCATCCGCAAGAGATTATCTCATGGCACATGGAATTTAACCTAATTCATGGCCAGTATACTCCCCAGATCTAAATCCAATTTAGAATGTGTGAGGTATGATGAAACTATACATTTAAATTGTATATCCAGAGTATGAGCGGGGGAGGCAGCGGAGTAAAGCAGAGAATCGCCGAATTCTACTAGAGACCTGGTACAACTGTACAACAGGGGATAAGCTTCGATCACTCAATTTAAGCATGTCAAAGAGATGTGAAGAGGTAGTTGGAGTTCAAGGGGGTCCAACTTCATGTTAGGAACACTTTGTATATTAGAATCTTGAGATAGATCTATCGAAATCCTTGATATTATCCCTGATGTGGATTTCTTAAGACACATATTTAATATTTAGCCAAGAGTGACATACTGCCTTCACTTTCGTCGCCAAGAAATCTCTCACCTTAAATTGATATTGAGGTTTTGAGCTTATCCTAATATGGCCTCGCTTAGAAAAGATCAACAAAGGAAACCGCCATATTGGTATAATAAACGGCAACTAAAAACCCTACAAAGACATACTGCCTTCACTTACCCCTAAACCCCTGTACTATGTCACTGCGATTAAATTCGTCTTCCTGTTAATTAAAAGTGGATCTTATATAGAGTCTCAGGGTCAATTAGGTTTACTAGCATGTAGTATTGTAGCCCTAAGTATTGTTACTAATCAGACACAATTAGCGCTAGTTAGCAACAATATCTACGGATGCAATATTACATGCAAGTAAACCTAATTGACCCTTATACTCTATATAAGATCCACTTTTAATTGACGGGGAGACGAATTTTATCGTAGTGACATAGTAGTAGTAGTAGTTTTGTTTATTCGTGCTATGTAGAATCCAAGACTATTATAACACTAGGGTTCCTCTCTGACCCAGGCCACACCTTTTACAGTGCTCCTATCCCCTTTTACCTCGAACCTAAGATCATTGATACATTGACCCATGACGGGTAGCCATTTAGCTCAGTAATTACCCGTAGAATTCAACCACCTTTTCTACGGAACCTTCTGCTCAAAAAGATTGAAAAAGAACAGCCATGGAAACCGGTACGCGGGAAAAAGTCTCAAAAAACCTGCAACTCCAGCCAGGCGAGGCCTAGACACCAGAGCCACACGAGGTGCGTATCTCCATCTGTATCTCCCTAATATCCCATAGTCCAGATATCCTCCTTATACCGACACCACCAGCGCTCAGGTAGCGGTGCTCTTTCCTCGGGAGACAACATAATGCCAGAATATCTGTAAACAGTGAGAATTCATCTTGGTAAAAAGGGCCAACTTAGTCTGATCCATCACCACCATAACGGGAGCTGGGTGCGCCCCGGAAACTCGTTTGGATGACTTTTCCTCCGTGACCAAGTAATGCGTGTTTCTGTTGGCTCTGAAGATAAACTCCAGGTTCGTAGGGGACACCACGTACAGGTAGAAGCGCCGTCTTCGCCCCCCGAAGGTCTGCAATACTGCATGCTCGTAAAACTAATTGCCACTGATACCCTGTATAGTACAAAGGATATAAATGAATGTGTGCCAAGAACTCGCCAAGTGACCAAGAGTTATCGACAATTATTCCAACACCTGTCTTTTAAACCCCATGTGGAGAGAAGGTTGCACCAGTCAAACGACCGGGGAAGATGAGGTATTCTGAGGCACGAGATGTTGCCAATTGGAGCATTTTGTTACGAAGCATTTTGCGCAGTATATAATACCTCTCTATTATCACTACAAAGTTTACATATGACAACATTTAATATGAGCCTTAGCTACTAGGCCCTACACGACTTAGGGCCAATATTCTCAACATACCCCCATAAGCCGTACCAGCGATCCTATATTCTAATTAAGGCCCTTACCATCAACAAGACCAATTGATTTTCTGAATCTAGCGAAAAGTATCTTTTCTAACGGCTTAGTCATACTATCAGCAGAAATTTTGCTGATGGAAATGTAGGAGATAGCAAGTTTGCCAGATTCGGTGAGATCGCGGATGAAGCGATACATGATTTCAATATGTTTCGATCGCTCTTGAAGATGTGGGTCTTTAGATAGGGCGATAGCTCCTAAATTATCTCCCATCATCTGAACAAGCATTGGGTCTTTACCGATGTACTTGCCGAAGCCCATGTCTCGTAATATTTGACCTAGCTAAAGGGCTTGTTTGGCACACATGGACTGGGATATATATTCAGATTCAGTGCTTGAGGTAGCCATTGATTCATATTTTTTACTCCCCCATGAGGCCAGTCCTCAATAAAGCCTTGCAGCACTACCAGAAGTACTTTTTCGGTCTGATTTGACTCCAGCACAATCGGCGTCAGAAAATATGCAGAGCCCATTATCACAACCTTCCACTGGACCATAATGTATCCTCCGGTCGACAGTGTCTCCTGATATCGTAGAAGAAACTTTGCCCCGTAGGCATGACGCACTGTGGGGTCAGACATAAATTGTGCGAGTTTCCCAGTAGAATAATAAATATTGGGGCGAGTATATACTATTGCATGCATCAAACTGCCTAAAATCTGTTGGTACTCCGATGTACTGACACGCAGTTAACTGGGGGTAGTGGGTTGAAAATAGTCGTACCCTTTTATGGGGATGGATCGGTCACAACGGCGAGGCTCAGTAATACCAAAGAGTTCGAGTATTGTTTCTATATATTGTTTTTGGTCGAGGTAAAGAGATTAATCTTCTCGATGACGTTTAACTCGCATTCCGAGAATTTTCTTTAGCTTTCCAAGTGAGGTGGCTTTAAATTTTGCAGTTAAGTGACGTTCAAACCATCGAATTTCGCTGGTATTTACAGCCGCAACTGATATATCGTCGACATAAAGAATAATGAGTTGACGAGAGTGAAGGGTGAATAGACAAGGGTCAGCTAAGCTTTGCTGGCAGCTTATTTGTAGGAGAAATTCCCGAGCTAGCAGGTTTCGATCACGGGCTACTTGCTTTAAGTTATATAAACTGCGATGTAGGCGCCAAACGTGGTTCTCTTTAATTGGGACTCCTATCGGTGGTTGACAGTAGAGACGTTTTTTAGGTGTAGCCTGAGTGAATGCTTGCTTGATATCAAATTGTTCAGCTTCTAAATCCTCTGCGGCAAAAATTGCAAGGAAAGTTATTAAAGTATCAATTCGTACTGTTGGGGCAAAAGTTTCGATAAAGCCTTGCCCGTAAACTTGTGGAAAGCCACGAACCACCAGACGAGCTTTAAACCGTTCGATAGAATCATCATTTTTGTACTTCACCGTGAAAACCCACATCATCTCTATGATGTTTGCACCATCCGGTGGAATCACCTCTTCACAAGTTCAGTTAGCATAAATTCCATTTAGTTCCTCAGTCGCAGCTATATTCCATTCATGACCATACTTGGGATCGGAAATAGCTTGGATATATGACCTTGGTATGCGGACTGTAGTAGCAGGAAAGTATATAAACGCAGAATCAATTTCAGAACATTCTTCCTCATCTTTAAAACGGGCGATCATTGCTTTAATTCTTTTATGAATAATTTTATCGACGCCAGCAGGGTTCTTGCCAGAATCTGAATGAGAATATTTTCTTTTAATCTTACGGAGATAATATGGATGAAGGCATTTTTCAGCCTGTGAAGTTTTGGTGGCTATCATCATAGGTGTCAAGTCGGTTTAAAGTTTTTCTGGAAGCGTGTCAATTTTCGCGGCGGTTTATGACTTGGTGAATCGCTTGTCTCAGAAAAAGCTCTTTTGTAGCTGGTTTTGAGACGACAAACTGACTGTTCTTGGGTTTTTCCAACGAACTATTACCATCGCTCTTGTCAGACTCTTCAAAGTCATTCTGATTCATTCTTTGTTTCATTTGTGGTGAACGAGCTGTATTCTCATCTAAATCCTTACATGCAAAATTAGTAAATTCTGGATTTATTACTTAAGGGTCTGTATCCTGTCGGTTATTTTTGTCAGATTTTTCTTTAATTTGCTGTTTTGGTACTGGATTTTCAACTGAGGTGTTTGGTACTTGTTCCGTCTGAGTATTGTCCACTGTGTTGATTGGTTCTTTATTTGTCAGAGTATTTCCCATTAAAATGTTTGGAATTTGATTTATCTCGTCAACTTCAACAATAGTCGGCAAATTTGACGACTTTGAAGTGTTAGAGATCGGAGTATGCTTTTGTTGCAATTCCATTGTCTAGTAACATGGTTGATGCTTGTACACACTCGCTTAGCTGGAGTTAAGCTAGTGTTAAACTCTATTTACAATAGAGTTTCCTCAACATTCGGTTAAGTGGATTGGGATCATCATAGAATATAATGGAAGAGCATGGAACAACACAGGATCAATTGTAGTGAGAATATTGTATCCGTTGTAGTGACATGACTTCAAAGTAGAACCTTCTAGTAGAATAGTAGAGGATGGTTAGGGGTTCCGGAAAGATGTATATAACGAGACAGTAGACCTTTGTATACTAGCTAAGCAGTTCCTTTTATACATTCAATCAATAGAGATAATTGATTGAGATACTTCTATACTTATCCATCTCATCGTGATCATTACTCTCCAAGGTACCTATCACTCTGATTCCTCTCGTAACCTCGTTATTATATCAGCTTTGGGGCGTTAGGAGGGCGGCCACGAGGAAGTTTATCTGGTAGCGTGTTTAGTGTACCTTGTCCTGTAGCTGAACCACGAATTTGGAGGTTTAAGAAGCAACCTTTCTTTGACTCATCAACATCTACATGTGTTGCTCGGGTAGAGTAGCCACGATCAGAGGCATAGATTCTAAGCTGTTTGTCAGTATTATTATCGTAACCCATAAGTACGCTTTCTCTCCCTCAAGGCACAGCTTTATTAGTGCGAGCTTTGACTGGATGTTCTTTGGGATCAACGTAGCTATGGGCAATACTCCCCCAGACGCGGATATGAGATATATCTATCGGATCGTTGGATTCTTCCCAAGCTTGTAGCACACATTGACATTTTCAATCTTCTGTAGGAGGTCCTAAGTCGATACGATTACGTTCATAGTTAGTAGCTTCAACCGCTTCATCCCAAAATTCAATTGGTAAATTTGCTTCTTCCAGTTTTGCTCGCATACATTTTTCGGTAGTGCGGAACGTCCTCTCTGCAACATCATTTTGGTAGGAGTTATAAGCAGCAGTAGATTCGGATTGTACATCATCTTCGATAGCCCACGTTTCCGCAATTTTCTTTATTTCGCCAGCATTGTCAGAGCGCCCCGAAATAACTTTATGCCCTCTAGAGCTCTTTTCTAGTTCAACCTTTTTACTCCAAGATGTTAGCTTGGCTTTGATTTTATCACATGTTTTCAGTTAGATGACCCATTTGCGACAGCTTGCGTTATCAATGACTTCAGCCCAATATTAATGACCTCTGAGGCTAGCTGGAAAGGGCCCGCAAATATCAACTGATACAAGGGCGAGAGGGATCTTTTTCCATTTGGCAAGCGTCTTTCGTTTCTTCTTTGCCATTTTGGAAATCTTCCAGATACGGCACATGTCTTTCCGTTTTGGTTCTCTAATAACCCTCTTGAGATTCATAAATTCATCGAGATAACGAAGTTTTCCGATGCCGAAGTGTTCGAAATGACGATGATATTTTCTCAACCTTGCACGCTCAATCTTGTCTAGTCCGCATTTATCATCGCCAAGGTCATTTTTTCCGTCGCTTTTAGAAAGTTCATTGGAGGAAGAGGCAAGTATCTGTTTTGAACTATCGTTCACAGCAAGTGGAAATTCCTCAAAGACTGGGGCAATATTTGAAACGACACAAACACCACCAGATAAAGTTGCAGTAACGATAGTATTTTCCTTCAACCTAAAGTACATATTTTTGTCGTTAAAAGAACCTACTAATCCTTTTTGACACACGCGCCGACCGGAAAGCAAATTAACACCCAAATCAGGAACATAGAGCACCTCTGAAAGTAGAACATACCCTCCATCTGCAAGTCTAAGTTCTACAGTGCCTTTGTAGTCAGAAAATAGCTCACCTCTCCCGACTCTAGTTTGACGACGTTTTCGTAGGACGATTAACAGGTCTCTAAAAAGAAAAATATTGTCAGTCATATGGTACGAGGCAGCAGTATCTGAGACCCAGCTGGAAGTAGGAATCTTAATTTTTTGGACTCGCTCTTTGGATATAGCGGCCGTTTCTTCAAAGGACTCGTCGCCACTATCAGCAGCGGTGCCATTTGGGTCAGAAATATCTTCTTCAGCCGCGTAGGCATTTTGACGTTTGCGGCGATCCCCTCGATTTAGAGAAGGTTGAAGATGAGATTAAATGCTGTATTTTTTGCTGAGGCGTCCAGCACGCTCAGAGCGCTTTTCAAGATTACTTCTTCTTACGTCTTTCTTCCGTAGCACGATAGCAATCTCCCGGACACGCTCGTCATAGTGACATTCGAGTTTGGTTTGTGTGCCTGGACAGGTCCAACAAGTAGGACCGGGGCTACCATCATCTCTTACGAGCCGCGGCGATTTTGGTAGTTGTCATAGTCAGACAAAGGTCGAATATTTGAAGCTCGACCACGAGCATGACCACGAGCAGCCAGTACGGATTCTTTACCAATCTCAAGACGGATTTTATCTTCAACATTCAAGAGAAAGTCGAGTTTTTCCATGGTAGATAAGTGTGGTTGGCTATCCAAAGATTGGCGAACTATTTTATACTCAGCGAGCAGCGCTTGAATAAAGAAATCGAAAATAGAAGCCTCATCGTACGCTTCAGTTAATTTGGGGATGGTTTCAACAACACGACGACGGTATTATTTTATTCTTGACTCTCCACCTTCAAGCTATTCATCGACTTGGAATTTGAAGAGGTCAACTGACTGAGTAACTCGCGATTTGCAGCAGGGCGAGTCTTTCTGTATTTTTCTTACAAGGTTGCCAGTTTTTCGGCTGTACTTTCACATTCTTTGACGAGATCAAGATCCATATCGTCTAGAAAATGTGAATTTCGTACCATGCGGAGGCCTCATCTTGTAAATGCTTCTCTTTCATTTGAATATTCCAGACATAGCGGGTGTTATTATCGGTAAAATCGGAATTAAATCTAGCATCTTTTAGAGCTGCGAAGCCTGCCGTACGCTTAGCCTTCTTTACTTTTTCATACTCTTCTTTTGAGATTCTCTTTTGTATCAACTAAATTCCCTGAAAATTCATCTGCAATGTTTGGCGGACAGATGACAAGAGCTCATTCATTTAGGAAAGATTTGCAGATGTAGAACCATCCCTTCGACTTAAGGAATGTCTCTATTGTCTCTTACCATCGGATATAATTTTGACGAGTAAGAATAGGGGCTGCCTGTCTGCGAGTAAGATAATCCGGTATGCTTTTTTTTAAATATAGAAAACTGTTAGAGTTCGCGGGTCATTTGGCCCATGTTTAGTTATGTTTTAGACGAGTGGGTTAGCATCGGATGTCTTCCATTGCTTGGCTTCAAGTATTCCGATATTGTTTTGGGTACCGGAGGAACCCCGGCGTTTTGGAAGTTCGCCCGATGTTTCTCCTACAGTGTGACAAGATACCTTTTTTTTTTTTCTTTTTTTTTTCCTATTATCCTATTTCGGCGCCTGAAGGCCCACGTAGGTATTTTTCGGAAGATACGTATTCTTTGTTATAGAACGACTCATTTTGACGTTTGGAACACTCATACTCAGATTTCATTTGCAGATACCACTACGAGAATAACGCCTTACGACATGTACCCTCTTCCGTGAATACCCACCACAGGGAAAAGCGAGAAAAACCTGTGGCTATCTGAGCATGCTTTCGTCATTCTACGAATACAGTATCACCGCGAGAGAAGTGGTGTGAGGGTCTTGCTGGATTCGAACCAGCTTTCTCCTGTCTCAAGTGGGGCATGTGTCCAAGCTACCCAGACTCTACTTGGGAGAACGGCCTGGACGGTGTACCACTGCACCATCCGACCCGACAAGATATTTTTAGTAGTTTGAGATGTTATTGCGGATATACATTCTGCAAAATGAAGTTCGCTTGTTCAGCCAAATTTTTACTCAAAAGCTCGTAGCTTCAGAACCACTCCATAGAATAAGTCAAAAACCTACAAATATGTAATTAAGTGTCTAATGAAGCATATTCTAAATTTTTGAATCACGACTTAATCTATACAGAAAATGGTAGCTGGGAGAAACTAACTAAGCGAGGCGAACTTCATTTTGCAGGCTATTTTAGTATCTAGTATTACCGCCCTTTGCATCCACGACGGTTTCAATGCATCGAACTAAACTCAGATAATTATTCGTAAGTGCTCTACATGGTCAATCGCAACGTATTGGGCTAACTTTTGGTTGTAATTGAGTGTACAACAAAGCGACATGCCTAGATTAAACATGACAACTCGAGACCAAATCATCCAGCGCCTCAAAGAGGGAAAGTCATTCAATTCTATCACGAGTGAGCTTAAGTGCTCCAAATCTACGGTTTCTAAGCTTCTGAAAACCCTTCCTGAAGAAAGTAGTGCCAGAAAAAGGGGGGATGTAAGTAAGCCGACCCCTCGGGCCAAGCGAAGAATTGTCAACAAAATAGCCAACGGGATTGTTAAGACACCAAAACGAGCGGCAATAAGTCTACAGGCGTCCATGAGTATTCGTGTCAGCCCGCAAACCGTCAGAAATGTCCTTCGAGAGTCGGGCTTGAAGGCCAAAAAGAAGCCCAAAAAACCAGCCTTGGCGGCTCGGCATAGGAAAGCTCGTCTGGATTTCGCTCTAAGACACAAGGAGTGGACGATAGAGGACTGGAAGAAAGTGGTTTGGTCTAACAAAACAAAGATCGATTGAATTTGCAGCGACGGAATCAATTATACCTGGCAGAAAGATAAACAACTGCCCAACAATAATGATACAATCCAGACAGTCAAATTTTGAGGGGGGAACGTGATGATTTGGGCTTGTATGACCTTATCAGGGCCAGGTGCCATGGTTCAGGTAATGGGAAGGATGGACACCCAACAGTACATCAATATTTTAGACCAAAATTTGATCTGTAGTATGAAGGCAACGTGCCTCTTGGGAGATATGCCTCCTGTCGGCCAACTAATCTTTCAACAAGATAACGATTTCAAACACACTGCGCGAGCTTCAAAGGCCCTCTTAATATCGAAGAAGATCACCTGCTTGGATTGGCCCGCCCAATCTCCGGATCTGAATCCAATAGAGCATCTCTGGGGTGAGTTGAAGAGAAGATTGGCTAGGTACGACGAATATCCCAAGGAAGTAGGGGAATTATGAGAGCGTATCAAAAATGAATGGTCAAAAATACCTTTAAGCAGCTGTCAGAATCTAATTGAATCTATGCCGAGACGAATTGAAGCCGTCGTGGATGCAAAGGGCGGTAATACTAGATACTAAAATAGCCTGCAAAATGAAGTTCGCCTCGCTTAGTCAGTTTCTCCCAGCCTCCATTTTCTGTATAGATTAAGTCGTGATTCAAGAATTTAGAATATGCTTCATTAGACACTTAATCACATATTTGTAGGTTTTTTGACTTATTCTATGGAGTGGTTCTGAAGCTACGAGCTTTTGAGTAAAAATTGGCTTAACAAGCGAACTTCATTTTGCAGTGTATAATAGGGCACTGATTGCTAGATGAGCTCATTACGCTTAGTTTTCCGCCATCTCGAGACTATAGAATTCAAGTTAGTCACCTTCAGTCTTCAGTGTCTTTCAGCTCTCGGACTTCTTCAGTTTCAAATCTCTTGTCTTTATCTCCGCTCCCTTACTTCTTGATTGGACCTTCAGCATTAATCTTCAGTTAGCTTGTCGTTACCTTTTCAGCCCATTAAGTCTCATTGCCTCAGCCTTGTGCTTCCGCCCTTCCGATCTTCAGCCTTTCGCCGTTGAGTCACGTGCAGGTCACTACTCTGATAAAAACAAAAACTAGAAGGCAATTAAATATATAGGGAGTGCAAATAAAGTTACAAAATAAAAATATGACTAAATTAAATAAATTTAGGTAAAAGCATGCAAGGGAAAGGAATAAACAAAGATGTTACACCCGAATGAAAATCCAAATGATAAGGGAAAGTTTAAGCAAACGACGAGTATGAATGTACAAAGCGGCTTTTCAAGTCCGATAGTTAGAATAAATAGGTGATCAATTCAATAAGATCCAGCGGTTTCAGGGCCTGTAAGTGCTGTTGGTTCGCTGAAAACTTAGGTGAAGTCTTTCTCGCTGGACTGAATTACTCGTACTTTAAATTCAACAGCTTTGGATGTGTTTTCGATCTCGCGGTAATAGAATCTCGATTGAGAGCTCGAGTTAGGCCTGTCGGATTCCGGTTGACGACACCTCCAGTGTTTTGAAATACAGGCAAACCGGTGCTTCATAATCTTTTGCGCAGTATATTATGACTCAAATATCACTACCAAGTTTACATGACAACATTATATGTGAGCCTTAGCTACTAGGCTCTACACGGCTTGGCGCCAATATTCTCAGCAAGGTATCATATTTGGAAGAAGGGGTATTCCGGGACTGAGTAAGTTTCATAATGAGCAGAGGCGTTTTGGAACGGTAGAATAACAGCAACTTGGTGTAGTTGGCTGTAAACTTTGACAGAAGTCAGGAGAAGAGGACCGGTTAGGGCTCTCATGATGAAGTATACTAGGAAGGGGTCATCTTCGAGAAAAGGTATTGTGAACGTGAGGTTCTACGGACCAGTATATCGTAATCGTTATTTTCATTATCGTTGATCTTGGTGGGCAACTGTTATCGTTTTAGGCCAGTAGAGCCAACTATTATTTTTACCATTTTACCTTCACACATTTCTCTTCGCCCAGCCGAAGGGGCTATGCAGGGAATTTTTGAAAATTCATCTGGAACAAAGGGTTTAAGGCTTTAATGCATTGTGATAGTTGTATCTTCCTTGAGTTATCCCTATGTTAGACTTTGTGTCGGGATACTTTAACACGTCGTAGAGGCGTAATCTACAAATCACGCCCTCCAGTTGTGTTGATTGATCTTATCCTCCATCTCTGTCCTAAATAGGTTTATATACAGTAGCTTACAAAAGTGGTCGAAAAAATCACCAAATCTAATACATTTGACCATAACTTTACAACACGATCTTGAAATTAAAATATTATAGTTTTACATGAAAATTTAATTACTTTACTATCGCTGAGACAATTTTGAAGCAAAAAAAAAGAGAATTGTTTGTTCTATAGTGGTCTTGGCGTTCTCAATTACTCGACCAGTTTTGGAAGCATCATTTTAATACTCAGTATGACCCCCTTTGGCCTTTATTACAGCTGCAACACGCGACGGCATACTCTCAACTAGAGTCTAACATCAAATTGGATCTAAGTTTTGCCAAATTTCCCCAAGTCTTTCCCACAATTCATGTCTACCTTTCGGTGGCTCTGGATACTCACCGAGTCGACACTTGAGCCGACTCCAAAGATGCTCAATCGAGTTCATATCCGGCGATTGAGAGGGCCAATTCATTGTCTTGAGATTTTTAGAAGCTATCCAGCTTTTTGTGTTCTTGTATGTGTGCTTTGGGTCGTTATCTTGCTGGAAGATTAGCTCAGTTGCAGGTACCGAGTCGGGCTCTCTGGCAATTCTATCCATAGTAGGTACTAGAAAATTATCCAAGATTTCCAAATACTCCTTAGAATCCATTCGTCCAACTATACGGCCCATTCCGCCTATCCCATACCATGACATACACCCCCATATCATTAGATTGCCCCCACCAAACTTCAGGGTCTCTTCGATCGCTTCTGGCTGCAAATTCTTTGGGCCTTTAACCCAAGAATATTTAATCCCATCGCTATTTAGCCTGTTTATTTTGGTTTCGTCTGACCAAGTCACCCTTTTCTAGTCTTCTTTCGTCCAATTTTCGTGGTATAAAGCCTAGTTCAAGCGAGCTCTCTGATGAGCTTTTGGCAGCTTTGGTTTCTTATTTTTTATCGCCTTCAGACCTTGCTCCCTTAAAGCCCGCCGGACAATCTCAGCGGAAACTTTATCTTCTCTTTCTGAATTTACTAGTTTGGACGCTCCTACTGCCGTCTTAGCGCTCCCCTTTACCATTAAACGGGCGATTTCTCGCTTGTTTCTAGCTGATAGTTTTTGTGGCCGTCCATTCTTTAATTTCGGTGCTTCTTTCACTATCATCTTTCGGTATTTTACAACAGTGGCATGACTGAGTCCTAATGTTGCTGAAATTTCATTCGTTGATTTCCCTTCATGGACTAATTTTGCAATGGATATTATTTGGTCGGGAGATATCTTTTTCATATTTTTTAAAGAAAAGATTACTTTGATAAAAATCCCCAAATAATCTCATTCAGGGTAGAAGTATTTTCAAAATATAAGTATGAATCAATTGATTAAATAATTTTGATACTGGAGGCTGCATGATTCCTGTAAACACAATTAATCTGACTTTTATGTTTCCTATAAATACAATTAATCTGACTTTTATGTTTCCTTCTTACGTGATGGTTGGAGTTCTTTTACGCCTTAGTTCAAACTCTATCTTTTCCAATCGATTGAATTCCATTGAGATTCAAATTAAGCTACAGATGCACTTATCACCTCACCGATCGATTCGATTATATTTCAAATAACGCTACTTCTGTAGCTTTTACCTAATTGACAGGTCGTATCTTCACCATTCATCTATGTATTAGCTCAGAAATCGGTTGATTCATTTTCCATGGTTGTTTAAAGGTACAGATAATAAGAAATTACAGAATGCAAGAGAAAATATCTTGTGGATTGGATGGCTAGTTGGGAAAAGATCTTTGAGTTCTTGTATCAAAATGATGCTTCCAAAACTGGTCGAGTAATTGAGAACGCCAAGACCACAATAGAATAAACAATTCTCTTTTTTTTTGCTTCAAAATTGTCTCGGCGATAGTAAAGTAATTAAATTTTCACATAATGCTGTAATATTTTCATTTCAAGATCATGTTGTAAAGTTATGGTCAAATGTACTAGATTTGGTGATTTATTCGACCACTTTTGTAAGCTATTGTACATTGGACGCATCACGATTGATGACTAATTAATAAACAACGCCAGCGAAGAAAGTAGGCCGTTTACACCAACAGAAACTGTGCGAATAATGAATCTTTGTGTAAATCACATATCTCTCGCTCTCGTGCAAAGCATGATGAATATTTTTGTAAATGTAAAGTATTCATATTAGATTCTCCATGTTTGTACGCCATACCTTGATCATAACTTTTAGTATTACGTCTAGCGGATGGCGTACTGAACACAGCCCTGAGATACCCGGTTGTGTCAAAAGAAGCCGACATGTAGACTTCTCTATACCATACGATTACTATCGAACCCTCCCTCCCCCCACTTTAAAGTTTTCATAATTATGTTTTAATGAAAAGGACGTATTATCTCCGGACTGACATTTTCCTAGATTATTGCAAGTTCGTCGTTATCGCATCATTCTATATCGGATTCAATTTGAAAGGTAAATGTTTACAGCGGAACAGATGTTCAAACTGGGTCGGATGGTGGTGTGGTACACCGTCCGGGCCGTTCTCCCAAGTAGAGTCTGAGTAGCCAATGCACATGCCCCACTTGTGACAGGAGAGCCCTGGTTCGAATCCGGCAAGACCCTATCCACATTTCTCGCGTGGTCATGTATGTGACGATAACGAAGGCACAACTGGATAGTTGTGGGTGGCTGAAATGCGTCCTGCGGCAGACATAAACAGTTGAGGGTTGAAAGGGCTGTAAGGCGCCTGACTTCGAGTTATGTCTTCAAATGATATTCGGACGTGAGTGCCCCTCATATCAAGTTGAGTCATCGCTCCATGTACCGTACCAGTGTCATTCGTGTCATAGCCTAACGGCTGTATACACAAGAATAAATTTAAAAAAGAAGATATTCAAATTAGCCTAATGAATTGTGTCTAAATCATCTACAAAATTATTTCCTTCAACCACTGACCTAATAGCCAGAGTGGAATTAGGACATGTATTTCTGCTATGTCCCGTTGCCTCACGTTCCATGCATCTCACTTTGTCATGCCCTACCTCCACGCAAGATGAACAATGTCGCTGCACTTGACTCTGGCGCTCAAACAGAATGAGAATTCTTCCAATTTGCGCCACCCTCTGTCGATTAAGTGCTCGTTGATGAGCTCTTCCTGTTACTGTTGACGGATCAGTTGATGTTGATTACAACAGAGCAAGTCCAAACGAATACAGTTAATTATCTAAATCTAGGGAAAGAAGGCGGAGAGCACTTCTACTTAATAAATACATCGTTTGGATCTGCGTTTATCCGTACTCAGAGCTCTGTCCTTTCTCGTGACGAGTTCTCTGTGCCTTCCGTCAACTAAACCTCCCGAGTCCTCATCCGAGGTTTTATCTCGCTTAACTGTCGTATTCTGAAGTCATCTCGCTTATCGTATTACACAATACGGACTCGTATAGGATATCCATGCAGTACTGGCGCAGCCAGTATCCCTCAAGGGTTGAACCCGTAACAGTTACCTATTCAAGCAAAGGCACAACCGGGGCTCCGCGCATGCGATTGAGCTGCAGCTTTTAAGAATTCAAAAGGCGCATATCGGCCTTCTGCGGGCGAAGATAATGGTATAATATTCATTGGATGTGAAATATTTTTCGGATTTTTATGGTGTCAAAGTTTGTGATCAGGGAAGTTGAGGTTGAGGTTGGCCGACGTGTAGTACTGTCGACAAGTTTAATTAGCGTTCTATCACTCTATTGTTTTGAAAAAGAGAAATGGTCACATTTGTTACTGTCTCACAAGGAGTTGATTGGGTTGATAGGTATTATGAAATGTGACTGTATATTTTTTTAGGAGTGATGTTTATCTAGGCCACAAATAGTTCAGGGAGTTCTATACTCTGTGGGTGGCTCTTTGCAATGTCGTTATTGATCTAGAGAATCAAAAGTTTTGTTTCGTGAACAGTTTGGTAGAGAGTAATATTGACTTTTTATTTCACCCTCACATATTTATCCGTGAACATTAGGAAACGCTGCTAGAGAAACAGGCATGGAACATACTGAATAACCTATTTTTTCATTAAAACAGAATTAGTTATGTAAGTTGTGAAAGGTGTGTGGTTAGGTAGCAATCGTCCTATGCAATGCCTTGTGTACTTTTCTTTTTCTTTTTTTTGCATGCTTATGACGTCGTGCCGGCGCACAGCACACCGTTTTAGGGATAATGTATTGGATAGTTCAGCCCATCTATGGCTACCCGACGCGTCAATCTCACGAAAGATTCCAACCAAGTAGATGTGCCTTCTTCACACACACCATGAGAATCCCCAGAGCCAATTCCATGTTTCGACCACCTATCCCGGGTCACTGATCCCGTGGTTTCTTAATTACCAAATTCCCTCCCCAACAGTTAACCTGTGAGTGACTCTTCGACCGAAAAATTCCGAAACAAAAAACCCATCAACCGAGGTGGTACCGTTCCACGAATCTATTTTGCCAGCTGAAGGAGCGCCAGCATTTCAGAGTACAGGGCGGTTTAGAAACATCTGAATTATGCCGGTATTTCATGTGTCGGCGGCCCTTTTTCTGACGTTGCTTTGGCACACGCACAACGTATCGCAGTCAAAATTCCTCAAGATTCCCTCTCCAAAATCATTTCCTTCTCCCAAATCTTAACACCCGTTCGTCCTTTTCCGGTAGAGATTGGTCCAGATCTCTTGCCAAAAGTGAATATTATTTTATGTCTGCCTTCCTAAATTTGTGCTCCACAACTTAAGTCCTCCGACGCATGTCAACAACATCGGAAGCGTAAATGAGCTCGTTTATCCAGGTAGGTGGTGATACTGTTTTTTCTGTGTGATTTCCAGAGAAAGGGGGCTCGAGCTGATAGGATATATAGGCGTGAGAGACTTGAGGTTGGTTTGGTCAGGGTCTTATTCAGGAGAATTGTTGACAGGCTGAGGAGCTGTTGGCCGGGAGTGCCTTGCGGGCCTCCAAGTTCGAATGAGCTGCGACTCTTCTTGGCTATCCCAGATATGCAAACATACTGGGAATTTATAGCCGGCACCGCGTGAAGGTGAATAGTTTAACCTTGCCAGCCTTGTGTACTTGAAGTATAGCCTTAGTGCCTGACAACCTGTTCAGTTTCAGCCCATAACCACGACAATAATCAGTCATTTACTGCGGGTTTCAGTCTCGCCGAAGATTACAGTTAAGCGTTACAAATGAGCAAGTCCGATTCGGGACTTGATCCACTAAATGAAGCAAGTGAGTTTCTAAAATTCTACCATGCTGCTCTTTATTTTCTTATTATCGGACAAGCCGTGCCTGAAAAGTTTTGAATAACGATAACAACGAAGGAGTTGGCTTGACAGTCATACTTTTGGCTCATGTACGTGGAACAAGTGGCACCAAGAGATTAAATTCAGACAACTTGGGATCCAGCAAAGTAATGATTACAGAAGATTTAAGTCTGTCCTGGTCTGTGGGCGAGGAGTTTTGACATCCGTAGCCTGGTTGCCGGTTCCCTGACGAATAGTGAAGCAAATTAGCCGTAAAATCACCAGCTGCGTACGGTATATTTGATGCAATTTCTTTAGAATTTTTTAATTTTTTTCAACTGACCTGGAACTCTCAGAAATCTCAATGAAATTCACAATTTGCGCAAAACGATAGACTGATTGATCAATAATTAAATTTCAATTTAACTTTTTAGTAAAAGGCCCTCGAAATCCTAATATATGTACTAAGCTTTTAAAATACGTGTAGGCAATAGGATTAATTTGGATATCAGGACATTCCTCGGGTTAAGGTCAATCACCTTGCTCGAAGAAGTAGTCGTGCAGTCGAGAACGCCTATAAAGATACAGAACCTGCGAGATTCAGCTATGCTTATGAGAGCCGGAGTTTGGTAATACGGCGAGTTCGTAAATACACGCGTATATATGTCCATGTATGTTTCTATCTACGCCGGGGTTGGAATTTCATGACTAGTGTTGCGGCAGCTATATAGTTCAGACTTTACCTACTCATTTCACTGTAGCGGCTTAACAACCTAGTCGTGTTGTTAAAGCGATTTTATTTTAGTAGCATACATTGGAAGTTTAAATTAATTGAATATAATCTATTATTTCTACCTAACCACTATTATTTAGCTCATAGGTGGTTGGTTACTCGCAGTATAACTAACAAGCAGTCGTTCTCATGTATTGAGAGTAGGTACCCCCAGAATTATCGACCGATCTATCAATACCTTTTCCAACACGAACGCAATTCAGATACATAAGGGACCCATTTTGAAAATGGACGGGAAAACGAAAAAGGGCATACATATCAAGGAGTCTAACCTTTTTCCCCACCAATTTCCGATGAAAACGCCTGACCCACAGATTAGGGGGTGTCGAGGAAAACCAAATATTCTGTTGCTAATTACCCGATATATTTCCGTTATTTCGGAAAGATTGTTTTATCATCCTTACCAGGGTTTGTTACCTGTGTCAGGCGATACTTTCGAAGCGGTAGAAACTTCTACCAACGCCCTTTAAATTTTGTCAGTGTATATGAATATGAAGTTGGTATAGAAGCCTTTAGCTTACCACCTCGGCCACCACCGCGGCCTCCACGATAACCACCACCACCATATCGGCCGCCGCCACCGCCTCCTCCGTAACGAGTCATCTCGACAAGCCGTGGATCTATTTGCTGCTTTGCCTCAGTAAGTACTGAAACTAAGTCTCGGGCCTGCTTTGAATCTTATCCAGTTGTCAGTAAGTAATATTTCAGGAAGGGCCAAGTAAACTCACTGTCAGTGGTAAAAAATGTTATAGCAGTTCCCTTTTGACCGGCACGGCCAGTACGGCCAATTCGGTGTATGTAGTCCTCAGAGTTATTAGGATAGTCATAGTTTAATACGTGTGTGATGTTACGGACATCTTGATCGATAAGTTAGCAAGAGCAAGACAAGCAAATAACAACATGCCGAGCAGCTTCTCATAGGGCTGCACTGGATTGTATTGATTACTCTCTCGGCATCTGACAATAAATATCTGTTGCGGGTTAAATGCCAGGGTCAGAGGTCCAGACATATAGGTCCTCTAAGTTGGAGTCTTGGAGACAACTTAACCGAGTCAAGAGATGCCAATTCTACACGCAATAAGGCATATTCTAAGAGCGGGATTGGCGAAGTGCAATCATGCCACACGGTAAGCCCAAGACACCTTTGAGAGGGACCTAAAGACACGGAAGAACCCGGGCATAATGGCGCAAACTAGAAAGCGCCGTAGCGTCGAGAGTAAAGAATTACTTAACGTGCGACAGAGCGCGGCTATGCAGGAGACGGGAATTTCAATCATACCAATACCACGAGAAGCCACATCTGTGGCAACCATGATGGGACTTTTTCCAGTTTTGAACTCATTTAGGACCCAGTCACGCTCGTTCTGTTGCTTGTCTCCGTGAATGGCTGTTGTTTATTAGCAATGTCTAGGAATATATTAGAATTAGGCTTACAGAGTGCTGGCCAGCCATCCTGTCGAAGGAAGCGAGTTATGTCGTCTGCAACACGTTTTGTACCTGTAAAAATCAAAATTTTGTTGTCCTTATCTTCCATAATCTTTTCCAGATGCTTGGTCATCTTATCTCGTTTTTCAAATTCTGAGACGACTTCGACAATTTGAGTGATTCTATGGTTAGCAGATAATTCAAGGGATCCGATATTAACTTGGATGAAGTCTTGCAGATAGTCTGAAGCAAGATTTCGAACTTCTTTTGGCCATGTTGCTGACCACATACAGGTTTGTCTATCAGGTCGAATTTGCCCGAGAATTTTGCGAATTTGAGGTTCAAATCCCATGTCCAGCATGCGGTCAGCTTCGTCAAGGACCAGATAGGTTACACGGCGTAAATTAGTCTTTCCAGATTCGAGCATATCAATTAAGCGACCAGGAGTTGCAATACAAACCTCAACACCTTTAGCCAAGTCCCTGATCTGTCCACCTTTAGGAACACCTCCGTATACACAAGTGTTGCGGATCCGCGAGGACTTGCCAAATTTCGTGATTTCTTGCTGAATTTGAACAGCAAGCTCACGGGTGGGGGCTAAAACGAGAACAATTGGACCGTCTCCCGGGGCAAGGAGAGGTTGAGCATTGATATGTACAATAGCTGGTAGACAGTAAGTTAATGTTTTACCGGATCCAGTCTCAGCAATTCCGACAACGTCCCGCCCCGAAAGGGCCATAGGCCAACCTTGGGACTGAATGGCAGTTGGTGCTGGAAAACCTTGGGCCTTTACTTCACTCATGACATATGCAGGGAATCCTGCTTCATCAAAATTTTCGACTGGTCTCGGGACGTCGCGCCCCTGAACAGAAATACCATGGAGATTACGAAATTTTATAACGTCAGCTTCCGAACGGGCAGTAACGCAAGGATCTTCTTTGTAGAAAGACTTTTCGAATTTGGGCATATTGTTAAGGTCCCATGATTGTTTCTGTAGATTAGAGCCTGATGAAGGTTAGTAAGATCTGCAAGTTATCATCTCCGAGTACACACCGAGAGCAGACATGCGATCACCGCCTTGACCTCCACCAAAATTACTGCCATAGCCACCGCCCCCTCCTCCTCCAGTGTATCCGTTCACATTTCCGCCGCTGTTGTAGCCACCACCACTGCCGCCAGACTGACCTCCATATCCACTGTAAATTATTAGCTGAAATTTTTGTAACAGATTTGCCATTATCATCTTCTTCTTAATATACAGGAGTTGATAAGAAACACTTGTGTTTTTTCTTCTGGGAAGAAAATGTATGTGATGATAAAAAACTGGTAAGCAATCATACCTGTGAGAGTGAGAGTTTCCGTAACCAGCGTCGCGACCATGAGAGTGAGAATCGCGTCCATAACCACCAGAACCTCCACGGCCTCCTGAGTAACCGCCACCATAAGACATAACTGATTTACCTGGATACCTTTTTAAATGAAAAGTAAGTAAGGTAGAGCAATATTTGGATTGAACTTGAGAGGTCTATGTGTTGAAGTTCGTTAACCAGACCTGAGTGGAAGAATACGAGAAGGATAACTGATTTCTCGTTCGAATTGTTGCGCGTAATTTTGGAATGAGTTGCGAAAAACAATTTCTCTTCAACTGACCAGGAAGAAATTTAATCACAGCGTAGAAATATCAGAAGCCTAGTCACGTGATTTTCCTTGTCACTCTACGCGAGCGCGACTAGCCTGACTTCATCTAGAAAATTACGACAATGTCTTCCGAACTCGCATTGCAGCCAAGTTTCCATAATTCGCGAAAGCTTCTGACAATCAACTGTCATCTCAGGGATTTTTCTTCTTAATGATATTCAAACTACATGTATGCTTGGATCAATCGTTTCAAAATTCACTCACTTAATCCTTCGAACGCTCTTAATGATGTTTATCGGGGTAGAATTGCTCCAAAATATCCACGTGACCTATTAGTGTTGCTGCCAACATGGGCTCTAGGATAAGATTTCATAATACGTAATTGAAGTAATGTTATATTCCGAGAGTCGTCGCAGTAAATTTAATTGACAAGCTTTGCAAGACTTTCCCGAGATCAATTTTTACATGTAGACAACTTTTATCCCTGTACTACAGTACTTCTCGTCGCTGATTATAAACACAGGCACATGTACATCTATAAGTTCATGTATCGGCGCTTGACAGAGTAGCCGGCAGAGCTTTCGATAATTGTCGATTGTCCAAATAATCCTGGGTTCAGAATTGTGATTCAATACAAACCCCTCTGGTAAATATTTGATTCATCCCACAACCCTTAAAATTCAATTCTGCCCGGCAAATTTGATCTGCTAATAAGTTCGTGACAATTATGACAAATACGGAACAGCGTCTTTTAAAGTTACAGATTACCAGATATTTAATGTGAGCAAAAACCATGAATGTAATCTCACCTTTTTAATGATCTTCTTTAGCTGTACACCAGCGCTATATAATTTGTAAAAATTCTCACTTAAGTTCGAGTCTCTAATATTTTAGGCGAATAATTCTTTTTAGGGAATATGTAATTCAATCACACATTTAGCTATTCTGATCACAAAATTAGTAATTAACAGGGCAACCCCAGTAACAGCACTTGGATCGTAAAATAGACGAGCCCATAGCAGGGATTTAGGTCAGGTCGATGTGCGAGATAGCGCCTTATTTTTTGTTTACTTAACCTCAGAAGACATTGATCAATGTCTCGTAACGTGCTTGACCACTTGGCCGGTCACCTTATAGAGGAACTGACCAATAGGTGAGTTCGCTTATAAAAAAGCGACTGGCCAAGTGGTCAAGCACGTTACGAGACATTGATCAATGTCTTCTGAGGTTAAGTAAACAAAAAATAAGGCGCTATCTCGCACATCGACCTGACCTAAATCCCTGCTATGGGCCCGTCTATTTTACGATCCAAGTGCTGTTACTGGGGTTGCCCTGTTAATTACTAATTTTGTGATCAGAATAGCTAAATGTGTGATTGAATTACATATTCCCTTTTTTAAAACATAGTTGGGGGTGCTCTTTTTTTAAATCATATTGTTTTTAGCCATCTAGCTATGAAAAATCCAAAATTGGGGGTGCTAAATGGGTTAAAATTGACAGACTCATGTCGGCAGATTTTTTTGCCAAACATCTATCTTAGATACTAATACTTGGTAAACCATTCTTTGGCCTAGTTTGTTTGTAGTTGTGTTTATTCGTGCTATGTGGAGTCAAAGACCATTATATCACTAGGGCTCCAGTCTGACCCAGGCCACACCTTCTACAGTGCTCCCATCCCCTTTTACCTTTTACCATATGCCTTTTATCTTTTACCTCGAACCTAAGATCATCGATACAATGACCCATGACGGGTAGCCATTTAGCTCAGCAATTACCCGTAGAATTCAACCACCTTTTCTACGGAACCTTCTGCTCAAAAAAAATTGAAATAGAGCAGCCATGGAAACCGGTACGCGGGAATAAGTCTCAAAAAACCTGCAACTCCAGCCAGGCGAGGCCTAGGCACCAGATTCACACGACGTGCGTATCCCCATCTGTATCTCCCTAATATCCCGTAGTCCAGATATCCTCCTTATACCGACACCACCAGCGCTCAGGTAGCGGTGCTCTTTCCTCGGGAGACAGTATAATGTTAGAATATTGGTAAACAGTGAGAATTCATCTTGGTAAAAAGGGCCAACTTAGTCTGATCCATCACCACCATAACGGGAGCTGGGTACGCCCCGGAAACTCATCTGGGTGATTTTTCCTCCGTGACCAAGTAATGCGTGTTTCTGTTGGCTCTGAAGATAAACTCCAGATTCGTAGGGGACACCACGTACAGGTAGAAGCGCCGTCTTCGCCCCCCATTCTCTGGCCTTAATAACAACCGGAAATCTCCCGGGCATGATCTTTGCCATATACTGACATTTTTCCGCGGATATTTTGTCTCCTTCCTTCTGGACTCTTTCCCAGAGCTCTAGTATCCCACTAGTCAAGCTCTAATACTCATTTAGCCTGCCTTCAAAATATCCTAGAATTGCTGGGCTCGGTTGAATTGAGATTTCGAGACTTTGCGTACTACTTTGCTACTTTGCAACACAGAATCCATGGTTAGTAAGCCATTTAATAACCTATTGAAAGATGTATTTAGAAATTCTTTATGTTAAAAAATGACCGCCTTTTCGCCTAGACCGCACTTCCCGGGGCTTTTTTACAGTATTTTGTCCAAAATCTGGGTATAAACCTGCTTAGATGTTTTCCCGGTGACTTTGATGATAATTTCAATCCTCAGCCAAACAAAAATCTCCGTATCGTCATGGTACCATCTCCAAAATTGAGGGTGTTCTTAACATGGCTGCGGATATGTTTTCTTTTTCTCTAGCGCTCAACGCTTGCCATCCTAGAAAAATCTAATCATCTAGTTCTCGTCTAATCAGACAATATTTTCTAACTCGTCTAGCTTCCAATCTTGATGGGCGATCGTAAAATTTAGGTGCGAAGGTGCCCCTCCTAGAAATGCGGCTTTCTTTTCTTCACAGCTGCCTTAAACCCAGCACTCATGACATAATTTCTAATTTCCTGTAAAGCAGAAGCTTTCGATGGTGTTCTTTAGCCGCTGAATAACTCTGACAGCACTATGCGCTATGCCAGTAACAATAAGCCGCCTTACATAACCAACATTGTCTGATATGAGCTTCAGCGGGCGCCCACCCTTGGAATATAAAATCTCGGAAATTGATTTGGAGCGAATTTGGAGATCATGAACTCGCCGCGAAGAGGTAATTCAGATGGACCTTGAAGTTCCTGTTGTTGGAAAAATTCCAATGATTAGTTTTCGTATTACAAATTTGCTGTTGTTACAACATACATATATATTCCTCACTCACATCCCCTCTCCCAGTGGCCGGCTTTTCATATGTTTGTACACGTAATTGCTTTTCTATAAGGCAGCCTCGATTAAATAATTCGCTACATAACAATTTATATAATTTGATTTTATTTGAATTGAATTGAATACTATTCGTATCAGGCATACGCAATACACCCAAGAGGCGTGATACGGGTATGTGATCACTAAAGACTCACTTCTACCTACATGACCAAACCCTGTCGGGCTGGAGAAACAAAGGAAATAAAAACAAAACAGAGAAACAGAAAAATAAATTAATAAATAATAATAAATATTGCAGTTGTGACGCCCTGCATCATGTCCGCCTTTCCTCAATACGCAGAAACAAACACGAATCTGTGCTGTAGGAAATATCTCAGAAAAGAGCCCTACTAGCCTGTAAAGTACCCGTCTGATTGTGACATTTAGTTACTGTAAAGAAGTGCGGAAAGTCTTGCCACCCCTCCTCTCCAATCATCGCTTTAACGCGAGGCGGAGCTTTTTTCTCGCAACTCCTCCAACGTTGCAAAGCAGGCCGACACTCTGCAAAGTGCCGGGGTCTTTTCTCCCGACCGCAAGTGCAGCTCAGGTATTCAGTCTCATGAAAAAACCGCCGATGGTAGTCAGCAAAGTCTACATGGCCAGTTCGGGCTGCTGTCAATCGATGGTGGGCCCATCTTGGTAGGACTAGCTCTGGAGGTCCCTTCCGTCTCATTCGAAGATCCAGATCTTCATATCGTTTTGTGCGATGCTTCTGCCACCAAACTCCTACCAGCTCTTGGCCACGCGAGTTTAACAGGAGCCCCATTGCTGCAAAGGTCGGTTTATATTCTCTATTATTTGAAACTGTCGTTCCTGTTTCGATTATCGCTTCCAAAGCTGATCTTGCCAGCTTTTCGACTTCTTCATTTCCTGATATTTCACAGTGACCAGGCACCCATAAGGTTTCCACTTGGCGATGTTCTCGGCACAAAGTGACAAATATGTCCACTGCAGCCTGGGAGGAGCTAGATCTACCATTGCGAAGTGCGTAAACTGCTGCTTGATTATCCAGAAGGACTTTTATTGGTACGTTTCCTGTTAATTCCACCGCTGATTCGAGAGCTTTGACGGCTCCTATAATTTCCGCGTTGTAAACCTCCGCGTCTAGAAGTGGGCCTGATCCACTTCTAACAAGTTCACCTCCTTGATAGATTGCATACCCCCAAGCGGACCGGCCTGGACCATATGACGATCCGCCCGAAAAACTACATATTGTATCTGGCGAAAGAGTTTTTAGCCAGCTCTTTATTCGTTCTGCTTCAACGACTTTGTTGATGTGAGGGAGTTTGTGAGGTACCTCGGGTAAGGTAGTTTCCCGGGGCCCTCCGTTGCTGGGATTTGTCGCACGCTGGTTTATAGCTGCGTAAGGTATTGCTCAGGTCTTTTGAAAGCGCGTTATTTCTGCCCCGCTCTCAGTCCTAGGCGTCTAATCGTATCTTTTGGGGTTTCGATTGACCACAGGGCCAGGGGGTGCCCGGTATCCATCCTTTGTATACGGGCTGCAGCCTTTAGTTGCTTCAGTTATAATAAGATTGCTGATAGAGGGATTCCAGCTTCTCGGTGGAGCGCTGTATTCGGGGTCGTTCGCCAAACAGGTAAAGCTGTCTGGATCGCTTTATGAATTGTTTGGTCCAATAGTGATGTGTGCTAGCCCACACCAGTACTTACTTCTTTTTCCTGCTTGGTGGACCTACGAATAAGCCCAGGCCACCATGCCTGTGCTCCGTACAATGCCGTGCTCAATACGCATGTCTGTACAGCGTGAATCAAGGGGCCGGGTGCCGCGCCGCGTTGCACATCGTTAATTTGTCGCAGGAATTGGGATAGTCGGTTAGCTCTTCCAGACCATTCTTGCACATGCTGTTTGAAGTTCAGTTGGGTGTCTGGCCAGATTCCTAACCAGTTGATATAGGGTGCCGGCTCGATTCTTTGGCCATTTATTGTGATGAACAGGACCATCGTATTAGCTTTCTTCCTTGGTCTACCTCCTATTACAAGAAGCTCTAACTTTGAGGGATCAAACTCTATCTGGTGCTCTTTTGCTAGTTATAAAAGGCTGTCTATGTCCTTTTGAGCTGCAGATACCGCTTCCGCAGGGCTGTTTCCGATTCTGACTGCGGCCATATCATCGGCATAGCCGAACCTGCTACTTAACCCACTTTCCGGAAAAAGTATACTTATGTAAAGCGTGAATTGATGCGGGGACAGTGGTGATCCCTGAGGAAGTCCACATTCTACGGTCCTCTGCTCTGTTATTCCGCCTTTGTACCTTACTTGGACTTTCCGTTGTCTAAGAAATGCTTGTATCCATCGGCAAAGTGAGAGAGGCCATCCTTGTTCTCGCATACGCTTTAGCAGACGGTTGTGCAGTACTGCATCAAACGCCCCCTGTACATCAAGGGTAACCATAGCCATGTATCTACCGCTTCTCATGGTTGCTTCTGCGTCATGGATGACACAGGAAACGAGATTGACTGCTGATCTTCCGGGTAAAGGGCCAAGAAGTTGTGGGTGTATCACTTGATAGCTGATCGCTAAGACCGTCATTCTTTTTCCTGCTAGACGCTCGAGTCCTTTACTTAAACCAGACAGGAGAGATATCGGGCGCCAGCCCTTAGGGCTTGACAGGTCCCGGCCTGGTTTAGGGAGTAAGACGATCTCCACCACCCTGAAGGCGGTTGGGAAATGGCCGAGCCTCAAACATGCCTGGTAAAGATCTTTAATGAGGGATCCTATGTGGGACTAACAGGCTTTGAGTAATCGTACAGTGATTTTATCAGCTCCTGGTGCCGTATCTTTTGTTCAAATTGTTACTGCCGCTACTTCTTCAAGAGTTAGTTCCGTCTCCCATGGTATACGTTCTTCTTGCCCATTCCTTCACAACGGAAATGCCGTTAGCGGCGCTGAATCTGGACAGTATAATAGTCCTGAGCACAGAGGCCCGTTCCTGCGGGTCTGAAAGCCACCGATTTTCGTCGATCTGAAGTGGAGGGGTTCGGCTGCTGGCCGGTATTTAGCCCACTTCATTAGCTTGAACACCTGGGCTTCTGTTGTGGCAGCCTCTGCCTGCTTCTTCCAGTATTCTCGCTTGGCTGCTTTGACTGCTGCTCGGAATCTCTTGCGTGATTCTACCGCTAAGGATAGGGATTCTTTTTTTGCCTTAAATTCCAGCTACTTAGGACGACATTCATCGTTCCACCAAGGGCCTGATCTCCCCCTCCTTACTTCTGGTATCCTGCCAGATACTTTGAGGGCGTTTCCAAGTACTTGTAACAGCTCTTTCGTAAATTTCTCAATATCTGGCACGCTATCCAATGGGCCCGATATAATCCATTGTTTAACACATTGTGTAAATCCCTCCAGATTCGCGTCGCTGACTCGAAAGTTTTTCGTTACCCCGGACAGGTCTGAGGTTCCTGGCACGTGGACCATGCCTTCAATCGTTGAATGGTCCGGCGTACAATGGTAATGAGAAGACACTGACGCAGCGACAGCAGTGTTACTCCAAACTAAATCCAGAACATTTCCGCCCCTGTGCGTTGGTTCCCCAATGATTGAAGCTAGGTCCATTTCATAGGCTAATGCCCATTCCATTATCCGGTCTCCATTTCCGTACTGGTGAGTAGCCTGTGGTTGCCAATGTTGCGAGACTGCATTAAAGTCGTCTCCAACAACCACAGGACCCCGAGGTCTCCACTGAAGTAAGGGTTTCAAGGTCTCACTTGCACATGGGGCCCGGTAGACATTAACAAATGTGAGACCAAACAACTATACAAAGCAATAGTTGGCATTCTGACTTGTTGACGAAGGAAATATCTGGGTGGCATGAAGTCCTTTGCGTGTAAAAGTAATCGCACGTGGTCTTATGCCTATTCCTCTGAATGGTATATGACAATTAAATCCAGGATGACTTTTTGTTGTAAAATTTCCGTCCCTCTGCGTAGTCCATGGCTCCTGCATTAAAACTACATGCGCTTCTGCTTCCCATGCCTGTTGCGAAGCAATATCCATACTGGGTCCGCCCTTCCCTACGTTTACTTGGTGAAATGAGAGGGTGTTGATCTGTCTAGAAGAGTAATATCGGTGGGGGTTCCTACTCATAGATCTTGCATAGTTGCTTCTTGGGCAGCAGTTTCTTCGACGGCCTTCTCTCTTTTTATTTTATCCTGGTAGCCGCGGCATTTAAGTCACGATGTCCCCGTCCTCGAATGATTCGGAGGTCGGCAGTAGTTCGTCGTAAAATGATCCCGTTTTGGCGTTGAGGTCGGGCCATACAATTTAATTCAATTGACTCGTATCTCCCGTTGCATCGTCTACAGTATTGGCTCTTAGTACAAGAGCGTGTGGAGTGAAAGCCCCAACATTTCTGGCATTGCTCTATAGGTCGTCGTCACATAAAAGGAACTGCAGGTCCACTCTCATCGAAGAGTCTAAACCTAGGATTAGAAGGCTTTTGTTTGAAGTGTATTATCCAGCTTGTAGAATACTGGCCTAGATGTGCTTTGTTGGGGCGCACTAGTTCAGGTGCGGCTCCACTGACAGCAAGACTGTCAGGATGACGGCGGACCTCGACTAGGGGGTTAAGGTGATTATAATAGTAGTGGTAGTTACGGTAAAGATGATAGTTACGGTAAGGGTGATGGTTACAGCGAGGATGATGATCGTGGCTAAGAAGGTGAGGGCGAAGATGGTGGAGATAAGGGTAATGATGCAAGTGGTGGGGGTGCTGATCAAGATCAGAGGAAATAAGTTAATGAGGTTTATGACAAAGGACTTGACGTGCAGGTTCACAACTGAACGCCTGTCGAACTATATACAACAAAACCTGTTGAACCGTCCAAAAACAGACTTCTAGGCGAGATTAACATTTTTACAAAAACAAACAGGTCTAGGCGCCGATCCTAAATATTCTTAGGAATCCAACAAAGACATTCATTTGCTACCAATTCATTGGTCACTAGAACCCTACTATCCAAGGTCCTAAGGTAGAGCGGGACTTCTGGTACGATCATTGAAAACCACTTAGAGGCAGGATCAATTTTGGCCTTTTCTGCTTCAAAAGACTCCCTACTTGAAGGAATTGAGTCTCTAAGCGCATCTGATGCGCATTCGATTGCAAATCTAGATCATATTGTGTACATAGCTGAGATAGCGGAGATTGCCAACCCAGCTTTTTCCGTGATAATGTTCTTGAGTATTACTAGAGACAGATTTCGCCGTTCATGTTGCGGTCCCAAGCCTAAGAAAATTCGTCTGTCTTCTTTCTGAAAGGTTTCCGTCGCGAATTTTGTTTGCGGACTCCGCTTTTGAGAGATAGGCGCGGCCGTTGGAACTGGTAGCTTAGCTGCTTTTCGTGCTACAGTGACCCACGGTGAAGTATTTGCATGAGGGTTTTCAGGTAATTTGTAGGTCAGTACCGCGGTCGGCACCGCGATCGTTTTTTCCCTTTGGCATAGCTGTTGTTATTATGCCCGCCTCAGATTATGGGTTCTTACAGGGTGTTTCTTATGTGTCACAAGGTCCAGCTGCCATGGATGTGACTGTAGGAGCTAATTTTTCAATAAAAGGTCCCACTAAGGCCGCTGCTTCTGTTTTCGCCTTTGTTTTAGCCCAGGCGTCGATCATCTCGAGAAATTCTTGAGCTAGAATTAATCTCTGCTTGCGTTCGCGATCTGCCAGTTGCATCGCTGCAGCGATACCACGGAGACTGGGGTGTAGGTTCCCACCTGGATTGGTGGGCGTAGAAGTTGACGGTGCGCTGGTCAGAAGGGTTGAGACTGGGGGTGACGAGACTGAGGGGGGTGTATATGTTGGCGGGGGCTGGTGAAAAGGTGGCAGCCAATCGTCGAATGGAGTCTCTACTTCATGAGGTTGATAGCTCGAAGTGCTACCGGAGTCGAAAGAATAATCTATTATTCTCGACATCATCCAAGAAAAATTGGGGAAGGTACAATTTACATAACTGATTTGTCAATCGGAAAGATTTCAATCAATGTTTTTTTATTTCAGAAGTCCCGTCCTTTCTTTCTGGATCTATCTAGCCTTTTATGTAGACATTAAACTTTGCCAATCCTTTTTCCTTCTCCTTTTCTTCGTTCTAGAACAACTCTGCTATCAGTACTTCGGTGAAGCCGACTACATCTCAAGAGTCAGTGACGTCAAGCCTCTAACCTCAGTATTCCCGATGCTTGCTCGAACTTCGGTTATTCCGACCCCCTTTCCTAACTGCTCGGTGAGCCCGATACCGAGCTTACGCGAAAGCCGCTTAACCGACACTTAGAAAAGGAGCTAAATATAGTACATATATGCATAAAATATTTAGACTTTTAAGGAGTAGCATTTAACCAATTAAACAAAAGGAAATCATGATCAACATGTTTGCATGATTGTAAACTTGTCAAAGTCAAAAATACTTCCTTCAGCTCTTTTCATGGTCAATTAATCGACTAAGGGCTCAGGGGGTATTCTGTTATGGCGACTGGCACGAGAAACCCAAGCTGTAATGTTGCAAACAACACGATGGTTACTCTCAAGGGTGGAATCCATCTCCTACAGAGTGGCAGCAGTGCTAAGTGACAGTATACCCATTTAGCGGGATATCTGGAGTAGTGTCATGTCGTTATCATTTAGACAATCATGCTCGTAGAAAACCAACCTCTCATTTTGAAGCTGAGAGAATCAGGGAATCTGAAAGCTTGGAACCAAAGAATTTGCAAATTCTCTTCAACACCACAGTGGGTAGACTGTATCTTCTCAGGTTTCTGCAAAAAATTAAATGCATTTAAAACTTAAGCCACCTCTGGTAAAGGAATTTAGTTACATATAATTTTTAGCGCCTTTGTGTGATGGGCTTGAGAGTTCGGCGAAAAAAATGCACGCTCGCAAAGCCGCCAGAAATGAGTTTATATTTTATTATGATCTATCTAATGACGAGCGAGCCGGTCTTAATCTATTCCGCCGATGAACCTCGATCGCCAACGTGTTTGGACGGGTTACTACGATCTATGCCAATTGCCACCAAGATCTATTCCGATTTGATTACCGATTCGGACTACGTGGTACCAGCCGCTTTGGTAGATAGTTAGTTCTCGAGATCTCCCGTGATCGCCATCGGCTGTCGGCAATCGTACGTCCCTTATGAGATATCACGTGACCAGGATGGGCAATACAGATCAGCCCAGCCAGAACATATCGGGCTTAGCCCGTCACACTTTGTTTTAAATCATTCTTGTGAATGCAGCCTCTCGGCTATGACGCGAATGACACTGGTACGGTACATGAAGGGATGATTCATCTTCATGTGAGGGGCACTTAAACCCGATTATCATTTGAAGACGTAACTAGAAGTCAGGCGCCTTCCAGCCCTCAACAGTTGATGACTGCCGCAGGAACGCATTTCAGCCATTCACAACCATCCAGTGTGCCTTCGTCATCGCCACACACATGACCATCCGAGAGGTGTAGTGTGAGGGTCTTGCCGGATTTGAACCAACTTTCTCCTGTCTTAAATGGGGCATATGCCTCGGCTACCCAGACTTTACTTGGGAGGACGACCTGGACAATGTACCACACCACCACCCAACTCAATTTTTGGCACATGCAGCTTCGAAGATAAGTTTTTTAAAATCTCTCATATTTTCTTTTGAAATACAACTTCAGACATTTATTTTTCAAAAACAAAACAAAAACAAAATTGACGAAATGATAATCTCTCTGGGGACGCAAGGCGAAGGAAAGTAATGTTGGATAGTCCAAAGTAAGTTGTGAACTCAAGACTAGTGCCAAGGGGCCGTAGGAGAATACTGGAGGGGAGGCTGTGACACAGCCAGAACCAAAAAAATTGTATTTTATTCTTCTATCATAGCTTAGAGGCTACATACAATATGATCTAAGAAGAAAACATTTAAACCTAAAATTCAAGTTTGGATAACTCGACAGAAATTTTCATTTTCTAATGCTTTTGGGGGGTGAAGTGTAAATAATGTTGAGAAATGTGCTAAATCTATTGAGTAATTTCTAGACGACGTATCTGTAATGGGACAAGAACGACGGTCACTGCGCGTTGTTAAGGGTCAAGAGTGAAACGGACAACGCTCGTCAATACCACAAAGAAGTTTATATTTTTCTTTGAAGATTTACGACAGGAGTTAGATTTTATTAAATACATCTTCTGTTTCTATAGGTGATCTCTGTGATAGCCTTCTACACACTTAGTGCTCTATCCTCTTCTTGTTCCGTGATCTGTCCTCGACCTGTTGCGTGATCTTGCTTTGCTTCTATCAATGATCTATCTTCTAACCTCTTATAATTATTTTTATTATTTTTATTATTTTTATTATTTTTATTATTTTTATTATTTTTATTATTTTCATTATTTTCATTATTTTTATTATTTTTATTATTTTTATTATTTTTATTATTTTCATTATTTTCATTATTTTCATTATTTTTATTATTTTTATTATTTTTATTATTTTTATTATTTTTATTATTTTTATTATTTTTATTATTTTTATTATTTTTATTATTTTTATTATTTTTATTATTTTTATTATTTTTATTATTTTTATTATTTTTATTATTTTTATTATTTTTATTATTTTTATTATTTTATTATTTTTATTATTTTAATGATTTTTATTATTTTTATTATTTTTATTATTTTTATTATTTTTATTATTTTTATTATTTTTATTATTTTTATTATTTTTATTATTTTTATTATTTTTATTATTTTTATTATTTTTATTAATTTTTATTATTTTTATTATTTTTATTATTTTTATTCTTTTTATTATTTTTATTATTTTTATTATTTTTATTATTTTTATTATTTTTATTATTTTTATTATTTTTATTATATTTATTATTTTTATTATTTTTATTATTTTTATTATTTTTATTATTTTTATTATTTTTATTATTTTTATTATTTTTATTATTTTTATTATTTTTATTATTTTTATTATTTTTATTATTTTTATTATTTTTATTATTTTTATTATTTTTATTATTTTTATTATTTTTATTATTTTTATTATTTTTATTATTTTTATTATTTTTATTATTTTTATTATTTTTATTATTTTTATTATTTTTATTATTTTTATTATTTTTATTATTTTTATTATTTTTATTATTTTTATTATTTTTATTATTTTTATTGATTGATATTTCATTTTCCCAATAAGGTGCCTAAGGCCCATGTAGGTGTCTATGAGTCTGCTATTGTACACAGAGGGAAAACCTTTCGGTGAAAAACCCTCATATCTTTATGTTAATACTTGTCGTATGATGTTAAATCCTTCAGGAAGTGCATACACTGTACTTGCCAGTGCGGGTTCCGTCTTATCCTTCTCCCATCCTCCTCTCCTCCATCACTGCCTCCACCGTTCGCGTTAGTCGAAATTGCTCTATCCATCCTTCCTGTTGTATCCACCGCGTTATTCGTCCAACATCTTCTGGGTTGTCCATCATTGCTTCAAACGACCGATTGTGCACTTGTCGTAACACTCCTCCTCTTCCCTGCGCCCATTGAGGACACACCATGACCATATGTTTGGCGTTTTGAGACGGATACCCACATTGGCATCTCGGGTCTTCAACTCCGGGGACTTTTCTTCGGTGCAGATAAGCGTTGAGCCCGATGTGCTCGCTTCTTATCTGTGTGGCAATACTACTTTGGGCCCTCTTCAGGTTCTGGTGGATGGCAGATGGAGTTCCCTTCAAGTTCATTCGTAGTCTACCCGTCTTTTGGTCTATGGTTATGTTGGCTGCTTTCCACGTTATTATTATTTTTATTATTTTTATTATTATTATTATTATTATTATTATTATTATTATTATTATTATTTGATTTGATTTGATTTCATTACCCTGGTTCGGCACCCTTGAAGGCCCACGCAGGTATATCTAACTTTTATTTACACAGGAGGAAACCTTTCGGTGAAAACCCCCTAGACCTACCTGGTAAGATTCTACTGATTTTGAAGTTAACCTACAGGAAGTGCGATGTACTGTTCTGTCCAGTACGGATATCCTCACGTCAAACTCCTACCCCTCGCCTCATTCTTTTCTCCTCCCGCTCCTTCATCTGTCTTTCCACTTCCCCAACCAATCGAAACTGCTCTAACCATCCCTGGTCTAAGATCCACTGCGTTATTCTTCCTAAATCTTCCGGGTTGTTCATCATTTCTTCGAATGATCGGCTCTTGGACTTTCTCCATACCTCCGCCCTTCCTTTGGCCCATAGGGGGCAGGCCATGATCGCATGTTTGACGTTTTGCGAATGATATCCGCACGGGCAGTTTGGGCTATCAACTCCAGGGACTTTTCTTCGGTGCAGATAAGATTTGAGCCCGATGTGCTCGCTTCTTATCTGCATGGCAATGCTGCTCTGGGCCCTCTTCAGGCTTTGGTGAATGTGAATTGGGGTTCCCTTGAGGCTTAATTTTTCCTTTCCTGATTTGTCTGTGTAAATTTTGGCTGCATTCCAGACTTCGGGATCGGCTGTGGGTCTTTTCCTTAGGTTCACATTTCGACTTTGGTGTGGCCAGGAGTTTTTCCACTCTCGGAATGCCGCGATCTTTCCCAGCTCTTTCTGTCCCTTGATGGACACTTCTCCGCAGCAGATCTTAGACCACTCCTCTCTATCCCTTTCCTTGGATAGAGATCCTCGACTGCTTTTTCCTCCCGCCTGTTGCCTGATCATCCGGCAGGTCTTTTCTATGGCCACTTGGACCGGTAAGTTGCGAGTGAGCCCGGCGTGCTGCACCCTTCTATTCTTTAAATAGATCTCCATCGGTAAGATGGAGGTCTCATGTTCCAACACTCTCGTGCTGGTGGACTTGTATGCTCCTGTGATTCTGAGTAAGCATTTTCTCTGAATTGACTTCAGAGGTTTCACTATCCTTTCAGGTATTTTACCCGCTGGCCCGGCCTTGGCCCATATCGAGGACCCATACGTGAGGGCCGGTCTCACTAGCGTGCTGTACAACAGCTTAGTCTTCATGAATGTGGCACCCCAAGTCGATTGTGCCAGACTACTCATAGCCTGTACTTGGGTGTGCGATTTCTCCTGCACCTTTTTGATGTGAGCACCCCAATTGAGCTTGGGGTCGAAATAGATTCCCAGGACCCGGAGAGAAGGCTGTGGTCCGGTAACGTTCCCTTGTATATTAACCGTCGCTTCGAGGTTGTATCTTTTCTTCCTTGCTCGTGTGAAGTGCATGAGCTGGTACTTCTCCGGCGCAAACTTCACCTATTATTATTATTATTTGAATTTGAATTTGATTTCAATTAACCCGTTCAGGAAACCCAAGGGCCCATGCAGGTGTCTAACTTTTATATACAAAGGAGGAAACCTCGCGGTAAAAACCCCCCAAAACTGCAATCTGGTATCTTTCTGGCTTTCAGTTTACCTTCAAGAAGTGCGTTACACTGTACGTCCAGTGTGTGATCCGTCTCACCCCTTCCCTGCTCTGCACATCATTTCCCGCATTGTCGCCTCGACTTGACTGACAAGTCGAAACTGTTCTAGGTATCCTTCGTCTAATATCCACTTCGTGATTCTTGCCACATCTTCCGGGCTCTGAATCATGGCCTGATAGGACCTATCTTTTGCTTTTCGCAGGAAATCCCCTCGTCCCCTCGCCCACTGCGGACACGTCATGACCATATGCCTGACGTTCTGTGTCGGATACCCACACT
Source organism: Podosphaera xanthii (assembly GCA_028751805.1). Taxonomy (NCBI): domain Eukaryota; kingdom Fungi; phylum Ascomycota; class Leotiomycetes; order Helotiales; family Erysiphaceae; genus Podosphaera; species Podosphaera xanthii. Next base: position 4,497,838 of record JAPWIX010000001.1, on the reverse strand, counting down.
GGCACTTTGGGCTATCGACTCCAGGTACTTTTCTTCTGTACAGATAAGAATTGAGCCCGATATGCTCGCTTCTTATCTGTATGGCGATACTACTTTGGGCCCTGCTAAGGTTCTGGTGGATTTGAACTGGTGCTTCCCTGTAGGTCATTGTGAATCTGCCTGTTTTTTTATCCATGGTAATATTCGCTGCTTTCCAAGTCTCTGGGTTCGCTGGTGTCGAGTGTCCAGAGTTCTTCTGATGTGTCCAAGAATGTTTCCATTCCTGGAATGCTGCAATCTTTACAGCCGTCTTTTGTCGCCCAGTTTGCTCTTCCCTTCCGCAGATTCGAATCCATTCGGCCACATCATCGCTTCTGTTCATGTCGTGAATCTCCTCTCTCCCTCAGACGGGCAGCTTGATTCGATTACACGCCGAAGTAATTGTCCTTCGAACAGGTAGCTTGTCTGATAATCCGGCGTGTTGGACCCTCCTTTGCTTCAGGTAGAGCTCTATTGGGAGCACCGATGTCTCGTGCTCCAGTACTCTACTGCTGGTAGAGTTATATGCCCCTGTAACTAGCTTTAAGCATTTCCTCTGAATACTTCGAAGGGGTTTAACTATCCTTTCAGGGATTTTACCCCCTGGCCCGGCCTCGGCCCAAATCTGGGACCCATACGTGAGGGCCGGTCTCACTAACGTGCTGTACAACAGCTTTGACTTCTTAAATGTCGCTCCCCAGGTAGTTATTATTATTATTATTATTATTATTATTATTATTATTATTATTATTATTATTATTATTATTATTATTATTATTATTATTATTATTATTATTATTATTATTATTATTATTATTATTATTATTATTATTATTATTATTATTATTATTATTATTATTATTATTATTATTATTATTATTATTATTATTATTATTATTATTATTATTATTATTATTATTATTATTATTATTATTATTATTATTATTATTATTATTATTATTATTATTATTATTATTATTATTATTATTATTATTATTATTATTATTATTATTATTATTATTATTATTATTATTATTATTATTATTATTATTATTATTATTATTATTATTATTATTATTATTATTATTATTATTATTATTATTATTATTATTATTATTATTATTATTATTATTATTATTATTATTATTATTATTATTATTATTATTATTATTATTATTATTATTATTATTATTATTATTATTATTATTATTATTATTATTATTATTATTATTATTATTATTATTATTATTATTATTATTATTATTATTATTATTATTATTATTATTATTATTATTATTATTATTATTATTATTATTATTATTATTATTATTATTATTATTATTATTATTATTATTATTATTATTATTATTATTATTATTATTATTATTATTATTATTATTATTATTATTATTATTATTATTATTATTATTATTATTATTATTATTATTATTATTATTATTATTATTATTATTATTATTATTATTATTATTTACGATTTTACGCCAAGCAGGCTCACGGGCTATTCCCGGCCTCACGCCTCCCAGGGGGCACTTGGCGTGCCTGCATGGCCTAAGGCCATCGGGCTTAACAAATTGTTCGATGGACAGCAACTTTATTTACATACAGCCCTGAGAGATCGAGGGATGTTGGGGTATCTAAAAAAAAAAAGAAATACCTTTTCCTGCGCGTAGAGAGATGCTAGATACAGCTATAACGATAGCACAGTACAGTATTTTACCATACGGACCATTCAAAACATCTTAGGGGGATCAACACACCAGGAGTAGAAAGCTTTGGCGCCGTCTGATGTCCCAAGGGTCCATCTAATAACGGAATCTGAATTGGTGCGTGGGAGATTCCTGGGTTGTCTATGATCGCATCTGGTGTGTCGGCAGAAAAATAGGTGTTCGGGCGATTTTTCCTGTCCGCAGGAACAGTAGAACTCGGCGTTGTTGTGGTTAAATCGACGGTGATAGTCTGCAAAATCACCGTGGCCAGATCGGGCGGCTAGTAGCTTTCCTAGAAAACGTCTTGGAAGGAAACGTTCCGGAGGAAGGTGAGGGCTGACCCCACAACCTCTTATCATTATTATTATTATTATTATTATTATTATTATCAACGGTTAACGCCAAGTAGGCTCGCGGGATTGACCCGGCCTCTTGTCTCCCATGGGACGATTGGCGTGCTTGCGCGGCTGTAAGCCACCAAGCGTGTCAAGTTGTCTAATAACATCGAAATTATCTACACAACAACCTCTTATCATAGTTAGCCGAGGGTTTGAGTTCGAGGGACATGTTCGGGTCCGATCACGTGCTTAGACTTTGGAACCGAGGCTGGGCCTGAAAGATAGCCCAGCCAAAACCTTATTGGGCACAGCCCGTAGCACGCACTCGCAATGCCTGAATATAATTTAGATCTTTCTATGGAAGAGAAAACTTTTGAACAGGCCTCAGCCGACATTAAATACTCATATGGTCCCCTTTGAGATATGTACGGGCACTGTAATCCTATACCCTAGACGAACTATATCATACTACAGTAAAACTTCTCTAACACGATAGTGGGTCCCGGCATAAGTGTTGAAAATATTCATTGTAACTTGCACTTTTATATTTGCAACACTTACCCTTACAGGTCATTCTGGGTGCAGGGGTAAGTATTGCAAATATAAACGGTAAAATCTTCATGAATCTTTTCAAATATTATACCGGGACCCACTATCGTGGTAGAGAAGTATTACTGTACAGTAAAACCTCTATAACACGATCCTCCGTAACCCTAGATCCTCTATAACGCTATCAAATCAGCTCCATCTTGTAAATTTTGCAGGCAGCCTCCAACCCCTCGATATTTTCTCTTCTGAGAAGATTTATCGTGTTATACAGGTGTATAGAAATGCTAAGACAGCATGGAATTTCAGTCTTACAAAGGCGTGCCCCTGGTAGACATGTTCAACAACACCCTTAACTTCGTCAACAACAGCTCAGATCGTGGTTTGAGGACGGATTCCACCGTAAAATCATCCAGCCTACGGTATCCGAAAGCCTTAGTGCAAGATACAGCTATCTGAACGAATCAAACCCGTCTTTCCACCCTACACAACAGCGTGAGAAGCCACTCAAGTGGCCGGAGCTAGACAAAGCGCTATTCCAATGGCATCAAGAGCGAAAGCCGTACATTCCAATCTATGGTTAGTTGTTCATCCGGCAGGCAGCTCATTCTTGGCAGCGTCTTGCATGTTATCAAGGCACGGAGGTGCCTCAATTTAGCAATGGCTGGCTTACTGCATTTAAGAGGAGGTATAACATCAAATCATGGATTAGGCCTAATGAGCATGGAAATATTGATCAAGCTGCTATCGCAGAGTAGCTTGTACAGGTACAAGAACTGGCAAGGCAATTTCCTCCTCAAGATGTCTGTAACTGTGATGAAACTGACATCAACGGGAAGTTGATATCTGATAGTGGCCTTTCTACAAAGCAGAACTCAGGCAAAAATAAAGAGAAGGTTCGGATAACAGTACACATCTGCTGTAATGCTGGTGGCAGTGACAAGCTTTCAGTGTGGTTCATTGGCAAGGCTGCTGATCCAAGATGCTTAAGCCACATGTGGAGAAACATGACGACTGTAACAACACCTATTTGAAGCAACTGGAATGTTATGAAGTGGCTACAAGGGGGAGACATGAAGATCAGAAGCAAAAACAGACTATTAGGTCTTGGCTCACACAGACTCGGCGACAATCAAGTCAAGCAACTTAGAAGGTCTTGATTTGAGTCGATTGCGGTTCATGGAGGTGAGAGTGCTTCCAATCCAGCTACGGATAATCATTTACTTCTTACACCTACTACAGCGCAAACATAAAAACAAGGCTTGCAACTCGATACCTTAGATGAGTCGAGTTAATTGCGAGTTATTGTCGGTTCATAGGCGTATGGCGCTGGGATATACGTGCTTATTTTTGTTATCATATAAGCATTAGTTGATCAAATTATATGCTTTAGTAAGGGCACTAGGCTCTGTAATTTAGGCATCGATGCCATGGCGAGATAGCGAGGTATATAGAACCACATCACTTGTTTAATGATTTCAAGGCCTTAAACCAAGTGACCCCTGTTGTACCAACAGTTATAATCAACCAAGTCAAGGATTGCGAAGAAAGGTAATTGTGGCCAGTCTGGGCTCACGTGATGTTTGTATATCGCTATATCATCTATAACACGACACTGAAAGTCCCATCAGACTGTATAGCGTTACAGAAATTTTACTGTAGTATTGATGCAGCCCCCTTACTGAGCCCCCCCGTATTAGTTCCCACAAAAAAAGGCTAAGTCATTCGAGTTTTCGGCTAATACCCGAGGCTGGGCCCAGTTAAACGGCCAAACGTGACGGGCACTTTTGTGTCAGAGGTTAGCTGGGTTGGTATCACCAAGAACTAGATGATATGAAGTGGGAAAAGTTACAGACGTGAGACTCGGTCAGGTATCAGAGGACGATGTGTGCTTTAGGCTGTATCAGATGGAACGGTCTAGCGACGTATTATGAGATTGGCCAATGTGGGCATCAGTCTAGAGTCGGAGGAGTAACTATAGGACATGTATATGCAGAGATCGGGTATCTCGAAGTTGAGAATATCGTGTGTTGACCTGAGGGTCCAATCTTATTATTCTTGTATCGCCAATTCGGCGCGATCATATTGTTACCTTTAGGGCCTGGAGTGCCTAAATGTTTAAAATCAATGTACACCCATACATTTATCTGGCCCCAGTGCAGCCTAGCCACACGACACCGGGTAAAGCCCGTGACAGTATCCTTGTAAATCCTCTAAAACACACAAATTACAGTCCAATCTCATCTATAGCAATACATTGGTGAGGCTCAATCCTATCGTTATAGATGAGATATCGCTATATAATAGTGTCACGTGCTAGAATCGGAAGAAGTCAGAAATCCTCCTCTGCTGCAGGCTGCGCTGCTGTCTACAATACACAATCCTCTTACAACTATTAAGGCTTTGGAGCCAGTCTTGATTGCATTCTTCTGATAGCAATTCATGGAATTGGAGTTGTTGTAGTAGCTGAAGAGCCCGGACAGCACTTATCCGCGGCAACTCTTCAACCTCCTCGTTATCAGACTCCTGTGTAGGAGGCTCATACTGCTGTGCAATAGCCTCAGCCATATCGTCTTCAGGATCAATAACTTGCTCCTCATCCGGGTTGAGAAACTGGTGGATAGCCATTCGGTTATGGATATGGATATACTGCTGTTGTTGCAGTCTGTTCACCTGCTCTTCAATGCCAACTATTGTTTCAGTAGGTTGAGTTGGCTGTCCTTGAGTGCTTGTCTGTATGGATAGGCTTGAATGCATCCAGCAGTTTGCAATTTTAGTTGCTGAGACTTCATGCCATGCTTGCATAATGAGCCTCATTGACTTCAGCTGGTTGATTGTCTTTCTTGGATCACGGTCCTTATCCACTTCATCAACCATGTAGAAGACCCAGTAGCGACGATAGTAGGCCTTGAAGGTTGCAATAATGCCTTGGTCCAGTGGCTGTGATATGCTCGTTGTGTTCGGTGGTAGCCAAATTACCTCTGTATTGCGGAGGCCATATTCAGAAGGCAGTGCAGCTAACTCGTCTACTGCGAGCTCATGAGCACTGAAGTTATCCATAACTAGGATCACTTTGCGGCCAGTCATCTGACGGTCAAACCAGCGCAGCCATTTAACCATTATGAAGCCAGTCAACTAGGCTGTATTTTTATTGCAGTAGCAACAGCCAAGTCGATCAACATCATCCACCCCAGCTGTAGCGAAGCAACGTGGCTTCTTGTATTTGCCAATAATCCATGGCTGAAGCTTGTGAATACCAGAAGCGTTAACACAGCAGTGGATTGTAAGCCTTGTCTTGTCCTTCTTCTTTCCAGGTAGGACCTGAGTAGATAGTGATCTATCCGGAACTGCTTTCCAGTATAATCTAGTCTCATCACAGTTATACTGATTATCCAGTGGATATTGCGCAAGCCGTGCTTGGACAGTAGCAAGCTGGATCATCATTTCCACAGTGTTGACTGCTGCAGCTTCTCCGTGTTGTCTGCGGTCCATGATATTGTGCCTTCTCTTGAATCCATCAAACCAGTTGTTGCTCCACTTTGGCTCAGGTACGTCGTTATACTGAGGAAGGCGGTGCCAAAACCAGCAAGCTTTGATCCTCAGAGTGTCACCTGTAATTACTGTAGATTGCTCCACCTTCTTTACCAACTGCGCCAGTGCATACTTGAGATCTTCGTAGGTAGGCTTCCACTGCTTCTTCCGCTGTAGCTGCACTGCTTCTTGACTGTCAAGGTGCTCGTAACACTTGCTGAGAATCTCTGACACTGTATTCTGCCTGATAGACTTCTGAAAGGTAGCCTCGAGCCACGTACAAAGCTCTTTCTGGGTATAGGAAGGGTGTAGCTGGCTGTGTGTGAAAGGGCTGACACCAAAGCAGATGTAACAAAAGATGGTGGCCGAAAATACTGTCTATTTTCTCTATGGGTTCTATGACTATACTTACGAAGGAGTTAATATATACATAGATACTCTAAGCCATCGACTAACCCTAATCTTAACGTGGGCTATCCCCTGCACCGAAGCAAGGCTTTAATTTTGGATTAGAAGCCGTCGCGAATATTTAATGAGGATCATCAGTTACCCCTGTAGCTATGGCTAAGGCGCAGCCCGTGACACTTTAGTCTTCTTCAGTTATTAATTTTGTCCCTAGTATCATACAAATTTTCTTGGAATTAGGGACAAAACTTATCTCACAAGGGAACTACAGGGACCTTCGATTTCCCGTACCATAGTGTGAATGTATATGATGAAGCCCTGTACATGTAACGAGTTTTGGAATCATATGTGGGCAACGTTATTTGAGTGATAGTCAGCTTCAAAGGTGAGACAAATGCTCGTCAACTACATTTAATTATTGCTTCAAAGAATTGTATTCTATAAATGTGCTAGCACATGATAGTTGGTACCACTACTGGTAGTAATCGTAAAGACGTGGACAGTGGTACAAGACCTATTTTAGCTTGCATGTACCTTAGTTATTCTTATCCTTGATTATAAATGGATATTATCTGGATATTCGGCCACAAGAATAAATCCAGAAATTCGACCCCGCCCTTATGCACACATTTAGCAGCACCTGAAAGGGCTGAAGTTTATTGAAGTATTTGTTACTCTATCAATCCAAGAACCTAACAATGCTATAACTTTAACACTCCAATAGTATCATTTGTTTATCAATCATTCCCTCAACTATTAGCCCTTAGTTAATGTCTTATCCCCACCCGAGGAGCAACCGCCCCTCAGAATAAGGTCTTATCAAGCAAATTCTATTTCCTATATCAACAACCTGATTACAACTGTCCCTGGTAAACCGGGCTAAAAACAGCTTGATTTTACAGTAAAAAGTATTCCTCCGGATATATTTTATGCCCAAAAAGCAAATATTCTCAACCTTCATCCATTTATTGGTGGAGATTTTGCGCTTGGCTTTTTAGAGACAAAATGCTAAAAGAGAAGGGAACAAGATCTACTCGAAATGTTGTATGTACTTCTTACCCGGCCGAAGCAAAGCGTAAATCTTGGTTTTCTGGGCATGGAACTCATGAAAGTCACTCTTGGACGGCTAGAATATTCCAAATTTTACAAGCCAGGGCTGATTTGTTGATAATAGTCAAATAAAAATGACGGGATTTGTGCGCCAACCCTAGCTTCTGCTTCAAAGACCACTTTGACGAACAATGCCTCAAATAGTTTCTTGTCTACTGCAGCTGCCGTAGCAGCATTACATGCACATCCCATGAGTTTGACATCAGTTGCAGATTTGCAAACGAAGCGGATGCTTCGGAAAATTAATTCGAGATCTTCAGAAGGAAGCGTAAAGCTCAGATCCAGCGGATCGAGGATTCATCGCAGAAAAAGCTCTGGATCCATGTCAGAACGGTCCTCTCGGGAATTTTCCCCAATAAGACCGCGTGTAGGTATAAGTTCCAACCATATTTCCGGGTTTCCAAGTATATCAAAAAGAAATAGGTCAGCAAGCGTCTCAGTTGCAACTTTGCCGGGATTATTGCCGTTATGTAAGAATGCGGAGCCTAGAACTGATCCCCCCATACCATCCCCAGGAACGAAAAGGATTTCTAGCATCCAAAAGGCATCATGTTTAGACCGACAACTTAGTAGAGAGTCGATCAATTTTTCGCTGCCCACGGGTTCTCGCCCAATATCACCTGTAACGAAGAGCCTTTTATCATCATCATCGATTGGTCATCTGAATAAATCAAGTCTAGTCCATGATATTAAATCAACAAATCTTAATCTAGGAGCTAATAAGTCTACTTCTCAAATAAAGAGGGAACATGCTGGAAATAAAATCATTGATAATAAGGCTGCTCAAAATCATGCTCTTGAGATTCGTAAAGGAAGAACGGTGATCGAAAAAGAGCCAACGCTCAAGGTGATCGACCGAATAGAAGTTTCAGAACAACAATCACCTCAAGCAATTCGAATAGCCGGCGTATCTGAGCAAAGAGACACGGAAGCTCCGAGTGTATTTGAATTGGCTGCAATTTCTACTTCGGAAGCTAAAATGAATGAGAAGTCCAGTTATAAGGTTGGATCGAATGCCCCAAGTTCACAGAGATCAAAAATCGCCGATGTGGGCGCTAAAATCATGTATCAGAATACTAAAGTAAATAAAAAGCCAGATACATCCACATCGAAGAAAAAAGCATATCCAAAGCAGGAAGATGTCCATAATTTATCATCAGGATTAGTCGAGACTCAAAATCTTTCGCTTCCTTTTCTACTCTCTGATCAAGGCAGAACGGAAACTCTGCCTCACTCCTCAATACTTAATACTAAAACAATTCCAAATAATTCATCAGACCACCAAAGCCATAATCAACCCTCACAGACATGGTCTCAACCTGACTCGGTATTTGTACATGCTGGAAAAATTAATACTCCGAATAAGGTTCCTTCTTCTAGTATAGAAGTAGTGTCTGGGGTAGACGAGAATGATAATAGCTCGACACAGTCGACTTATTACACGAATCATTCGAAGAAAATAGTCACGAAACATACCCTTTCACCGCTCGATTTGTCTCCTCGAAAATCAACCACAAAATTTACAGAATCATCGATTGTAAATTTTGCTTCTCCTATTAGTAGTGTCCTTGACTCCACTGAGACTCCCACCAGCAAGGCTCTATTATCCAATAAAAAGCCAAATCGCGTCAGTTTTGATGCAAGGGAAGCCGTCAGTGAAGAAATGACCCCTGACTCAGATAGTCCAGACGTAAAAGTATCTCTTATCATTCAACCTCGTTTCTGTAAAGAAAAATCAGAAGTTGAATTATCAAAAATTAATGATACTAAAGTATTAACATCTCTAATTTCTCTTGAATCATTAAAAAAGGTACGATCACAAAATTGTGATGCTGACTCTTTTTATTCAGCGAAAAAAAATGAAACCTCATCCGGCTGCTCATCACCAACACTTGTTCTGTCAGATTCTCCCGTTAAAAAATTTGAGGACCCAACGAAAATAGTTAGTAGTATAATCCTGGGCTCTACTTACGAAAGAAATACCACAGATAAGCAAATGGACCGTGATGTCACTAATGGCACTACCTCTGATACCTGTGGTAACTACCAAGACACAATCATTACCCAAGGCTTTGGTAAGACCAAACATGCGAATAATTTAGATTCTGAGCTCAGGTGTGAAAGCGAAAGCAAAAACGTAAAAGCTCAAGTTAAATTAGGAGATGCATCAGTTAACTTTTCCGAGAATCTTCAACTCCCGGTAAAAGTTTCAGCCAACGGTGACCTTGAGGATTCATCGAAGTTTGAAACATCAAGTAAGAGAATTTGGCTCCGAATCCCTGGGGCTTGGGAGAGCTTAACTGAAATATCACATGAAGCTTCATCTTTTGCTGACCTTGGTACATCCGAAGCGGGTGCAAATAAAGTTCAAAACATGCGCCAGATTAATACTGAACTTTCTCTTAACCCCCCTCATTTTACTATTGAAGAATCTGAAATAACTGAAGGATCTGAAACCGAAAGTATATATAGTAATGCAGTTGAAAGAATTTCCGACCTTGAAGATAATCGATTTACCTCCATCAATGCCGTTGTGGATAGCTCTATTTCAAATTCCTCTCCAAGTGGTCTTAATCAAACCTTGAAAACCTCTCCTCCACTGCTCAAATCTAATATTCAACCAATAGAATCAAACGACGTAAATTCTTTACGAGAATCTAAAACTCGCCGACAAAATTCTAGACGCATACTAGAAGATCAGAACGAATCTAACAAGGATACTAAAGAAAACTTATCGTTTAGACAAGAAGATATACTTGAAAAGTCTGCACTCGCTCAGAACTCCGGAGAGACGAATTATCCTGAAGACAAGACACAAAAACTTCCAAATACTTTGAGATCAAACTATAATTCACATCACCAAGCGAAGTCTACCGCATCATATAAGCCTAGTGGTTTATCGACAGAGACCCTGGGAACTAAAGGTTTGAGCAGCCTTCGACCTGCGCGTAAACTTCCGGGAGCTGATAAGACTCGATCATTGACCCAAAAGCAAGATACAGGACCATTTTCTCCCAAATCTCAAACTAAAGTCACAGTAATGAGTCAGTACCACGATAAATTGTCTAAACTTGATAGAAAATTAATCCAAAGTGCAGCGAAGAGTGACCAAGATCGACCAATACCGTTGCGAAGGAAAACATCTCGTGGAAGTATAAGCAGCTTTGAGCGAGTCCAGCCTACAATAGAGCCGCTGAAATTCAGGAGATCTATGAGAGGACCGGGCGAATTGAGAACGAGCAAAGTTAAACCACCTTCCGCCATTCCTGCCCAATCTAGTCTGCCTCAACCTCCCTCTAAATTTATAAGCAACCAGCCCCAGACGTCTAATATAAATTCTCTAATATCATCATCGTCTAAGAAAGATATGCATAAGTTTATGCGAAATTCGTCTCTCTCCACTACATCCAGTAGATTTCGTAGCTCAAGGTTCGGGCGTCTCTCATTAGAAGGCAATAACAATACTCTAAATCAAATAAGTCATTTAACTAGCGCCAGTGATGACGAGATTATTACATCGCCTGCTTCTAGGTCTCATTCCAACAATAACAGGGCTATAAAGTCATATCTGCGCCACTCAAAGACATGTTTTAAAAGAGATTTTAATCAGCTTTTTGGGCAAAGTAAATTCAAAGATGAATGCTCGAGAGATTTCTCGAACACCAATGATACTCTTCTTTCCCTTGATGTAACATGCAATAGAAACGATATTATTGGAAATCAAAGCACAGACGCTTCATATGACTTAGAGTCAAAAGGAATTATAAGAAAAACGTCTCTAAATCAATCAAAAATATCATCACAACATGATGATAAAAGTTCTACGCTACCAGCCTCACAAAAAGAAAGAATCAACGTAGATAAAGTAAAAAAAAAATCCGGTTTCACCAGACTTTTCAGCATAAATCGAGGGCTGGGCTTTAACCAACCTCAGGAAGAAGTAGATGTTTTTCTAGACTCGGAGGAACCTAGGACCGATGATACTCTATGGCCATTGCCTGCAGGTGCTCCTCCAATGCCCCAGAATTTAGATCGAACATCGAAGGCTTCAGAAATGGCAGTATTTTCTCTCACGGATCAACATAGCTCGAAAGAATTATTTCATCACATAAAAAAGCCTGATGAAGATTTAGCCCGGCTGAATGCTGGCTCTTGTTCGCATGTCACATTTACATCTAAGTCCCGAAACAAAGAGAAAAAGTTCAGCAAATTCAGAAGAATCTTCAACATGAATGACTAACCCCCTTTTATTCTTTTTACTATATATCCACAGGTACCTTTCTTTGGAAAATCTATATGTTCGAGTTTTGAAAAGCTTCTTGAAATCTTAGATTGAAGTCATCATGACTATGCCTGACGGTTTAATTATATGTAATTTTCACATGTTCTCTGCAGATGATACCTATGGCTCCTAATGCTAGCTAATTTCAATGCCCGTTTAGAAAAGTAAAAATAAAGGTAATCGGTGAGTTAACATACGACTTCGGCAAATTACTACCGAAGTATCAATAATTGACTGAAACTTTAGATGCTCGTTCACCACTCTTTAACCCGTTAACTAGCCCGACACACTTCTTCGTTTCAAAGTTAATAAATCATATATATATATATATATATATATATATATATATATATATATATATATATAATAGGCGAAGGTAACTTTGCACATCAAACGTGTTTAAAGTAGCTCACCTTCAGGGTTCGAGCTAATTTAATGTAACAAAATTAAGGGCAGCCGTGCATAAAGTACTTAAACAATTAAAAACGTGCACAGTATCTGAAAACCTCACATTTGTGTATTTCATTTTTGAATCCACTTAATTCTACAAGCAAGATTCGGCAATTTTAATGTATTTCAATAACGCCAAATAATCACTGCCAGTTTGACACTGTGAGTCAGAATGGTTGAAGAGCCGAGCCTCGTTAGTCTCTTCTCAAGGCTAGGCTAGGCTAGGCTAGATTATGTGTTTTTTGCTTGGCAGTGCGCGCGATCTCACGAAGAATCCTTGGCGTTTCTAGCCCATATATTCTCCGAATGAACTGGAAGGGAAACTAGACACTACAGTTTAAGAGGCATTTATTTGTTTAGACCGTCTGTGCCACCTTGGTTGCTGGGCAAGGCTTTAATTGCTAAATCGTTGTTGTGAACGTTATCGTCACAAAAGAAATCGATGCAGTGGGTGATGCCAAACTCCAGAAGAATCTCTGCGGCCTGGGTGCCGATATTTTGGCCTCGCTAAGCGCCCGACATTTCTCGCAGCACCATCACCTTCGAAACTAAGTGCTTATAACGGTTGAGAGATAGCGTTGTACACTTAACATGATTTGCATAGATACGCTAGTATCTCAACAGTTAAGACTCTAACTTATATAATACGCTGAGCTGTAAACAAATAAATACTAGATTTCTAAATGTCAGATTATTATGAAATTTTTAGTCAGCACTTCGTGTCTAAGTGGGAGTAATAAGCAACTCTACACTCCAGATTCACAGACTCTTAATTGTGCCACTCTGTTCTTCTTCTACTGTAACTATCTCAACCAGGCGTAATGACCGGGTCCTATCCACAGGCCACATCCTATTTCCAACATAACCAAATCCTGCAAACTCTTCTCACAAGCGTTGGTACATGCCCGTTAAGGTGAGCGTGGACCAAAAAATGTACCTTACTTGCTTGAGGGTAAACGTATGCTGCAACGGATAAATAGCCCTTTACGTTGAGACTGGTCCCCATGTCGAAGGATATGTGGATTCGAGAAATTACACGCTTTAACTCGTCATAAGCTGCGTCTATCCGACTATAGAAGCTGTCGCCTATCCAATTGTTGAAGGTGGAATGCGCGCTTGTAATTGATTCAGCAGTCAAATCTGTGATAAATCGCGTCAAAGGAATATGAAAGCGATCGCTTTCAACGCCACGGATTGGAATATAATCATCGATTACGCGGTCAACTGGTGCCGTATTTGCACATTCAACTTGACTCTGTGTTCTATTTTCGGTTGCGAGCTCTTTTTGGATTGCAAATGTGGTATACGCAGTATTGTTATGGGCTTAATAGGGATGTGGAGTGGTTGGCGACTTGTCTAGTGATGGTGCTGTCCTTCGATGGGATAGTCAATGGTGTGAATGGATAGTAAGTACGATATACAAGGTTATACTGAATGCGTATAGTGGATGGAATATCGCCTTGATGGTCACGATGGAGACTATTATTCTTGCTGCTCTGACTATGGCAGTATCTATATTCATCTTTCCTCCAATATCAATATCCGATGCCAATTATGAAACTAAAATGCGAGTTTTATTGTTGTTTAAAGAAGATGTTATACATGACTCATTATTTTCAGCAACTCTGTCACTTGGCACATTATCCATAAGCTTCAACCTCCAGATATCCATGGGCCATAACCGAATTAGTACAATATATATTGGACGGTGACTCAACTGGATATGAGGGGCACTCACACCCGAATACCATTTGAAGACATCTGTCGGTCGGGGGACGAAGACGGCGTTTCTACCTGTACGTGGTGTCCCCTATGAACCTGGAGTTTATCTTCAGAGCCAACAGAAACACGCATTACTTGGTCACGGAGGAAAAGTCATCCAAAAGAGTTTCCGGGGCGTACCTAGCTCCCGTTATGGTGGTGATGGATCAGACTAAGTTGGCCCTTTTTACCAAGATGAATTCTCACTGTTTACCAATATTCTAACATTATACTGTCTCCCGAGGAAAGAGCACCGCTACCTGAGCGCTGGTGGTGTCGGTATAAGGAGGATATCTGGACTATGGTATATTAGGGAGATACAGATGGGGATACGCACCTCGTGTGGCTCTGGTGTCTAGGCCTCGCCTGGCTGGAGTTGCAGGTTTTTTGAGACTTTTTCCCGCGTACCGGTTTCCATGGCTGCTCTTTTTCAAATTTTTTTTGAGCAGAAGGTTCCGTAGAAAAGGTGGTTGAATTCTACGGGTAATTACTGAGCTAAATGGCTACCCGTCACAGGTCAATGTATCAATGATCTTAGGTTCGAGATAAAAGGGGATAGGAGCACTGTAAAAGGCGTGGCCTGGGTCAGAGAGGAGCCCTAGTGTTATTATAGTCTTGGACTCTACATAGCACGAATAATCAAAACTACTACTACTACTACTATTACTACTACTACTACTACTACTACTACTACTACTACTACTACTACTACTACTACTACTACTACTACTACTACTACTACTACTACTACTACTACTACTACTACTACTACTACTACTACTACTACTACTACTACCACCACCACTACTACCACTACTACCACCACCTACCACCACTACCACCACCACCACCACCACCACCACCACCACCACCACCACCACCACCACCACCACCACCACCACCACCACCACCACCACCACCACCACCACCACCACCACCCCCACCACCACCACCACCACCACCACCACCACCACCACCACCACCACCACCACCACCACCACCACCACCACCACCACCACCACCACCACCACCTCCACCACCACCACCACCACCACCACCACCACCTCCACCACCACCACCACCACCACCCCCACCTCCTCCACCACCACCACCACCACCACCACCACCACCACCACCACCACCACCACCACCACCACCACCACCACCACCACCACCACCACCACCACCACCACCACCACCACCACCACCACCACCACCACCACCACCACCACCACCACCACCACCACCACCACCACCACCACCACCACCACCACCACCACCACCACCACCACCACCACCACCACCACCACCACCACCACCACCACCACCACCACCACCACCACCACCACCACCACCACCACCACCACCACCACCACCACCACCACCACCACCACCACCACCACCACCACCACCACCACCACCACCACCACCACCACCACCACCACCACCACCACCACCACCACCACCACCACCACCACCACCACCACCACCACCACCACCACCACCACCACCACCACCACCACCACCACCACCACCACCACCACCACCACCACCACCACCACCACCACGACCACCACCACTACTACTACTACTACTACTACTACTACTACTACTACTACTACTACTACTACTACTACTACTACTACTACTACTACTACTACTACTACTACTACTACTACTACTACATCTGTCGGTCGACTACGCCGTGAGAAAGTAACCGATGAATAATTAGACTAGCCAAGAGTTTCACCGTTATACAAAAATTGTATGAACAGTGAATGCAAGAGATCAATACTTCGAGCTTCGTCTTGTGGCTACTGAACGAGTACTAAGTCTAGTGCTGCAGAGCGTGGCCACAGATTCTTTGTGGCCGAAGTTATCTATGGTTTAAGCTAAGCGGTTGATTATCGAACAATTCAAGTACACGAACACGCGATATCATCGGTGGTATTTTAAACGTAGAATTGTATGTGATGTACAGTAGAACCTATCATAACCCATACTCAGTGGACAAAATAGCTATGGGTTATGACAGGGTTATAGTTTATGGGAGTACAGTAAAACTTCTCTAACACGATAGTGGGTCCCGGTATAAGTGTTGAAAATATTCATTGAAATTCAACCATTTATATTTGCAATACTTGCCCCTGCACGCAAAATGACCTGTAAGGGTAAGTGTTGCAAATATAAAAGTTCAAGTTACAATGAATATTTTCAACACTTATACCGGGACCCACTATCGTGTTAGAGAAGTTTTACTGTATTCTAATTTTAGATTTAAGCGTCGTTTGGCTTCGATTAAATTTACGTATCACGTGCTGACACTACGCGCGAATGGCACTAGCTACATTCAGTTACACGTAAATATATACGTGCATGTACAAAAACGAATGCCTGTTATTGTAATTAAATTATCTGCAAGACTTGAAGTTCATTTGGTTGTTCTAAATTAAATATATTTGTATTTTTACCTGCTACTTGGAGGGAATAAGCTACTGAAATTGCAATCGTCAAGGGATGTGGAGACATGATGTTGAATAGCATGAGAGGAATAACTTTTTGTTGTGACGATAAAGAATGGACGCTTGAATCAAAATGGAATGAGTTGCTGAATCCGAATGGTTGGCATACCAAGGATAATATGGGAAACTAGTAGATCTTTGTACATACTAGTACTAGTACCGGTACATTTATACTTACACCAGGACGAGTTTTGTCACTAGTCCCATATAATTTAGTATGGGACTGGAAACAAAACGTATTTCTGTCTCGGGGTACATATTAAACCTAACGTCGATAGGTTGGCAATCAGATATACATTGGTTGCCATAGCAACAGTACTGGTAATACGTAAAAGTCAAGGAAAAAAAACCCATAGTTCCAAAAAAATTATGGGTTATGGGGGATGACAGGATATGGCTTTTTTTGGTGGGAACCACTACGGTGGACCAATAAAGCTATGGGTTATAACAGGTTCTAATGTATATAGCCTCGTATGGTATTCATTTACACCCATGTCGTTTTGCAGGGGTTAAAGTGTAGATCTTAATATAAAAGGAGAAGTTCTCTATGACAATCACATGCAGGGTTCCAGCAGCTTTGATGAATTCGGTCATGATGTACGTTGAGAGTGCCAGGATGTCTTGCAAAGGGAAATGCTGATTGGACGTGCTAGCTCATGAGATTTTTCCGTAAAGCATTTACACCCATGTAACTTTCACCAAAAATCAATCTAAATTCAAATTAATTTTGAGAATATTATTTTTCATTTCTATTCAAAGTTCCTATTAAAATTACTGTAGATATCACAGCTAATGGTCTATAGATCCGCCTTACGCTTGAATAATTGCCAAGCACTTATCTTGCATATCACTGATAACATTTGCGAGAGCTTCAAGCTTTGTGCATTCCTGCCAGGCTTCTTCCACAAGGGATTGAATTTCAGCCCTCCCGCATTGCCGTCCCAGATCGGAGTCTCCATATCGATCCTGTATATATGACTTCATCAATCCCCGTACATTTTCGATTGGATTCAAATCAGACGAGTAAGGCGGCCAGATCATAGGTAGTATCCCATGTTCACCAAGGTGCTCCTTCACGGCAGCTGCAATGTGAACGGGAGCGTTGTCTTGCATAAACTCCATAACAACACCTATTCTTGCAAAGCTTGACCTCAGAAATCCAACAACCTCTGGTAGAATTCTTTGACGATAACTTTCCCCAGTTATTTTCTTCCAGCTTCTTTACCAGAACACAAAAGGGATTGCTTAGGTGTCGGCAAAGCATCCCCAAAACATCCAAGAATTATTTGTCGTATAGCGACCGATGATGCATGTACTTTAGTACTCTTCGTGCTCATGTAAAAATCTTTAGCGTTTCGCATCTCTCTTTAACTAATGAAACGAAAACTGACCATCCTAGTGACATTTACTTTGTTGACTGGACCATAGTTTATCCACGTCTCGTCACTCTAGATTATCCGACACCAGTCATTTAGACTTAAAGACTGGTGTCATTCAGCCCACTCAAACCTTAGTCTTCTATATTCGTCAGAGAGGGGAGGCTCAATTCTGGCAATGCGCCTGTTGTAGCCTCTTCTCTTGAGAGCATTCCGAATTGCATCTTCGCCAACATTCCGTTGTTGAAAATTAACTACTAGATCCAGGTACGTCATCTGCTGAGTCTATCTTGAGCTTCAGATAAATATTTCTAACTCGTCTTCTTATCCGGGATTTATTCTTGGTTTTCGACCAGTGCTTTTTCCTGGCACAACAAATCCCATGTGAATCGTATATTTTATTTGATGAATAGTAACTCCAAGTATATGAGAGATCTCCTTATCGGTTTTTGCAGCTTCATGAAAAGTTAAAACCTGATTTCAAGTAGCTTATACTCGTAAATAGAATATTTCCAATATTCTCAACTCACCTGAAGCCTCTGATCTCGATCTAATTTACTTGAGTGTTTGCGAGCGTTTGTGGAGATATTTTGGGAGTTCATTCTATGAAGACATGAACCAACAAAGAAAAGTGCAACTTCCGTAAGACTCACCTGCGAAACTGTGATATATTTGTAAAAATTCGTTTTGTTGCTTTTTCCCAATACTGTTATATCATAAGAAATTTTAGGAAATTTCTTTGCAGACAATATCGGATGAAGGAGACGATTAAGATAAGGAAAACTAGAATTCGACAAGATGGAGCAGGCAAAGAGGGGTCGAGCAGAGTAGGTAGACAGGAGTGGGATGAAATGACATCAACACTCTAGCTTGATGGTTATGAATATAATTTTTTGGGAGCATCCTGTAACTAGTATGTATATTCCCTGTAAAAAAACTGGGATTTATCCCTACTTTTCCATGTCGATCACCGAGTAAAAGATGCCCTTGAGACCCTGTAAGTGTTAAATATAATTATCATTGGCGAAATGCATAACTGCGATATGTAGTATGTCACTTGTAATTGAGGAAGGTTATATCATGGGCTGTGTTTGGTACGTTTGATATACTTGGCCCAAGCCTTTAGCGAGCGAATTAGGGTATAAAAAAGGGCTGTCTGCTGCATAATGTAGATCATTACCATATCTTACCATTCTCTCTTATGAGATCAATTAATCAACCATCTACATCAGACTGATATCAACTTCATACAATTTTTGATACTGTCTTCATAATCTTATTCTTCATCCTCAAATCTTAAACATCAAAAAGTTCTGACAATAAGAACTATCTCTCAGAGTATTCAACGCGTAAGTAAGCATATACACATTTGGTGTCACGTGTTAATATACATAATGCGAAAACATAACCCCTAACGCCGGTCCCCGTCTGTACTGTTGATCATAAACCTATTATATGAAATTTATCCGACAACATTACTCCAAGTCAGGCGCCTTACAGCTCTTTTAACTGATTATGTCTGCCGCAGGGACGTATTTCAGCCACCTAAGACTATCCAGTATGCCTTCGTCATCGTCACATATATGATCAGCCGAGACATGAGGAAAGGGTCTTGCCGGATTCGAACCAGCTTCCTCCTGTCTCAAGTTGGGCATGTGTCTTGGTAACCCAGACTTTACTTGGGAGAACGGCCTGAACGGTGTACCACACTACCATCAGACCCCTTAGCGGAACTTATTTTTAAGGAAAAGTGAAGAGATTCTATCCTGTGTTGACAACGTCCGTGCGCCACCCTTTCTTTTACACACTTTCCTATGACGGCGACCCTTCTGTGACAGGCTAATGCCACTTATGATGGTTTCGACGCGCTAACCGAAACTAGCCTAGCAACGAGGCTCGCTTAATGTTACGAGCGCTGTAGAGTACTCTCATGATAGGGTATTGTTCATTGATCCGCTTCTTATAGGGTACAGGGGTTAAAGCGGGGATAAAGTGGAGATAAAGTGGTGATATTCCAGGTTACCTCACGATAGATCCACAGTATCCCTGTTAGCTTCAAATTTTAAAATCTTATGGCCTAAGGCATAAGAGATATGCATCTGTATATGAAGTCCAACGCCCACCTTCATGCCTGCACCTTTCTTCACTCGCGCACACCTGAGGTCGTTTCGTTTAAATCATTGTCAGCTATTTACTATTATTTTGCTCAACGGCATACTTTTATTTCATTCATCTATCTAATTTTTACTTCATGTGAGTGCATCTGAACCTTAAGTCAACTACTTTAGAAGATTTTAATTTACTGTACTAGATTGCCGCAAAGATGGATTCACCTCAACAACCTTCTCCATCATCAGCATCTCCTACTTATGCAAAACGCCTAACACAAACTCAACGTATTCAAGTAAGTCTGAAATCTACAAATTGATAAGGTTAAGAGAGTAACATGTGCAGGTTAGAACCTTGGCCAGTGAGGGACACAGTTACGTCAAAATCTCTCAACGCCTTGGGATTACATGGCGACAGGTACAATACACCATGAGCGTTGAAAATACCGAGCCTCAGTACTCCAGTGGTAGGCCACCTATTCTAAGTAGTTCCCAGGTCGTTGAAATAGAATTTTTCGTCTGTTTATCATCGGAAAATCGTCGGATGTCATTTTTCCAACTTGCACATTTTATATTTCGGCACTTTGGTGTGAGCGAGAATGTGATCCGACGTGAACTGGCAAAGAGGGGATATGCACGCAGGATTGCACGATTAAAACCTCCTATCTCTTCAGTCAACAAACTGAAGAGATATGAGTTTGCCAGAATACATCTCCACTGGCGGAAGGAACATTGGATGAGAGTCCTCTGGTCCGACGAGACTTGGGCTATGAATGGTCGGCAAAGTGATCGTTGGGTCACAAGAAAGGTCAGTAGTCCCTTAAAGGCTCCTAAGATTTAGAGTTCCCTTGAGCTAAGTTTATGTCAAAGATTGGGGAAGAGTACGAAGATACCTGTGTCCTAGCCAAGACGCGGAGGAGAGTTGGGTGGATGTTCTGGGGATCTTTCTTTGGACGACAGAAGGGGCCTTGCCTGATTTGGGAGAAGGAGTGGGGCCATATCACTGCGGCCAGTTACTGCGAGAGGATAGTGCCTCTCATAGAGAGTGCGGTCTTTCGGGAACCAGGACTAGATGTGATGCAGGACAACGCCCCTCCTCACAAGTCGAGGCAAACTATGCGTGAGTTTGAAAGGAGGAATATTTCTCTAATGGAGTGGCCGCCATATTCTCCTGATTTAAATCCGATAGAAACTTTGTGGAGTTATATGAAAGCGTACATGGAGCGTCTTTATCCAGCGTTGGATCAAGGGGGGCAGCGGAGTCAAGGGCATCTTCGTCAAATAGTGAACGAGGCGTGGGATCTGGGGTTTAATGGGGATGACTTGGAGAAACTGATAGATTCGATGCCCCGAAGAATCAGAGCCGTTTACGAAGCTGAAGGCGGATATGTAAATTATTAGCTAGATAGAAGTATAATTTATTTATGAAATGTATTAATGAATTAAAAAGTGAATAGAGGGCTATAATGGACCAAAAAAGCAAAACCAACGAATATTTCGTTGTGAAATTTTTGCCATACAAATTTAAAGTTTAGGTGGGGAGATCTACTTATCGTCATGCTAATTCAAGTTAGTAAAAGCCTATATACCCTGTAAAAGTCGAATTTTAGCGCCTATACACGATTAATACCGTAGTATCAGAGTACATATTTCCCTGTACGCGATTATGGCCAGATTATAGCCTCTAGAATAAAATAATTAATAGTTTGTAACCATCGACTTGTGTACCTCGCCTTTTGGTCCCTTCACACCTTCCTCACAGTTCCTATACACTTCTACCGAGTTAGCACAACACCCAGCATCAGTTGATACCGTAATTTCTTTTATCATGGAGAACCTATCAAAGCTGGTGAATGAGCGAGGAACGCCAGAAAGTCTAAAGGCATTGTGATGCGCTGGTTATTCTACTTTACATTAGCCCTGGGACGATAGTGACGATTCCATTTCTCCTATTTGAGAAAAGAAATTCTCCTGGGCAGACGGCTAATTCCGTCTTTATCATCTGTATTTCGCGGACCAGTTTCTCTACGAGCAACGCGTTAAGCTTTTGTTGGATAGCATACGGTGACATTTTGAGCGCAGGGCTAGCCTCGGTGACACGTACTAGTAGGCGATTATCCTCTAGGTTTTTTTGGGGGTGAGATTGGGTATTTTTTCTGGAACTAGTAAGCATCATCGGTTGGTTTTGCTGCATTATCTGGACGCTGGCTTTCTGCTTAGGGATTAGTGTTGAGGCTGCAGTGACAGCTGCGAATAATTTAGCCTGTCGAGGAGCTGGAGATCTGGTGACTGCTTGTGCTGAGTTATCAAGTTGAGCGGTGAGAAATGTAGATGATGGTGCTGGAGGACACGACATTCGAAATATCGCCCAGCGACCGAAGTATGGACTGTGATAAATTCTCTGAAAGGTTTTTGGAGATGCTTCGAGATTTAATTATTCTCGCTGATTGATTCATCTAAAACAAAAGCAATGTTTTAGAATAAAAGAGTGGACTCTTCATTCCTAGTGATTGCGGCCGAGGTGGATGACTGTAGCGCCTATGTCAGCGACAACTCCTTTCTCTTGGGGGCAAAGGCGCATAGGGACGACGGGGAGAGGGGAAGAGGAGTAGAGGGAAGATTAGATACGGGGCGCGCAGACTATGCTACTTGCCACGTTCAGGTTCTGATCGTCGCAGATGAAGGTTGCGCATGAAGATAATTTTGTAATGTTTATCAGGTCTGCGGATAACGTGCGCACACGTACCCTAAAGTTCTTTGAGACACACGACCTCGGAAAGCGTATCCTATTCTCAGTCGCTAGGACTAAAATAATGCAATCTTGACGCTGAACACTCATACTAAGGAGGCATTCGCCGGCACCACTACAGGATTACACTTGGTTAGACTTACGCTCCGCTTCTCTCTTCAACCGTGAATACCTGCCCAAGAAAAAAAAACAAAAAACCTCGGACTCCTCAGTGTGCTTCATTATCCTATCCTTCGCAACCGGACGAGATTCAATCTCTCAACGTCCTCGTATCTTGTCCTAGCAGGTGTTCAGGCCACAGGACTTGCAACGTGGACATGCCCCAGATGGTAGACCACAACACTGTCCTTGTCGGTTGAGGCCCTGCCGCACACAAATCTCTCGAAGTTGAAACATCCCCTTTCAAAAACTCTATCCTCCCTCCATATCCTGCTTACTTGTCCTTCCGTCTCTCATAAAATCCCCACTATAGCCGTACCCTCCCTTAGTTGTCACGGGCAATCTCCCTTCCCAAATTTGTGCCCTGCGACTTTCATCCTCCGTTGGGTATTCATGTCATCGAGGGCGCGTATTTGGGGATCTCAACAAGGTAAGAGCCGCGTCAATTTCATCGAGGGTGGTCCAAATTAGGAAGATAATCGGTAGGTAGTAAAGGTGACAGAGATATACTTGAGGTTGTAGTCAAGATATGGCAGAGAGAACGCTTGACGTGATGAGGGGGCTCCGACTGAGAATGCTTGTGGACCTCTGACCCTGATCGAATGCGCCTCCTCTTGGCGATCTCAAATATGCAGCGCACATGTTGAGCTTTTACAGCCGGCATCGCGTGAAAGTGAAGATTTCGACTTCGCCAGCCCGCATGAAAATTATTTTATGTTGGCTAATGGATGTAAAGTTAGGGACAAAATTATTCGAATGTTTGCCACAAAATCCTTGCAATGCAAGTGACACACGTACACTTAATAAAATTTAGCAATCGCGCTAAAATTTGTAGTTTAAAGGTGCAGCAACCTCTGACAAGACCACATTAAGCGGATCTAGGAAAGATGCAGGAACTCAGCTATTTTTAAAGGTTCTCTGTGGACCCATCTCTCTTTATCAGTAGGGATGAGTAAAATATTGTCACCAGGAAGATGTGACAGGAAAGGGAACAGATGAAGAGTGTGACTTCCGGACCAAAGGAGATATCTTCTATTGCTTTGAGCTATTTTTGGGAGGTGCTCTTCGCTTTGGTTATGTTTTATTTTTTTATTTTATTTTTGCTCTCACTGGGGAATGGTCTAGGAGTCAAATGACCGTGTAAGATGGGATATTCTGAGGCACGAGATGGTGCGATTTGGAGCATTTAAATCAGGAGGGATCATGTTTGGAAGAAGAGGTATTCTGGGACTTAGTAAGTTTCATTACAAGCAGAGGCGTTTTGAAGCGGTAGCATAACAGCAACTAGGATTTGTTGGATGTAACCTTTGACGGAACTCATGAGAAGAGGGTCGGTTAGGGCTCTCATGATGATGTGTATTAGGAAGGCGTTACCTTCGAGAAAGGATGTCAAGAACGTGAGGTTCTTCGGATCAGTATCTTATTATTATTGTCGTTGATCTTGGAGGTCAACAGTTATCCTTTTAGGCCAGTAGAGCCAGTTATTTTATTGATCATTTTATCCTCATACATTTCTCTCTAGGAAGTTTGGAGGTGGGCCATTGTTTTATCCTGCAGTACCTCTTTGTAGATATGGAGTCTCAACTTTTTTTTCACCTAGAGGCAGCTATTTTAATGCGCCCTAGTCTTATAATTACTTATTTTATGCTGAAGCCCGGGGCTTACCTCTCGGCGTCATTTGTCCCATCAGGGGAATCTTGGGGCAAGTGCTTCGCACTCGTTCCGCTAGACGTAAAATAAATAATGAATAAATAAAATAAAATTTGCAAGGAAATCACAATAATATGTGTAACTACAAGGTGAAAATGTAAATAAAATTATTATTCGTTGAGTTAGGACGCGATCAGTGATGGACAGACATTCGAACAGTTTTGTTACACGGACTTAAGAGGGGTTTGAATTTTCATAAATAGTACTTGGTTAGACCACCTCTACTCTTTATCACTGCTGCTATCCTATCGTGCGTGCAGTGGTACACTGTCCGGGCCGTTCTCCCAAGTAGAGTCTAGGTAGCTTGGACACATGCCCCACTTGAGACAGGAGAAAGCTGATTCGAATCCAGCAGGACCCGCACACCACTTCTCTCGCGGTGATACTGTATTCGTAGAATGATGAAAGTATGCTCAGATAACCACAGGGTTTTCTCGCTTTTCATGTGGTGGGTATTCACGGAAGAGGGTACATGTCGTTAGGCGTCATTCTCGTAGTGGTATCTGCAAATGAAATCTGAGTATGAGTGTTCCAAACGTCAAACTGAGTCATACTGCGTCACATACATATCTTCCGTAATCATTCGCGTCATAGCCTCAGGCTGCATACGCTAAAATGATCTAAAAAAATTATCCTATCGTGCATACTCGAAACCAGATTCTCACAAGCCTTTTCAACTCGGCCAAAGAGCGAGGCTCCTCGGAGCTTTTGCCAGTATCCTTTAAGGTGACCCCATAGGTGTTCTATCGGATTTAAATCTAGTGACTGTGCTGGCCGTTATAGTTTGTTATATCTTTCTTCTGGTAACCAGCTTCGAATTATTTTTGATATATGTTTTGGATCGTTATCTTGCTGGAAGATGTCCCTCTCCCTTTCCAAACCAAATTTCTCCAACGTTGGAGGCAAGCAAGCGTCCAAGATATCAATATACTGCTTACTATCCATCCTTCCTTCAATGTATTTGGTGAATCCTACGCCATCAGCTATCATGCATCCCCTGTTCATGGCATTTTCACCATACTTGGTCGTCCTGAGATAGTTATGGACTTCGAAGCCCGTTTCCTCCTTGTCAACCCATATCCGACCTGGCTCATCATTACCCAAACGACTGATCTTTATCTCATCGGACCAGATCACTTGTTCCCAATCGTCTTCCATCCATTCCTGATGTCGGCGAGCCCATCGATGTTGCAGTTGTGGGTACGGCTTTTTCGCTCGTATTGACTTCAGATTTTGTTTTTTCTAGGCCTGACGAACTGTCTAAGTTTTAAAAGTATCTTCTTCATCATCTGACAATTCTCTTGCTATTTCGACAGCCGTTTTCCACGCGCCAGAGCTAATCAAACGTCGCGCCCTATGTTAGGCAGTCAATGAAAGTCTCGCAGGACGGCCTCCTATAGACCGCGTGACATTTAAATTCATTTTATTTTTATATTTACTGACGATTGATACGATTGGATTTTGTTCCAATACAGTTTGATGGACAGAAGTGCCGTTCGGGAAGGACAAAAATTATTTTGAATGGTGTTGTTTGGTAGCGGTTTCATTTTGCGAAAGGCGAAAAACTCGTAAAATTGAAAACTGGAACTGAATATGACTTAATTCATCATTGACGTCATGAAATGCATAGATCTAGTAGCAAGCGATGTGAAGTTAAATACGTGGCAGGTCTTCATGTTAGGTCGAATATTTACACTAGTGTCAAAGCTGTCCGAATGTCTGTCCTTAACTGATCGCGTCCTAACTCAACAATTAATGAGTTTATTTAAATTTTCATCTTGCAGATACATATACTTATGATTACTCTACTAATTCTAGCGCAATTGTTAAATATTATCTGATGTACATGTATCGTGATACACATTACAAGAATTTTATGGTAAAAACTCGAACGGTTTTGTCACTAACTGAACATGAATAACATTTTGATTTCGCTTGAAGCTCACACTTGTCAATCTTCTGAAACGGGCTTTTGCAATTTGGCTATATGAAAAATTATCACCAATCTTATTCATAAGTGCATACTTGTCGTCACCTAACTTCTCGACCTCGAAGACCTCTAACTCATTCATTCCAAAACTCAGGAGAGTAGTAAATAATATTTGACGGCTACGGTAAGAAATCATGCGCCGACAGGCAGAAATATGGTGAGATTTGTCCCATAAAACATTCTTTGACTAGTCACTTGAGATATCGTAGTGGGATGAAAGACGAATCATTCGTGAATCTTTAACTTGACTTCAAGAATCAAAGAAATTCTCGTAGAAGCCTCGCGCTTGTTCCTCCTGAGCCTGGATCCACGTACTGATAGATCTCCCTAAAAATTCTCGCTCCCAGGTCACGATGGAAATGTGAAAACACGATGGTGTGAATGAAGAATAAGAGAGGGGGGGCGATGTTGGAGGGACATAATCATGAGCGGAGAGATTCTGATACCGCCCGCGCGTTAGAAAAGATCTCAAGAAGCCCGTCCATATCCGAGACACCTTCAGCCGCGATCGCCCACATGAACCGGATATAAGCGTGGTGAACGGCGCCGCCATAAAATAGAGGATTTGGGACAAATAATCTCAGGGCAAACGGGTACAGACGTGGGTGATGAACTATGGCTTTGTGAATTTGCGGCGATTAGGCCTAACGATGCTCACCCAATATCGTGGGTGTGAAATATGTTAGGGGGGATACGGTGACGGTACCTCACGCATATTGATCTCATTGACTGGATAACCTGTTGAAATATATTGAATGGCGCGTGGACACTTGGATGGATGGTGATTATAAGATTAACTTGTCTAATCAACTTGATGCTAGTTCTTCTTGCATGACGAGGACATATGCATATAGCATTTGCAGTAATCATCTTTCAAAATCAACTCTTCTGACTGTCCTATTCCAAATATCAGTCTTCATGTGGCTGATTTACCTTGTATGACGCATCACATAATGATAATCGGACAAGGCAAACAACCCAGCTGTAGAATCCGCGATTTCTAGATCAAACCACGAAGTAGCTGAGAGCTGTGGGTTCACAAATCCTGGGATTACTTCGGATACGCAGACGGGAGAGTAAGTAGAAATCTTTTTGCAATCATCAAGGGTACAGACAACACCCTGCTAATAAGCCACCGTAGCTCGTTAGCAACATTACATTACGTTCCAATATGACTTTTTCCCACTGAAACAATTTTCATGACAATGCGATATCCGGAACTCCCCCTTCCCCCGGGCCAAAAGAGCTAGTGCCCTACCCTGAATCTAAATCGCTCGTACTTTTCTGTAATTAGGAGGTTTGACAGTGGTCAAAATTAATTTCCCTAGATATGGTGGTACGAGAGAAGTTGCCGAAATAGCTAGGACTCGCCAGACAAAGCCCCTAATACTGATCATCAGCTTTTCGTGACTATCGTCGACTGTAACAAGGTAGATATTCATGCACATACCAAGTAGTCAAAAAAGCCAAATCAAAATATCCCCCTAAAAATGGGATGCTTCCCAGGTAAATCAGAGCCGTCCCGATTAAACTTATAATCATTAATGGATGCCAGGTTGTGACCTCAAAGGCTACCATACAGAGTTCGTTTAATATTAATACTGTAAAGCTCACGGAAACCATTCGTGGCCCATCCACTTCAGTTAAAATTTGACTCAAGCCTTGAATCATACTTCCCTGATAGATAGAGACAAAAACCCATACACAAAACGTACGATATGATAGCGAGGCGCCAGTTGTAAGTTCTTTATAAAGCTCTGGATAAAGATTTGCAAGGTTTTCGTCAACATCTTTATCTAGAACGAGAGAGAATACAGGAGCCATGGTATAGATAGTCGCGTAGCCAACAAGGAGCCAGTCTTTGTAAAGGCCTTCAGGCTCGAATTTTATAGCTATGCTATACATTGTTTGACAGACTGAGATTATTAGGCCACGATGAATAACAAACTGCGCCAATTTGGCAGACCGCTTATAAGAATTCCGTCCATGCCAGACAAGGAGCTTAGTTAGATGACAAAATTGCGTGATCGAAAAGTCTGCTGCCAAAGAAGCTTGTTTACCTTCTTTTCCGACAATTCCAACACCAACATCTGCTGCTTGGATCATGGAGACATCATTACCACCGTCACCAATACAGCATATACGTCTCTTGGTGAAACCCCGAATCAAAAGTGCAATTTCTGCTTTCTGGGTAGGAGAACAGCGACAAGCTATCACAGCTGGAAGAAATACAGCGAGTGAGATAAATTCACCGCAGAAATGCTTGAGGAGAAGGGAAAGTGATTCACCATCAATTATGAGAGCAGAATCCAGCTTTCCTCGAAGAAATTCAAAGTGCTCTAATGCGGTATCTTTGCGTTGAAGCTTCGCTATTGTATGGATATACTGACCTCGAGAAACAAGCTTGGAAGAAACAGCAACACAACGAGCTGTTTCAATCTTGTCGCCAGTTAACATCCAAATTTTAATACCAGCGTTTCGAAGAAGTTCAAGTGAGGGCTTTACGTCTTTCTGAAGTTTGTCTTCTACACCAGTGACGCCAAGAAGTTCAAGATCACACTCGAGATATTGACTTACTACTCTAGCCATTCTAGCATCCCGATTTTGAATTGCTAAAGATGCATTTCTGTAATTATTCTCAAACTCTTGATATTGTTGACGAGAAAGATATTTCCTGCCGATAACTAAAGTTCGTAGGCCCTCCCGAGCCATATTTGCTGTTTCTTCATCGAGCCAGTCATTTGCGGCCACAATAGATGTCATGACAGTGTCAGCACCTTTTTGATAAAACAAGATATCACCATTTGCGAAGTTGTTTGCTGAAGGCTCGTTAATCTCGAAAAACTGGACGATTATTCCCATTCTTTTGCCGTCTGAGGTGAAGGGGAAGACCTCAAGGATACGAACGCGCACAACGGGTTTTCCTGATTCAACGGACAGAAGGGTCATTTCTTTTCGATCACGATGCACTAACTGAAGACCTACTGCTTGGGTCCATCTAACTATAGCAATCTCATCAGGAGAAGATGCCTGGTATGATGTTACAGCAACTCCATCTTTATCCTCTAAAGTCGGGATAACATTGTGGCAAATAGCTAAAGCTAAAATCACGTCTCGAACTCGAGTTCCGATTTCCCGCCGTGTTCGAGTTGCTGTTGTGGTAGAGGCTGTAAATGTAGATGATGGGGTAATCAGCAAATTCGGCTGACTTGAGGGGACAGAGAATCCTTGTCGTATATATGAATGTATCTCATCCATTGCATCATTTGCATAGGAGACGGTTCCAATGTGAATCTTTTTCATCTCCATCTCGTTTTGTGTCAAGGTTCCAGTTTTGTCGCTAAGAAGATACTCTATTCGGCCTAGCTCTTCAGGGATTGTACTTGTTCTAACAACTGCACCTTGTATACCAGAGTCTCTCTGGATAAACCAAGAGTATACACTCTTTCCCATATCTAAATTTACACGTAGACCAATTGGAACGATAGTTGAGAAAAGAACGAGAAATCTCATGATCTTTAAATACCAACGTATACCCTCGACATGTTCGATGCCTTCTAGTACAACAAGAATAATAGATAAGGCTAATGTAAGCGCACAGAGAATTTTAGTGAGTGAATTTATTTCATACTCAAGAAGTCCAACCTTGGAGCGAGAAGAAGATGTTGATAGAGCAGACCTAGTTTGAGGCCCAGTGTAAATGATGGCGGCATAGGTGGTAGCATTTGATGCCAACACACTATTACACCATGCTGTATTATCAATAGCTAGAGGGGATAAACTCTGGCCTTTGTCCAAATCATCGCTACTTATCGGAGTACCTGGTGATTTCTTTCGAAGAAAAGGATCATATTCAGTACTGGATCTCGGTAATAATTCAATAGTTCCGACAAAGTTGTTCACGTGTTTATCCGGCTTTCCAGCTACAATGCGAAGCCGAACAAATTCCGAAGGCTCAAGCGACTGGGTTAAAGGTGAGCCTAGCCGAAGCTTCCAATCAGTTTCACCGTCAAGTTGATCTGTTCGGATAAATGTTTCCCCGACCCCATCGTAGGTAATTTCAGAGTTTATTTTTGAATTAGACGTCGACCCCTGGGCATCGGAGAGGTTCGATTTTGCTTTATCATTGGGAGACCCATCAATTGGATCTACCAAAAGTGGCTGGGAAATGGATTCTGTTTGATTGTTTTGAAAATCTGTAGATGCATTGGTGTAACTCTTCAAGATGACAACGTCTGCTGGCACACGTTGATCTTTCTCCAACTTCAATACATCACCAACCTTTAGGTCCCGAGATTTTCGGGTGACCTCCCGAACACTGGAAGATGGTCTCGTATTTCGTACATTAAGCTCTTCATTTTCTATTTCTTCTTGAATGTCAAATAATGTTTCCACATTTGCATTGGATTTTTTTTTTTTTTTTCCCTTGCTAGATTTCAGAGTTTTTCTGATCTTACGGCCTTTGACGTTGGTTGGGCCGATTTTGTCAAAAAGCAGAACGGTGTATCCTTCTGAGTTTGCCTCATTGTCTCTCTTTCTTCTCTCGATATCATCAAGAGCTTCTTTCCCTAATGTTATTGTCATTACGAATGCAAGAGGTACAATATAAGTGGACAGGTATCCAATCCTTAAGGGAGGAAATAATTGAGAAATTGCAACCAACAGAAAATAAATGTTGAAGAAAAAAGAAAATTCATTGTATAGAGTTCGCGGTAGGAAACTGATTGCTGTATATTTCGCATTTGAGACAATATTTGGGGGAAACCATGTACTCTGAGACGTTCCAACAGAGATTGACCGTGAAAAAGTCGGATTAGGCGCTTCTTCTGAGTAGGTAGACCCCGAGTTCTCTTGATCTGACTGGTTATCTGTGGCGGACAGAAAGCTTGGGATCCATGTATGTCTTCTGAGCTTAGTTATTAAACTTCCCGTTTTCAGACGAGAAACATTCGCGACTGGGGAAAGCAAGTTGTTTCTTGCACCATCGGTGACATAGCTCTTGCCATTGTTGGCATCCGGTTCGTCGTCCAAAAGGCCATGTAGATCTTCATCATCTAGCCTGCTTTGTGATAAATTTTCTGATGCTTGATTTCGTCTCCCTATGGATCTTAACCCGTTTATGCGTAGATTTCTCAGTGGTATTTCACCCAGCCTATTCTCATGTCGTAATTTTCGCTCTTCTCTCGGGTCGAGCTCATGAATATCAAGTTCAAGGTCGGATTCAGATTCTGTGGTGGGCGAGTCCGGGGTAACTGCTGGATAATAGGAGCCCGACGACATGCCTCATTGATGCGGTAAGGGCTAGTGATTGTAGAATAAGTTAGCGCATTAACCTTAAAATATTGTGAGGGCAGAAGTTACAAATGTTATCCTTGTGCTAGAGGTCTCAATATTCTCACTAGAATCGGGCTAACGTCGCAGAATGAGACATTCTGAACTGAACGAACAGAGTTTAAAATTACAAAAAATTCGTTGACATCGTTGTTTAGTTTGGTGACTTAGCGACAGACTATTGTTAAACTCGTTATGTGCCATTACTGACATATTCGGTAAGTGATTGTTTGGAGCAACAAGTCTACCTGCGTCACTGACGTGCTTATGGCTGTTTGCAAATTTTTTAAAAAATTAAATTATACAGTAGACCCTACTAATTACACATAATATATACGGAGAATAAATTAAACTCGGTCTCTCAGCATGTTTACAGAGGACCATCTTTAGACATGAGATGCTCTGCACAATTCTATCTACTAAAGTAGTAGTTAATGACAAAGCTCTAGTGTGGTAAGCATGGTATAGTATGAAGGTACGATAAACTACCTAGAATATGAGTAGTCCGTAATCTGGAAGAAAGTGTAAACATTCACAAACTATTGAGCGTATAAGACCTGAGATGTTCTCAGGTTAAAACAGATGTTGTGGCTGATACATTGAGATACTGCTGAAGCACATCATTTAGTGGAACCAGATACATATAAACTCCGAATTCTATGTCTCCTACCCCCTCTCAAGGATCGTATGGTGCAGTGGTACATAGTCCGGGCCGTTCTCCCAGCAGAGTCTGGGTAGCTTGGACACATGTCCCACTTGAGACAGGAGAAAGCTGATTCGAATCAAGTAAGGCCCTCACACTATATCTTTCGCGGTGGTGGTGATCCCGCGGGATATCGAAAGCATGCTCAGAAAACCATAGGTTTTTCTCACTTTTCCCTCAGTGGATATTCACGGAAGAGGGTATAGGCTATCATGGGCAATTAGTTTTACTTGCATGTAGTATTGTAGACCTAAATATTGTTACTGAACAGCGCTAATTTTGTCTAATAAGTAACAATATTTAGGGCTGCAATACTGCATGCAAGTAAAACTAATTGCCCCAAATATCCTGTAAGGCGTTATTTTCGTAGTGATATCTGCAAATGAAATCTGAGTGTGAGTGTTCCAAACGTCAAACTGAGTCGCCCTTCGACATATACGTGTCTTCGTTATCATTCGCATCAGAGCCTCAGGCTGAATACGCTAAAATGATTTAAAAAAAAAGGATCTGAAAGATTAGTCTGAACCTACGAGTCCGGAAAAAATGAATAACTAGATTATGATTTAGGCTGATTTAATTTACGTTTCCATTTCCGTGTCAATGGCCTATTAAACTGAAAATTTGAAAAAAGAGGAATCAAGATAAACTTGTGCATTAGAAGTTAAAGTGTCCTGTAGATACTGTGAAGATGGTTGTAAACTGATGATTACTGGTACAATGATCGAGCTTTCATCTGTTCATGTAGGAATTAACCGGCAGGATCCGATGATATTCCCACATAAAGGGTGAAAATACGATGTGGGGCGAAGATAAGAAACATTGGGTAGAAATAACAATTCCTTTAGTAATTTGTAACGACTAAATGTGCTAAAATATTATAACTCCCACGTCATTGTTCCTATTGCCACCCATTGATCATAGCTGCCCGCAGCGTCTTGTGTTATGCCGTACTTATCGTTGTTGATGCACGTTTCATCAAAGTATCTCTTGCATGTTGCCAATTGATTTTCAATTTGACAGATGATCCAGCCAGCCGATATCCGAACTCTCTGAAGTCTCGGCGTCTCTAGTAGACATCAATCATCACATCGTCAATATGCCCTCGGAAACTTTGTATGCACACTGGAACCCAGCCTTTAGACCTAATTCTGAAAAAAATACCCTCGCATCGTCTTCATCGACAATCTCATGCTTAATCGGATCTCAACCCGTTAACGAGCTGTCTAAGAGCAACGCATTAATTCCAATGTTAGAACCAGGTCGAGGAATTTCGCCGGGGAATATCATCGACGAGAAGAACGCAGGGGTTAAATTTGAGCACCCCGAAGGAGTAGAGGCACAAATACTCCCTGACTCTCCATTGCAAGAGACTAACGGGGGATCTGAATTTGAGTTGCGTGGGAATTATGGTACAAAAAAGGTTAGTTTCTCCAAGAAATGAGAGACAGCGTTTAAAGCTGAAATTGTTGGGTATTAGAGGTCACCAAGCAGACACGATAGTACCCTATCGTTTGCACGAACTATCCCCGAAGAAGTGACATGGACAGATGATGAGTTTGACCCCGAATGGAGTTCGCAGCGGGTAGATACGGAAACTATTGACTTTAACAGCAATCCCGAACGAGTGAATCAACCCTTTCAGCTAAAGGTTCGAGGTGGTGTGAAAGATAAATTAAACCTTGGTCAAGTAAAAAGCCCCATTAATGATATTGAACCGAGAACCGGAGATGTTTTGGAAACAGACAAGGAATGCGCTAACACAACTTCCAAATCCCAGGCATCAAGTGCCTTCCCACATGAGGAGCTATCTGTCAGTAATTTGGTGGTATGTAAGTTTTCTCAAGATCTTAAGGAAGCATACAAATGTCTTTCGGAACAGGAGCAAAGTAAAAATGATGTATCACACCCAGGAGGACTTTATCAAGCTCCCTCTCAAAACATTCAAGCAGATCATCTCCCTCCCGAAATTAATCAGATAAACGACGGTTCCGAGCTTCACATTCAGGCTAACAAAAAAGATGATGATCATCAAGGACAGAGACTTAGCCCTGAATCTAAGGTACCGTCAACTATGCTTGAAATAGAGTCTCCCTTCGATTTAAACCTAACGGCTCCTCAAATGGTGAAAGACTCAGGCAAAGAAACTGAACAGACTAGGTCTGAATTGGAGTTTGATAATTCTCTTACATCAAATCCTCAACGCCAGGCGCCAGTATATGCTGATTCTGATATTTCAGCGAGCCTAATTGAATCGGAAGTTATAAAAAGAGAGTCAGATATCGATGATCTTGCTGCAAGGTGGAAAGAAGCCCTTTGTGACGATATGGCCGATGATGGTTTTTTGGACGAAGACGGGTTTTTGCCTGATGATAACTTTGATGATAATATTACTCCGAAAAACGAAATTGACCCAGCGGCACTATTCGGGAGCGATGACGAAGATTTCCTCCAAGATGTCAAAGATGATTTCGCTGTACAGAATAACTCACATATTTCAGCTTCGGAAATCAAATTAAATCAGCAGACAAGCTTTCTAGATAAATTAGATCAGCCTAATTCTGTTGCCCAAGGTCCTGGTTTCGGAAATTCTTATGTACCAGCTGCTACTGAAGAGGCTGTAGCTAATGCATCAGTCTACAAATTCCAATCTCTCGACAACTGTCCGCCAAAAGAACCTCAGAAACCAGATGTCCCGCAAGCCAAAAGCTTTGCCAGTATGTCTAAGAGAGGCTACTCATCTCCATTTGATCTACCAGTAGACTTTGTGCCTAGGAAACATGTCAGTGGGTCTTCAATAAATAATGTAACTCCTCAATTAAATGCTACATTTGCTAGAAGAAGTAGTTTGCTTGATCGGTCATCAACAGTATCTAGAGCACCTACAAGTGGAAATAATTCCCAGCAAACTCCGAATGGCAATACCAAACTCACGAAAAACGTCAAAACGCCGCAGAGCGGGTTTTTTGAGGACCTTCCTCCGCCAAAGCCTAAACTCACTTCAAGGAACTCTAGTATATACAACCCAAATTCAAAAGTTCTAAGCCATCAACAAGCCTCTCATCCAAGACTAGAAACTGAAGTGCTTAATTATCATTTACCGACTCTTCAGCAAACAGATCAACCTCAATCTTCGACTACGCAATCAGTTGCACCTCTGCACTCTCTCAATCAGACAGCCCATCTACAAAACTTCCCTGTTGCACACAACTCTCTCACTTCCCATCAAGGAGCTATACAATACAACCATGTATTTACTCCACCACCCACCTCGACTAGTTTACGCTCTCATCAGCCGCGAACCTCGAGCCCACTAGCCCACCTTAATTCTAGTCAAGAAGTTCATTCATCAGCTCACCCTCGAAGCTCATACTATGATAATCTAAAAAATTCATCCGCATACCTGCCAACGTCACGTCAACTCTCATCAACCAGAGAAATTGACGAAAATGAACCGTCATTGTCCTCCCAAACTCAGATTTCACCTCAAGCTATGATGCACAGTACGCCATTTAATCTCCTTCAGTCAGATACGCAGCTTCCTCACAGTCTTCCATCTAAAGATAAAATTTCACCGCTTAAACGATCATTATCAATTAATCCCTCTCAAAGTCACTCAGATACAGCTCCCATGACAATTGTACCTCCTCAAAGATCACGCACTCAATCTCCTGGATCTGCGTACCTTACACGACCGTACAATCCTATTATAAAAGATAATTTCCGGCGCCCAGCCTCTGTTGAGCCTCCATTATCAACATTAAATATTCATGAATTTCACTCACCTCAATTTGTGGCTCCCAGTTCGCTACATGAAAGACCAACAGAAATTCCTCAGATAACACCATATATCTCTCCAACTGATGGAAGAGAGCTCGACCCCCTCGAAAGATGGAAGGGATCGCCTATTTTTGCATGGGGCGTGGGAGGTACAATTGTGACCTCGTTTCCAAAGAATATCCCTCGCTACGGTATGGATCAATTAACTCCCATGATTTTAAGGCTTCCTGGCGAAATTAAAATTCAAAGTATCAAAAATATAGACCCTCTTAGCCCTCATCTCGCCAAGTTTCCTGGTCCCCTAAAAGGAAAATCAAAGAAAAAAGATGTCGTCACATGGCTAACATCTGGGATTGAGCGTCTTGAATTGCTGAAGGATCCTTCGAAACATACTTTTCATTCATTGCACGAAGAGAAGCGTGCAGAAGAACGAGTTCTGCTTTGGAAGATACTTCGAATTTTCATTGAAAATGATGGCATTCTTGAAGGGCTATCAAGTATCGAAAAAATGGTCCGAACGACTTTGTCTCCTGAACTGGACGAAGCTAAGATCTCGAGTGAACCACTCTTTGCAACCGGTGCAGAAATTTCCGGCTTGAACCAATCTAATAAAATTCCAATCCAATCCGAGATTATCGATCCTGCCACCATTGATGATTTAAAGAAATTTCTATTACAAGGACAGCGAGAGAAGGCTGTTTGGGAAGCAGTTGATAAAAGGCTCTGGGCCCATGCGATCCTCATCTCTCATACCGTATCTCAAGATCTTTACAAGCAAGTTGCCCAAGAGTTCATTCAGAAAGAAGTCAAGGTCATTGGGACCAATACACAATCCCTTGCAGCATTGTACGAAATATTTGCTGGTAACTTTGAAGAAAGTATTGATGAACTGGTGCCCCCTTCAGCCCGTGCTGGGTTTCAAATGGTGAGCACGTCAAGTGAAGCAGGGCCATCTAAAGATGGTCTAAGTGGACTTGACAGATGGCGTGAGACCCTCTCACTTGTATTGAGCAATCGTAGTACAGAAGATACTCGTGCTTTGACCGCCCTAGGTAAACTCCTCGCTGGCTATGGTCGTGCAGAGGCTGCTCATATTTGCTTTCTTTTTGCCCGGAACTTTGCGGTCTTCAGCGGTATTGACGATCCATTGTCGACCATTGTACTAGTCGGCTCCGATCACATAAGGCAACCACATAACTTTAATAGAGAATTAGAACCAGTCCTACTCAGTGAAGTTTTTGAATATGGTATATCACTTTCTAACCCTACTGCCATTGTATCGTTAAGTCCACACTTATCTGTTTACAAATTGCAATATGCCAAGATACTTGCTGAATATGGGTTTTGCGATAAGGCTTTACAATATTGTGAAACTATCGCTACTTCTATTACATCCCAAACCAGAAGGTCTCTCTATCACCATAACCTACTAATATCTGAACTAGATGATCTGAGAAAGAGACTAAAGCAATCTCCAAAAGATGATTCTAGCTCATGGATATCTAAACCGAGTATTGATAAAGCAAAAGGTTCAGTTTGGGCAACTTTCAATAAATTCGTTGCTGGAGATGAAACTGATTCGGCAGAAGTAACATCAGATACAACAAATGTAATTAATACTGGTCCCTTCTCTAGAATGTCAGGAGAAATGCCTATCCTCAGTCACTCATCATCCAGTACAGAAATTCCTAGCTTCTATCAAGGTAGCCTGGGTTTGATTAGTAGTAATTCCACGCCTATTACAACTGCGAGCTCAAGATATGCCCCAAGTGCCAGCCATACCAAAGGAATCCAAGAAAACTTAACTTCTGGTCCCCATGGATCTCAAACCTTTCAGGGAAGAACTTCAAACGA
Source organism: Podosphaera xanthii (assembly GCA_028751805.1). NCBI lineage: Eukaryota > Fungi > Ascomycota > Leotiomycetes > Helotiales > Erysiphaceae > Podosphaera > Podosphaera xanthii. Next base: position 4,459,391 of record JAPWIX010000001.1, on the reverse strand, counting down.
TTTAAAGCATTATGAGCCTCATTACCAAGTAACTCAGGCTACAGAAAATAATAACTTCGCGCTCTCATCAAGTAATCCCACTAGCCCAGGTGCTGTTCAGTCCAATTTAAAATTTGCACCGACGTCAGACTTTGTTCGTAATCCGATCACATCTATGACATATGAGACCGGCTCAATCAATCCTAAAAATATGGCCTCTGGCCAATGTTCTTCAAGTCTTTCTTCAGAGCAAATTAATATCACCGACGATCAGGTAACCCAAAACCCGCAGTCATTTCAACAGGAAAATATCACAGTTGGACCTTTAAATAACAAAGAACCTCCTCGCAGCTACGAACCATTAGGATTCAATACTCCTGAACTTGCGTCATCTTTTAACCCTATCTCCGAGCAAAGTGCCTCCGAACCTCTATCTAGTTATCTTGAACCCCAGACGTATTCACAACCTGTCGCGAACGTCGAGCCCGAATCACCTGATGAGATTCTCGCTTCAGAAAGCTTACTCAATGACGACAAAATGGATCACCTGAGCCGGGATGCCCAAGTAGGTGCTAAAGAAAAAACTAGGGCTGAAAAAGATCGAGAAGCAGATGAAGCATTCCGCAGGGCGGCTGAAGCTGATGGTAAGCCGAGATTCGTAATTTTGGATCCTTACTAACATCATCTTAGCAAAGAAAGCTCAAGAGTCAGCCCCTGCAAAACGCGGCTGGGGTCTGGCTAGCTGGTTTATTGGTGGAGCTAAAAAGGATCAACCCCCTACTACTAAACCAATTCGTGCAAAGCTAGGCGAGGCATCATCTTTTGTTTATGATCCTGAACTAAAGCGATGGGTAAACAAAAAAGACACAAATGGGCAAGTAGAGAAAAAAATTTCGATGCCACCGCCACCAAAAGCCCCAGGACCACCTCGCCCACGAAATGTCAGTTCACAATCTCCGGCACCAAATTCTACATCTCTCGCTACAGTCGTAGACCAGATTACCGTAAGTCCCACTCCACCAATGGCGCGAACTGTATCGAATAGTTCCGTATTACCTCCAAGTCGGCCAAGCACTAGCATGAGTACTGCAAGTAGTATTGATGACTTGCTCGGACCGCCTACTCTAGGCCGAAAGACAGGTGCTAGAGCTAAAAAAAGGGGGAGAGGATACGTGGATGTGATCGGGGACAAGGCTTCCTAATTTTTTGTCATTTAATACGGAAAAATCTTTTATATGTATCAATTTGAATGGCTGGGACGGGGTTATCAGAAAGGCGAAATGGGAATGGAGAAAGGCTTAGATCTAATTTTTTAATTGCAAATACTAATAATGGATATATCTTATCTGGGCGCAGGATGAATCCCGAGGTATCCGTTCTTTTCCCGCCAGCATTCGTCAGCTATCTTTGACTATCTCTCAAATTTAGCTCCCCTAAACTGACCTACCACTACAATAGTCTCTCAGTTTTTTTAAATGTTAACTGATTAAGTTAGTATTAATTTTGTTCGGATTAACACTTGAGTTTTATGACGCTTAACATTCATACATACTCTCTTGAATCCATCCAGCTCAACTTAAGCGCTACAGGTAGTGTTCTAGTCTGAACGATAAGAGTTTATTCCATCAAAAACCACCCACCTTCTCAAGCCGTACTGTTAAGGGTAAAAGAGTAGGGTCACTGCACGAAAGCAATACCACAAAATAAGTTAATATTAAATCTATGAAGAATCAATCTAACTACTCGAGTAATTTCGGTATTTATAAGTACTCTCTAATTACCAAAAGGTTCTCTCCACTCCTCCTATTCACAGATCTAAGATAGAATTACCCAGAATTCTCTTTTGGAAACTTTTAATGAGTTCTAGCAGCCATAGGATGGTACCCCTGCCAATCACTAATTGTGTTTGCCAATGCATAACACAGAATACAGAAGTTATGCGGTATAAACGCGCCGCGCTGTGCACCATAACACGGATGGGCCGAGTAAATAAGCCCAGCCACACCAAACCCGACTTTGGGCTGGCACAGTCCAACACTTCACCTTCACGTGGCGCCGGCTGTAAACGCTCAATATTTTCGCTGCATATTTGAGATCGCCAAGAGGAGGCGCATTCGATCAGGGTCAGAGGTCCACAAGCATTCTCAGTCGGAGCCCTCTCATCACGTCAAGCGTTCTCTCTGCCATAACTTGACTACAACCTCAAGTATATCTCTGTCACCTTTACTACCTACCGATTATCTTCCTAATTTGGACCACCCTCGATGAAATTGACGCGGCTCTTACCTTGTTGAGATCCCCAAATACGCGCCCTCGATGACATGAATACCCAACGGAGGATGAAAGTCGCAGGGCACAAATTTGGGAAGGGAGATTGCTCGTGATAACTAAGGGAGGGTGCTGTGTAATCACGTGTGCAGAATGCAAATAAGCTATACCACATGATTACATGAGTTTGTACTGGTCACGTGAATATTGAAAAGAAATGTTTGTGTAGCGAGATTAGTGAAGTATAAATAGTAGGCGTCTCGCCATCTTAGATTGAAATTGAATTCCCTCTTCACATATCAATTATTATACATTATCGTCTCATACACTCTCCTGCATTACCATAGTGACATCATTGCAAAAGTCAGCACATGATGATACTTCCCTAACTCATAACTGTAACAGAGGGTACGGCTATAGTGGGGATTTTATGAGAGACGGAAGGACAAGTAAGCAGGATATGGAGGGAGGATAGAGTTTTTGAAAGGGGATTATGAAGGGATGTTTCAACTTCGAGAGATTTGTGCGCGGCAGGGCCTCAACCGACAAGGACAGTGTTGTGATCTACCATCTGGGGCATGTCCACGTTGCAAGTCCTGTGGCCTGAACACCTGCTAGGACAAGATACGAGGACGTTGTGAGATCACATCTTGCGCGGTTGCGAAGCACAGGATAATTAAGCACACTGAGGAATCCGAGGCTTTTTGTTTTTTTTCCTTGGGCAGATATTCACGGTTGAAGAAAGAAGCGAAGGGTAAGTCTCATCAAATGTAATCATGTAGTGGTGCCGGCGAATGCCTCCTTAGCATGAGTGTTCGGCGTCATCAAGATTGCATTATCTTAGTTCTAGCGACTGAGCATAGCGTACGCTTTCCGAGGCCTTGCGTCCCAATAGGGAACTTTAGGTTGCGTGGCTGCACGTTATCCGTAGACCTAATAAATGTTACAACAACAACACAACAAACCTGACTTCGCCCGTAACACGTACCTATCTGAAACTATTTTTCAATAATTTCAGTTTTCTGTTAAAAGAGATTTGAGTTTCCGACTCATTTCATTCCAAGCTCTTTTCGGCATTCCAATATACATGTACAGTCGAACCATACACAACCATCCACACTCTTAAAACAAGGCATTAGCCCTACAACATATACGAAAAATTGCAACTTCACCTCCACAATCATCAAACAACAACACAGATAATCAAGGCCCCGTATCTGAGAACATACAATTGGTGCAATGGCTCACGCCAGGGCCCCTCCATCGCCGACGTCTGCCACTCTAAATGACGGGCTACACCCAAGTCTGATTGGGATTGCCGCAGCAATTGAACAATCTGAACGTGACAGAAAGCAAAGACTGGGCTTGGCCCAAGAGCTGCTAGGTACTATCGACGCCTGGCCTAAGACCAAGGCCGGAACCGAAGATGAGGCCGTTCTAGCTCCCTTGATTGAAAGACTTGCTCCAATCATGACCGCGTTCGCAATTGGCACAGCTCAAACGAGTGAATACCCCTGTGAGAATCAATATCCCAAAAAGAGCGTGGTATCTGCAGCTGCTCCTAGGGTGTCAATGACTGCCGAGAAGCCTACCCATGGCCTCCCGGAAAAGCCACAGGTCACCCAGCAATCATGGGTTACTGTTGCTAGAAAAGCAGCCCGGCTTCCCGACCCGCCGGCAGCTCCACCGACCCAAAAGCAAACAAAATCTCCTACAAGAAGTCCCCCAAAGGAAGATAAGCGACTCTTCCTTCGTTTGAACAAGGATCACGAGTGGCGCAAACTCTCTCCTTCAACCACAAAGAAGATTATCACTGAGCAAGCTGGAGTTGCAGCTTCAGCTATTGTAGAAATGTACCAGGTTCGCTCAGGCATGGCATTTGAGTGTGTTTCAGATGCTCTCAGGGAATTAATCCTACGATTGGCATCATCCTTCCATGAGGAAAAGGCAATCATCGAACCAGCCTCGGACTGGATTTCGGTCTTGGTCCCGGGTGTGCCAATACATATTAGAACGCTGGACGGCAATTCGCTGGTCACCGATGAAATGGTGGCCAGAGAGTGTACGGCAGTTGCTGGAGCGGCACCTGTTCAACTGCGTCCGATGAAGACCAGACTTGGGCAATTCACCACAAGCTGGATTATTCATTTCAAATAAAAGCCAACCAACCTCCAATTCCGGCTCTTCGACGAGAGCGGTCCGGCCAAAGTTTTCACACGTCAACGCCCGATTGAACAGTGCCGACGATGCTGGGGCTTCCACTCGACGCGTTTTTGCGGCAAAGCCCCACAGTGAGGAAGATGCAAAGGACCTCATGAAACAGAAGGGTGCAAAGTCGAGATCCCGAGGTGCTCGATCTGCGGAGGGCCTCATGAATCGACGGATAAAAACTGTATGTCCCGCCTTAGACGCCAAAATAACATCATTGTCTCACGCACACCTGCGGAGCTGCGGGTGATCCGTTGGCGGGGGAACCGTGACTTCCAAGTGACGCTCGCAGAGAGAAAAAAAGGAACAAGGATGCTGAAGCAGAAGCAGTAGCTGTCAGCACCCCGGAGGCTACGATGGAAGATTTATGAACGGCGACCAAATTGGAGGCGTAGCGCGGGGGACGTCAGGTATACACATGTTCCACCAAGTAAACGTAGCAAAAAGAGGCCCCAATTCGGACATAGCAATACAGCAGGCATGGGAAGCAGGAGCGGACATTGTGATGATTCAGGAACCATGGACAATGAGCAGAAACGGAACCACCATCACCAAAAGCCACCCGGGATACAATACACACATACCTTTTAGAGGAGAAGGAGTTTGACCAACGGCTATCACATTCACTTGAAAAGGGCTGCGCGCTACTCAGATATTCCCTACAATATAAAGAACGGCTGACTACTGTTTCGTGCAGACATCTGGCCTTACTTTCGTCAACGTCTACCGGGCGCCTGGCCCAAGTGGCTCTCTGGAGCCTCTTCTGTGCTGGCAACCACAGGGTCCCACGGTCATTGGGGGTGACTTTAATGCCGTGTCTCGGCAATGGCAACCACATGCTCAGCGACAATATGGAAATGGCGATCAAATCCTTGAGTGGGCCACTGCTCATGGGATGGAGATAATTACTACCATCGGGGAACCAACTCATCGAGACGGAAATGTGCTCGACCTCACTTGGAGCAACGCATCTGCAATCGCTTCAGTTACACCATTTTATCACTGCACATCTGACCACTCTACAATCGAAGGGACTGTTTACACACCTGGAATATCAGATATAACCGGAATTCTGAGACAAGTCCGCGTTAGCGACTCGAATCTAGACGATTTTGCACATTGTGTTGAACGATGGGCGAGGCTTCGGCCGTTGAACACGGTTATAGATATTGAGAGATGCACGGCGAGACTCCTGGATGTGTTACACGATGCTATTAAGGTTACCGGACGGGCCCCCGCGGTAGATAGTGGAAGAACAGCCACCTGGTGGAACGACAATTGCAGAGAAAAATGGCGAGAATATAAAGAGTCTAGAAATGTCGCAGAAAACTCAGCAGATGCTAGGAAGGCATTTAGAAAAGCAGTGAAGGCGGCGAAACGCGAGTACTGGACTAATCAGATCGAAGCTGCTGAGACCGAAGCCCAGGTATTCAAACTGATGCGATGGGCGAAACCACGACCAACAAAAGAGCCGCCGCCTCTCCAAGTGTCCCCTGACTGCTGGCTCTCAGATCCACTAGAAAGAGCAATCGCCCTACGCGACTCTTTACTCGCGAGGTTTAATGCCAACAATGACAGCCAAACTTGGGATAACAGACAGCCAGAAACTATTCCATGGGACTCAACGTTATCTCTCGAGGAGGTAACAGCGGCGACTATTGCAGTCAGAGTTACAGCTCCGGGCAGCGATAAGATCACTGTGCGCTTGCTCAGCGCGTGCTGGAAAATGATTGGTCCCCTCGTCAGGGAACTATTCCAGGCATGTCTAAGACTAGCCTATGTCCCCGTGCCCTTCAAGGTGGCGGAAGTGGTAATGCTCCCCAAACCAGGCAGGGATCTACAGTGACCAGCAAAACTGTTCGAATGTTTTGTAACTTTCGCTTGTAAGCCTCATAAAATTTTATCTGCTTGACCAATTCACAAAATTTTTACATTAATAAAAAATTCCAATTCTGTGGTTTCTTTTGATATAAATTAGATGATGTGAATCGAAAATTTGGTGGAGTAATCGCGATTGAAAGGGCGTTGGTCATTCGAACAGTTTTGCAGGGGGGATGTGGGGAAAGTATAACCAGGCATCAGGAGCACTGTAGGTCTTCATGAAAGGTTGAATTTGTAATCATTTACAGCACATAATCACTTTCTACTGTTACTCGAATCTTTTTTTATCATGAGGCCTCTATCTCAATCAAAAATTGATGTCATTCTTCACCACCTTGACCATGGACTTTCCATATGTTCAACAGCTCGAGAATGCAATGTCTCAGTTTCTACCGTTTCATGTATTCGCAAGAGACACCGTCCAGATCTTCAGGTGAACTTAGGAGGGCGATCTTGTTTGCTCAGCGAGCATGACACTCGTCATGCCGTCCGTACCATAACATTCGGTAAGGCCGATACCGCTGCCGAAGTTGCCCAAAACATCAGGGACATGAAAATTGCTCTATCTCTGTTGATATAGTCCGACGGACCCTCAAAAAAGCAGGGTTAAAAGCTGTTGTGAAAAAGAAAAAGCCAAAACTAACAGCAAAGCAAAAGAAGGACCGTCTTGACTTTGCTATGGCCCATAAGTACTGGACTACAGATGATTGGAAGCGTGTAGTTTGGTCAGACGAGACGAAGATAAATCGCTTGCAGTCAGATGGAAGATCTTGGACCTGGAAAAGGCGAGGACGAGGGTTGATAGAGAGAGAGGTAGAGGAGACCCTCAAATTTGGTGGCGGTCATATTATGATCTGGGGCTGTATGCTGTGGGAGGGGACGGGAAACATGTGTAAGATTGATGGGTTGATAAACCAGCATCTATACACTGAGATATTGGAGAAGGATCTCCTACAAATGCTGGTGGAATACGGTAAAACCCCCGAATCCGTTATCTTCATGCAGGACAATGATCCAAAGCATACCTCGAAGAAGGCCAGACAATTCCTCAGAGATCATTCTCTCGCCATTCTCCCTTGGCCAGCAAACTCCCCTGATCTTAATCCCATCGAGCATCTCTGGAATTACATCAAGAAAAGACTCAAGGATTACCCCCAACCGCCAAATGGGATCCTGGAGCTTTGGGACAGAGTTCAGGATGAATGGGCAAAGATTCCTGCAGAGGAATGTCAGAAGCTGATAGAGAGTCTTCCTAGGCGCATAGATGCAGTGATTAAGGCGAAAGGTGGGCATGTAAAGTACTAAATTACCAGTTCAAAAATTTCCCCATCCCCCCCTGCAAAACTGTTCGAATGACCAACGCCCTTTCAATCGCGATTACTCCACCAAATTTTCGATTCACATCATCTAATTTATATCAAAAGAAACCACAGAATTGGAATTTTTTATTAATGTAAAAATTTTGTGAATTGGTCAAGCAGATAAAATTTTATGAGGCTTACAAGCGAAAGTTACAAAACATTCGAACAGTTTTGCTGGTCACTGTATCTACCACTATAGGATGGCGACCGATCTCACTTCTTTCGAGTTTAGCCAAAGGCCTAGAACGACTAGTAGCTAAAAGGATGGCTCAGCTGGCAATTGATCATCAAGTTGTACCACAACAACTATTTGGCGCGCTCTCTGGGTGCTCAGCCGTAGACTTAGTTTCCTGCGTAGTACACTATGCAGAGGCTGCCAGGAGGTGTAATAAAGTAACAGCCATGGTAACGCTGGATGTTCAAGGAACTTTTGATGGTGTTTTACACAATCGTTTACTCTTCTGAATGCGTGAAAAGGGATGGCCACACTCCCTGTGCCGCTGGATTGAATCTTTCCTGAGGCAACGAAGATTAAGAATAAGACATAAGGATGGAGCGACAGATGACAAGATAATGGAGTGCGGTGTCCCCCAGGGCTCGCCCCTCTCTCCTCTCCTCTTCCTACTCTACATTTCGATTCTTATACAGAAAGGCAGCCCAAACAGCAGGTTTGGCTACGTCGACGATATTCCAGTTGTCCGGATAGGCAAGCACCCGAACGAGGCAATAGCAGCGGCTTAGGAGGAAGTCAAGAGACTAGTAGAACTGGCGGCAGAACACTAGATCGACTTCGATCCAACTAAATCCGAGTTACTAGTCATAGGTGGAGGCTCAAGGAAGAGAATAAACACTTCTGACTCATTCATCAATGTCAAAGGCCAGAGAATAGAACCATCCCCGCATGTCCGATGGCTTGGAGTGTGGATAGACTCGCAGCTCTCGTTTAGACATCGCTTACAACAGTGGTGCGGGAAGGCGCTAAAATTAGGTCAGTTCCTGCAACAGATTAATAGAGTGCAGCGCGGTGCAGCACCAGGTCCACTGATCCGGGCGGTACAAGCCTGCGTGGTTAGTACAGTAACTTACGGAGTAGAAGCCTGGTGGCCTGGCCTCACTCGGGTAAACGCGAATAGAAATAAGCAAGATAGCACGGGTGTAGGATGGCACACAAATCTACTTGACAGAACTAATCTAAAGGCTATCTGAGCGGTATTACTAGTTTGGCGTACAACGCCTAACATGGCTCTCTATCGGGAGGCTGGAATCCCTCCTGCCAAAATATTACTTCAGCAGAGACAACTGCGCGCAGCAGCTAGGATACGTAGACTTGACAGTTGGCACCCTATAGTGTTCAGATCAAGAGAGACTCCAATGGATATGACAAGGCGTTTAGGTATGCGCACGGGACAAAAAGGACGTCCAATCAAGGTATCCGAACGTTACCATACTCGCCTATAATCAAGTATGCTTACGATATCGACAACTGAAGAACCGGGTTCGTCGTATCGCTCAAAGAACGTTACAAGTTCAAGCATCATAGCGAATGACAAGGTAACAGAGGCTGATCGGGTGGAAAGATGGCTTAAAGCCCTGCCACCTGACACAGTGTGTGCCTTCTCAGACGGGTCACCTAATGGGCCAGGCAGATCGGCATTTGGCTTTGCCATCTACAGGAATGGAAATCTATTAACCACCGGGAAAGGGGCTCTTCTTGGCGGGGAGGTCTACGATGCAGAAATTGTTGGAGCCCTCAAAGCGTTGGAGGCAATACTAACAATCGAAAGCAACGCGCCAATTAAGGTGCTACTAGACAATCAAGAGGCATCCAAAGCTCTTGTAAAAGGTCTGTCTACATCTTCGAATGCCGCAGTAAGGAGATTTAAACAAATTAGCGAAGAACACCCATTTGTGGAGGTTCGTTGGATCCCCGGACATAGCGGCATAGAAGGAAACGAAAAAGCAGACGAGCTGGCAAAAACAGCTTTGTTAGAAATTCCCCCAGAGTGAGCAACATCGGCTACATCAAACAATAGAGAAAGTTCCCCGATACTCACCCTTGCAGCTCTCGGGCACTACATTAATATTCGCGCGCAAGAGCTAGCTGATAGCTAGTGGCGAGCGAACCAACCTAAGCGTTATGAGGAACTGGACCTACAGATGCGTCAAAAAAGACCTCCCGAACTAGCCCTCCCTCGGTGGGCATACCACCGACTAATTGCAGCGCGGACCGGCTATGGAGACTTTGCAGACTATCATAGAAGTTTCAGACATGAAGACGCCTCAATCACATGCGAGTGTGGGCGGGAAAAGAGACCGTGGCACTTTGCCAAATGTCGAAGGGCTTCCCAACGTTAGAGAACTAACACGCGGGAAGCACGCCCCACTGTCAAAGAGATAGTGGGAGATAATGGATGGCAGCTGTTTCTGCGTTTTCTGACCGAGACAGAGTGCTATAAAAGACAGATATCAGGACGAACAGTGTGAAGGCTCTTCTCGCTGAAGGAGGGCTCTGACTCATTGGAATTTAGATCGAGCAGAGAGGAACGCGGTGTAGGACACCAGAGTTTCAAAACGTTTCTTTTTGGTTTTTTCCCGGATCACTTAGATTCGGTCATGTAGGTAGCTATGAGTCTAGATAGAGCTCGACTACCTTGCTTCGCCTCCTGGGTGAAGGGCCAAGCCGGGCACGAGAAACATAATAATAATAATAATAATAATAATAATAATAATAATAATAATAATAATAATAATAATAATAATAATAATAATAATAATAATAATAATAATAATAATAATAATAATAATAATAATAATAATAATAATAATAATAATAATAATAATAATAATAATAATAATAATAATAATAATAATAATAATAATAATAATAATAATAATAATAATAATAATAATAATAATAATAATAATAATAATAATAATAATAATAATAATAATAATAATAATAATAATAATAATAATAATAATAATAATAATAATAATAATAATAATAATAATAATAATAATAATAATAATAATAATAATAATAATAATAATAATAATAATAATAATAATAATAATAATAATAATAATAATAATAATAATAATAATAATAATAATAATAATAATAATAATAATAATAATAATAATAATAATAATAATAATAATAATAATAATAATAATAATAATAATAATAATAATAATAATAATAATAATAATAATAATAATAATAATAATAATAATAATAATAATAATAATAATAATAATAATAATAATAATAATAATAATAATAATAATAATAATAATAATAATAATAATAATAATAATAATAATAATAACATGGTCAGATTCTACCGAAGAAAACTGCCGAACTCTTGAAAAGCTACACAAGACATGCGAAGGGTGGGCCAAAAAACATGGAGCCAGATTTGCTCCCGAAAAGTACCAACTAATCCACTTTTCCAGGAAGACCAGGAGACATAACCTCCAAGCAACTTTACAAATCCAGGGACACGTAACACAACCAAAGCCATCAATCCGCATTCTTGGGATTCACTTAGACTCTAGGCTCAATTGGGGAGCCCACATGAAGAGAGCCCAGCAAAGAGCAGAGACCCAACTGCAGTCAATCACGAGACTGACCTATTCAACCTGGGGGGCAAACTTCAGCAAAGCTAGAGTGTTATACTCAGCTATAGTCAGGCCAACAATAACCTACGGCAGCCAGATATGGGCACATAACGGCCAAAATGGGAAAATTCCTGAAAGAATTATAAAGCCCCTCAGAACAATCCAAACCAGATGCCTAAGGTCGGTAACCGGTGCATACAAATCGACAAGCGCCAGGGTTTTAGAACACGAGACCTCGATCCTACCAATAGAAATATACCTGAAATATAGAAGAGTCCAACACACTGGTCTGACTCAGGAAACCCCGGCACAACTAGCGATTGACGCTGCTCGCAAGAAAATCAGGATAGGTAACCAAAGTGCCCAAAGCACCCAAGGTAGGATAAGTACTTCAAGGAATAGAGACTTGGAAAGATGGAACCAGCTGTGCGTGGGGGTACAGTCCAAAGAGGACCAGAAAGCCAGGTTGAAAGTAGCGGCGTTCCAAGAGTGGGCGAACTCGTGGGAGGGCCAAGGCCGGAGACAGAACCCTGAACAAAGAGCATCAGCGGATCCGGAAATTTGGAGAGCAGGTAGGTTCTACAAAGATAAAAACACAGGATGCACCAAATTAAGCTTTAGGGGAACCCCATTGCTTATCCACAAACGCCTGAATAGGGCCCAAAGCAGCGTTGCTACACAAATAAGGAGTGAGCACATTGGGCTCAACTCGTATTTATATAGAAGGAGAGTCCCAGGAGTCGAATCCCCGAGATGCCAGTGCGGATACCCATCCCAGAATCCAAAACACATGATTATGTGCTGCCCCAGGTGGGCCAAAGGACGATCAGAAGTGATGAGGAAAGCGAAGAATCAGTCTTTCACAGTAATGATGCAAAGCCCGGAAGATATATCCCGGATAACAGAATGGATAATCAAAGAAGGATGGCTAGAACAATTCCGACTCGCGAGAGACGTCGAAAAGCTACTCAAAGAAAGAGAAGATGCGTCAAAGGGTAAGACTTAAAGAAAGGGTGGATATCGCACATGGCGGAACAGAGAGAGCGCACTTACCATAGACCTCCCAGTATGAACTGAAGAAACCAACCAGACAGGTTAGGGTGTTTTCACCGAGAGGTTTCCTCCTATGTACATAAGAAGTTGATAGATTCCTGCATGGGCCACTAAAGGCGCCAAATCAGGTCAATGAAATCAAATTCAAATAATAATAATAATAATAATAATAATAATAATAATAATAATAATAATAATAATAATAATAATAATAATAATAATAATAATAATAATAATAATAATAATAATAATAATAATAATAATAATAATAATAATAATAATAATAATAATAATAATAATAATAATAATAATAATAATAATAATAATAATAATAATAATAATAATAATAATAATAATAATAATAATAATAATAATAATAATAATAATAATAATAATAATAATAATAATAATAATAATAATAATAATAATAATAATAATAATAATAATAATAATAATAATAATAATAATAATAATAATAATAATAATAATAATAATAATAATAATAATAATAATAATAATAATAATAATAATAATAATAATAATAATAATAATAATAATAATAATAATAATAATAATAATAATAATAATAATAATAATAATAATAATAATAATAATAATAATAATAATAATAATAATAATAATAATAATAATAATAATAATAATAATAATAATAATAATAATAATAATAATAATAATAATAATAATAATAATAATAATAATAATAATAATAATAATAATAATAATAATAATAATAATAATAATAATAATAATAATAATAATAATAATAATAATAATAATAATAATAATAATAATAATAATAATAATAATAATAATAATAATAATAATAATAATAATAATAATAATAATAATACAGTCTAACCCTTGTTATAACGATGTTTTCCATTCTGAAGAAATAACGATATTTCGAGTGTGTCGGAAAAACAGATCAGATTACATAATCATTTTATTACATAAGCGATTTACTACTTTATCCAATTATCAAGCGCCCTAAGTTTTTCCTATTTATATTCCTCACTTCAAATTCTAAACCCATTAAATAATTAAGTTATGTACCAAGATTTGTCCCAATGAGGTACGAGTTCATCGAAGTTTAGGATGCCGGAATATTGGGTATAAAAGATAATGTATTTAAATCTTTTGTCGTGGCTATCAGGCTGAATACAATATGATTTTAAAAAAATTAGCTCCCTGAATGATCTGACGGGAGATTCTCTTGTTCTACATAATTGATTGGTACAGTGTCTCAACCCTAAAGATTCTTAAACCTTCAATCTTAAAATCAAAGGCCTTATCCTTACATTTTTCCGCTCATCATTCCAAAAAGGGCTAGCAGATTCAGTCTAAATCAAACACTTGCTCCAAATGGTGCACCTTAATACCATCTCCTGAGTTTACAATTATATGTTCGAACTCAATTTCATATTTTACCTCTCAAACTTTCAGCCACGAAGACCTGAATATCATATTTCTTACTTCTTACTCCGAATCAGAGCTTGCCATTGAACTATCCAAATTAATTGTCAGATCCTTCAGTCTTTGGAGAGACTTCGTCGCCAGAATCTTAATCGGAATAAATGGGTCACAATTCATACACTTCGAAGGCATGGGCTTTCACATGGTGACGACGCTCTTGAATTGGGGCTAAGTTAGAGACAAGTTCAGTATGCATGTGTCACAGTCTAGACAAGAACGCTTGCGCAGCTAAATGAATAGAGGTAGTTTATATTCTATCTGAAGAGAAAGCAATCTATCTCGTAGTCCTACAAATATATACAAAGCTTTGCTCCTCGTAGATAATACCATAGCCCTAACATCAATGAGGATTCCTGAAATAGAAGTTAGCCACGGAGTAGAAGGTTGCCGCATGCCAGGAAGCTCTTATGTTTCAGCTCCATGATCCATCTATTTTGGGAATTCTGATATACAGTGTCTCAGCCAAAATTAACATCAGCCACTATATCTGCCAGTGCACAATGCACTACCCCTGTTAAGCCTGTGCACGCCTGTGCACGCCTATGTATAACATAGGCTACAGGAATTATCCAGCTTACCAGCTGTTACAGCATGCGAACGTGGAGACCTTTCAGAAGCCAGGAGTCCTGGTCGACCTCCAGTCCTGAGTGAGATTCGAGCTGATGAGCTAGAACATTTTGGTTGCAGTTCACGCGTCGGACGGTTTATGACCTATTTGGAACTTGCCACAGTGCAGTTTTTTCACTGAAATATCGGTGAGAAAGCTATTTGAAACACTCTTGAAAGAAAGGGATGTAAGCGTTTTGTTTCCCAGAGTAAGCCTCCACCCAGCGAAGAAAATAAGAGGGGACGTTTACTTTTCGCTCGATCTCATTTAAGTTGGACCAGTGAGCAGTGAAATCAAGCCTTATAGACCGACGAATCTTGAATTACTGGCGGTCAGCTCACACGTTTATGGTTCATCAGAAATCTCAGTTCTTTTATTGATAATTTGGTTTTTCCACTAAATCTAGACTGGTGAGGAGGTTAAATAGATATGATTATCTTCAAAGTTTGTGCGAACAAATAGCTGGATATTTTGGGGATCTTTCCATGGGAACCAAGAAAGTAGTTTTCTAGTTTTGGAAAGAAGTTGGTAGAAATTGAACTCGAAAACCTACTGCCAGCGGATTTGACCTTGGATAATAACGGTACGAGAGGCTAATCCATCACTTTTACCGATGCAAGATGGTGCTCCCTGCCATTCTCCACGGAATACTATGGAAGCTTTACTCCAAGCCGGAATAGAATCCATCGTGTGGCCTCCCTTTTCTCCCGACTTAAACTCAATCGATTTTGTATGGAAATCAATGAAGGATTACGTTCAAGATCGATACCCAGAGTTTGATAATGGAAGGCAAACATCTCAGCTGTCAGGAATGCCTCTGTTGTATATAATATATATGGAGATGGCCAGATTACAGTGTTCTATGATTCTGGTTATGTCTTTTAGCCAAGTGGTAAAGCATTTATCTCGTGTATTCTACAAGATGGCATCCACATCCTGGCATCACGGTTCTTGTCCATTGTCCACATTCCGCTCATGACATCAGAAAACGCTCAAAAGAGCCCTAAGAGAAGTCTGGAATTCAAACTTATTCGACAAACTCGGTGGACCTATCGCCAGCATAGCTGCAAGATGTCAGGCTGTTACATAAGCAGAAGAAGGTCCTACTTTTTTTTGAAAAATCATTTTTGCATGTGCAGCCTGAGGCTATGACGCGAATGATTATGGATGATATGTATGCGAAGCAGAATGACTCAGCTTGACGTTTGGGACGCTCATACCCAGATTTCATTTACAGATACCACTACGAGAGTAACGCCTTACGACATGTACCTTCTTTCGTGAATACCCACCATGGGGAAAGCGAGAAGATTCCATGGTTTTTTAACTATGCTGTACCGTGCACGTTATGACAGCTGGTTAGCCGATAGTGTTTCTGCAGCCTACGCTGTTCAACCTAGGCATACAAATAACGTAAACACATTTCCAGATAAAGCTAAACTCCTTTGAATGACTGCTGGAGGTTGAATTACTGGATACGATGAGATGTTTTGAGGTACGAGAGGTTGCCAAGAGGAGCATGATATTAGGTATCATGTCCGGTATAGGGGGTATTCCGGGACTCAGTAAGTTTCCTATGGAGCATGTAACAGCTGGTAAGCTGGATAATTCCTGTAGCCTGTGTTATACATCGGCGTGCACAGGCTTAACAGGGGTAGTGCATTGTGCACTGGCAGATTTAGTGGCTGATGTTAATTTTGGCTGAGACACTGTATATCAGGATTCCCCAAATAGATAGATCATGGAGCTGAGACACAAGAGCTTCCTGGCATGCGGCAACCTTCTGCTCCGTGGCAAACTTCTATTTCAGGAATCCTCATTGACGTTAGGGCTATGGTATTATCTACGAGAAGTAGAGCTTTATATATATTTGTAGGACTACGAGATAGATTACTTTCTCTTCAAAAAGAATATAAACTACCTCTATTCATTTAGCTGCGTAAGCGCTCTTGTCTAGATTGTGAAAGAGCAGAGGCGTTTTGGAAGGGTTAGATGGTGGTGTGGTACACCGTCCAGGCTGTTCTCCCAAGTAGAGTCTGGGTAGCCAAGGCACATACCCCACTTGAGACAGGAGAGCGCTGGTTCGAATCCAGCAAGACCCTATCCACATTTTCTCGGGTGATCATGTATGTGACGATGATGAAGGCACGCTGGATAGTCGTGGGTGGCTGAAATACGTTCCTGCGGCAGACATAAACGGTTGAGGGTTGAAAGATCTCACGGATATAAGGAGCAGTTGTTCCACGGGGTACGAAGCGGGACTAGAAAGCTTGTTTGATGGGAGTGAGATGAGGGTGTGTCAGGTAATAGGTGAGATGGTGGTATAGGTGAGGGGCGAGCAGCGGGAAGTGGTCTTCACAGCAGAAGAGAAATGGGCGGTGGGAGTGGTCTTCCGGAGCGGAAGAGAAGTGCAATTTAAACAGCGATCTTCGCAGAGAAAGAGGATAATCGAAGAATAAAATTATATTCAGAAGACGTTGCGTGGAGAGGAAACCCCGCGACGTCAGGTCTACATATGTACATTTGATCTCTAAGTGAGATCGTAACAATAACTCCACACGGGTTATATGAAACCCAGAGAACAACTCCAAAACTCCTACAACGGCACGCCAACGTCTTACCATGAAACCTGGTAAATCCTTTGTCAAATATCAACCCCTTGTAACGGCCTTGACACTTCCCTAACATGAAACATGTCAGTCCGTGAAAAAAGGGCTGTAAGGCGCCTGACTTCGAGTTATGTCTTCAAATGATATTCGGGCGTGAGTGCCCCTCATATCAGGTTGAGTCATCGCTCCATGTACCGTACCAGTGTCATTCGTGTCATAGCCCAAAGGCTGCATACACAAGAATGAATTAAAGAAACAAAATAGTACGATAAGCGAAATAAAGCCTAGGGTCGGATGGTGCAGTGGTACACTTCCGGGCTGTTCTCCCAAGTAGAGTCTGGGTAGCTTAGACACATGCCCCACTTGAGACAGGAGTAAACTGATTTAGAACTGGCAATACCCTCACATCACTTCTCTCACGGTGATATCACACTCGTGGGATGATGAAAGCATGATCAGATAATAATAGGGTTTTCTTGCTTTTCCCTATGATGGATATTCATGGAGTCGTGGCATCTGAAAATGAAATCTGAGTAAGAGTGTTCCAAACGTTAAACTGAATCATTCTGCGAAATATACATGTCTTCTATAATCATGCGCGTCATAGCCTCAGGCTACATACGCAGGAATGATTTAAAAAATACAGTCGTCCCTCTCTAACTCGATAGTGGGTCCCGGTATAAGTGTTGAAAATATTCATTGTACAGTAGCGTCTAGAAGTGCGCAATGAAACCACCACGTTGACTAAATTTTACTATAACTCTGCAACAACTTCAAATTTAAAAATTCTAGGTTCAAATAAAATCTATGCCATTTCTTGAACAAGTCCAACTTTGTTTTGTAAAAAGAATGATTAACTGTAAGGTTCACGCTGGTCTTGGCACTTTATGTCTATTGCGCATTTTTAGACGCGTTATTCTAATACTTGGTACGATCCCCCTTTGCCTTCTTTACGGCCAGATCCCTTGACGGCATACTCTCAATTAATGCACGACATGAATCTTCAGGTATATTTTGCCAGACGTCGTCTACTCTTTTCATCAATTCGTGCATACTTTTCGACGTTTCCGGGTACTCTCCAAGTCGGCGTTTTACCAGACAACATAGGTGCTCAATTGGGTTCAGGTCGGGCGATTGAGAGGGCCATTTCATGGTATTTATACCTGTGGTAGCTAGTCAATTATTTGTAGCCCTAGAAGTATGCTTAGGATCATTGTCTTGTTGAAAAATAACGTTGTTTCTGGCATTGGAAAAAAGCTTGCTTGCTATTTCGTCGACTGTTGGGACCAAACAAGTATTCAGAATGCCTATTAGCTGTACCGAGCTCATCCTTCCAATCACACGACTCATTCCACCGGCGCCAAACCAAGACATACAACCCCATATCATTACGCAACCGCCCCCGAACTTCAGTGTCTCTTCGACCACTTTTGCCGAATAGCTACTTGGATTCCAGGACCAGGCATATTTAATTCCGTCGCTATTGGGTCTATTTATCTTCGTCTCATCTAACCAAATAACTCCTTTCCAATCTTCAATAGTCCAACTTTCATGTTCTAAATCCCAATGCAACCGAGCTCTCTTATGCACCTTTGACAGCATCGGTTTCTTCACCCTCTTAATAGCCCGGAGACCCTGTTCCCTCAGAGACAGCCTTACGGTACCAGGAGAAACTTTGTCTTCTCGTTCAAGATTGATAATCTTCGTCGCTTCTACCGCAGTTTTGGTCCCGCCATTAGCCACCAAACGAGCCAGGGCTCGCTTGTCTCGACACGTTAACTTCCGTGGTCGTCCCTGCACAGGTTTTGATGTATCATGAGATGTCTTTTTCCGATACCTGGCTACCGCAGACCTATGACAGCCCATAATTTTTGCTATTCCTAGTTCTTTTTTACCTTCATCGAGTAATGTAGTGATGGATGATATCTGGTGATGTGAAAATTTTCTCATTGTAAAAAAAACAGAGAATATTGAAATCAAAATATTTTGGAAAGGTACATAAGCGTGTCGAATACTTATATAGATCAAAAAATTAAAGTTTACAGCACAGTTGTCTGTTAACGTAGGTTCTACCACGTGGTGAAATGATACGTCAAAAAGTGCGCAATAGACATTAAGTGCCAAGACCAGCGTGAATCTTACAGTTAATCATTATTTTTACAAAACAAAGTTGGACTTATTCAAGAAATGGCATAGATTTTATTTGAACCTTGAATTTTTAAATTTGAAGTTGTTGCAGAGTTAAAGTAAAATATAGCCAACGTGGTGGTTTCATTGCGCACTATTAGACGATATTGTAACTTGGAATTTTATACTTGCAACACTTACCCTTACAGGTCATTTTGCGTGCAGGGGTAAGTATTGCAAATATAAATGGTTGAATTGCAATGAATATTTTCAACACTTACACCGAGACCCACTATCGAGTTAGAGAGGGACGACTGTAAGAGACGAAGCCTAGCGAGGGTCAGTGTTCTCCTACCCCGACACAAGCATAAACTTTATACCTCGTCTCATACAAATTCGTATTGGTTGAGGTATAAGATTTATGCTTATGCCGAAATCCATAATTCCAGCAGATTTTCTTGCTGGTGCTTAAAAACCAAATTCTCTTTTTTTTTTTTTTTAATCATTTTTGCGTATGCAGCCTGAGGCTATGACGCGAATGATTACGGAAGATATGTATGTGACGCAGAATAACTCTGTTTGACGTTTGGAACACTCATACTCAGATCTCATTTGCAGATACCACTACGAGAATAACGCCTTACGACATGTACCTTCTTCCGTGAATACCCACCACAGGGAAAAGCGAGAAAAACCTGTGGCTAGCTGAGCATGCTTTCGTCATTCTACGAATACAGTATCACCGCGAGAGAAGTGGTGTGAGGGTCTTGCTGAATTCGAACCAGCTTTCTCCTGTCTCAAGTGGGGCATGTGTCCAAGCTACCCAGACTCTACTTGGAAGAACGGCCCGGATAGTGTACCACTGCACCATCCGACCCTCCCCAAATTCTCTTACGGTGCTATACTTTCTCTTACGTTGCAACGTGTAGAGAAACATAAAAGATTGGGGGACGAAGACGGCGTTTCTACCTGTACGTGGTGTCCCCTACGAACCTGGAGTTTATCTTCAGAGCCAACGGAAACACGCTTTACTTGGTCACGGAGGAAAAGTCATCCAAACGAGTTTCCGGGGCGTACCCAGCTCCCGTTATGGTGGTGATGGATCAGACTAAGGTGGCCCTTTTTACCAAGATGAATTCTCACTGTTTACAGATATTCTGTCATTATACTGTCTCCCGAGGAAAGAGCACCGCTACCTGAGCGCTGGTGGTGTCGGTATAAGGAGGATATTTGGACTATGGGATATTAGGGAGATACAGATGGTGATACGCACCTCGTGTGGCTCTGGTGTCTAGGCCTCGCCTGGCTGGAGTTGCAGGTTTTTTAAGACTTTTTCCCGCGTACCGGTTTCCATGGCTGCTCTTTTTCAATTTTTTTTGAGCAGAAGGTTCCGTAGAAAAGGTGGTTGAATTCTACGGGTAATTACTGAGCTAAATGGCTACCCGTCATGGGTCAATGTACCAATGATCTTAGGTTCAAGGTAAAAGGGGATAGGAGCATTGTAAAAGGTGTGGCCTGGGTCAGAGAGGAGCCCTAGTGTTATGATAGTCTTGGACTCTACATAGCACGAATAAACAAAACTACTCACTCACTCACATAAAAGATTGTGGAATATACCAGTAGAGTGTGGGCCATTCTTGTGGCTGTGTATACGTCGGCATGATTTTTCTTCGTTAATTAAATAGCATAGAAATATGTACCTAATTTTTGATCTATTTAGGGAACATATACACTATGCAAAATGAAGTTCGCTTGTTCAGCCAACTTTTTACTCAAAAGCTCGTAGCTTCAGAACCACTCCATAGAATAAGTCAAAAAACCTACATAGATGTAATTAAGTGTCTCATGAAGCATATTCTAAATTCTTGAATCACGACTTAATCTATACGGAAAATGGAGGCTGGGAGAAACTGACTAAGCGAGGCGAACTTCATTTTGCAGGCTATGTTAGTATCTAGTATTACCGCCCTTTGCATCCACGACGGCTTCAATTCGTCTCGGCATAGATTCAATTAGATTCTGACAGCTGCTTAAAGGTATTTTTGACCATTCTTTTTTGATACGCTCTCATAATTCCCCTACTTCCTTGGGATATTCGTCGTACCTACCCAATCTTCTCTTCAACTCACCCCAGAGATGCTCTATTGGATTCAGATCCGGAGATTGGGCGGGCCAATCCAAGCAGGTGATCTTCTTCGATCTTAAGAGGGCCTTTGAAGCTCGCGCAGTGTGTTTGAAATCGTTATCTTGTTGAAAGATTAGTTGGCCGACAGGAGGCATATCTCCCAAGAGGCACGTTGCCTTCATACTACAGATCAAATTTTGGTCTAAAATATTGATGTACTGTTGTGTGTCCATCCTTCCCATTACCTGAACCATGGCACCTGGCCCTGACCAGGTCATACAAGCCCAAATCATCACGTTCCCCCCTCAAAATTTGACTGTCTGGATTATATTACTATCGTTGGGCAGTTGTTTGTCATTTTACCAGGTATAATTGATTCCGTCGCTGCAAATTCGATTGATCTTTGTTTCGTCAGAACAGACCACTTTCTTCCAGTCTTCTATCGTCCACTCCTTGTGTCTTAGGGCGAAATCCGGACGAGCTTTCCTGTGCCGAGCCGCCAAGGCTGGTTTTTTGGGCTTCTTTTTGGCCTTCAAGCCCGACTCTCAAAGGACATTTCTGACGGTTTTCGGGCTGACGCTAATACCCATGGACGCCTGTAGACTTGTTGCCGCTTGTTTTGGTGTCTTAACAATCCCGTTGGCTATATTGTTGACAATTCTTCGCTTGGCCCGAGGGGTCGGCTTACTTACATCCCCCCTTTTTCTGGCACTACTTTCTTCAGGAAGGGTCTTCAGAAGCTTAGAAACCGTAGATTTGGAGCACTTAAGCTCACTCGTGATAGAACTGAATGACTTTCCCTCTTTGAGGCGCTGGATGATTTGGTCTCGAGTTGTCATGTTTAATCTAGGCATGTCGCTTTGTTGTACACTCAATTACAACCAAAAGTTAGCCCAATACGTTGCGATTGACCATGTAGAGCACTTACGAGTAATTATCTGAGTTTAGTTCGATGCATTGAAACCGTCGTGGATGCAAAGGGCGGTAATACTAGATACTAACATAGCCTGCAAAATGAAGTTCGCCTCGCTTAGTCAGTTTCTCCCAGCCTCCATTTTCTGTATAGATTAAGTCGTGATTCAAGAATTTAGAATATGCATCATGAGACACTTAATTACATATTTGTAGGTTTTTGACTTATTCTATGGAGTGGTTCTGAAGCTACGAGCTTTTGAGTAAAAAGTTGGCTGAACAAGCAAACTTCATTTTGCATACTGTATGATCGACCCTCGTCGTAAGGGTCATTCCACGTAATTATTGTCACTGGCAGATTCATCCAGCCGGTACCGGTACGTTGATCAGACTTGTTCACAACCACTATTTCAATCATTGCAAGCTCGTATTTAATTATTTAACTATTTAATTATTTAATTATTTAATTATTTAATTATTTAATTATTTAATTATTTAATTATTTAATTATTTAATTATTTAATTATTTAATTATTTAATTATTTAATTATTTAATTATTTAATTATTTAATTATTTAATTATTTAATTATTTAATTATTTAATTATTTAATTATTTAATTATTTAATTATTTAATTATTTAATTATTTAATTATTTAATTATTTAATTATTTAATTATTTAATTATTTAATTATTTAATTATTTAATTATTTGAATTGAATTCATTTAACCCGATCAGGCACCCTGTTGGGCCCATGCAGGTGACTATAACTCTCTTATTTACATAGGAGGAAACCTTTCGGTGAAAACCCCCTAACCTACCCGGTAAATTTCTGCCGTTTTCATGCTTACCTTCAGGAAGTGCGATGTACTATTCTGTCCAGTACGGATATCCTCACGTCAAACTCCTACCCCTCGCCTCATTCTTTTCTCCTCTCGCTCCTTCATCTGTCTTTCCACTTCCCCAACCAATCGAAATTGCTCTAACCATCCCTGGTCTAAGATCCACTGCGTTATTCTTCCTAAGTCTTCCGGGTTGTTCATCATTTCTTCGAATGATCGGCTCTTGGACTTTCTCCATACCTCCGCCCTTCCTTTGGCCCATAGGGGGCAGGCCATGATCGCATGTTTGACATTTTGCGACAGATATCCGCACGGGCAGTTTGGGCTATCAACTCCAGGGACTTTTCTTCGGTGCAGATAAGAATTGAGCCCGATGTGCTCGCTTCTTATCTGCATGGCAATGCTGCTCTGGGCCCTCTTCAGGCTTTGGTGAATGTGAATTGGGGTTCCCTTGAGGCTTAATTTTTCCTTTCCTGATTTGTCTGTGTAAATTTTGGCTGCATTCCAGACTTCGGGATCGGCTGTGGGTCTTTTCCTTAGGTTCACATTTCGACTTTGGTGTGGCCAGGAGTTTTTCCACTCTCGGAATGCCGCGATCTTTCCCAGCTCTATCTGTCCCTTGATGGACACTTCTCCGCAGCAGATCTTAGACCACTCCTCTCTATCCCTTTCCTTGGATAGAGATCCTCGACTGCTTTTTCCTCCCGCCTGTTGCCTGATCATCCGGCAGGTCTTTTCTATGGCCACTTGGACCGGTAAGTTGCGAGTGAGCCCGGCGTGCTGCACCCTTCTATTCTTTAAATAGATCTCCATCGGTAAGATGGAGGTCTCATGTTCCAACACTCTCGTGCTGGTGGACTTGTATGCTCCTGTGATTCTGAGTAAGCATTTTCTCTGAATTGACTTCAGAGGTTTCACTGTCCTTTCATATTTAATTATTTAATTATTGGGAAATGTTAGATTGAAATCAAAGAGATTTCAAGTTGAAATAATCACAGCCGATGTTTTTACACTTAAAATATCAAGAGGGTTGTCAGAAAGGTTAAAGCTTCCAAACTTGCCAAGATTCTAAGTTGACTCCCTTTAGAAACCCACCCACATCGCCTTGGACTTGAATCCCATTTTCCCAGCCCTTTGGTCCTGCGACGACATTGATAAGCCCTTCAGGCCCTGAGACAAACAGGAGCCTTTGTGATCCACGAGTACTATTGGAGTTGGGTACTTGTCTGATCAAGTCTCGCATCTTTTTCGCCGTGATAAATTTACCTTCTTCATCTACTAAATACTCAATATTAAAATGGCCGAAATGTTCTTTTCGAAGTTGTTCAAGCTGTTCAACTATAGGGTGCGAATGTTCTTTATTTTGAGATTCCCTGCTACTACAATCCTCTCGCCGTCGGTTTGCCCAGACAATGTGAATAGATGGGACAATCTCTCCGGACTTCCTTCTTTCAAGCAACGTGTATGCAACCTGAAGAGCTGGCGCGATTCCAGTTCCTCCAGCTATAAATAAGACCTTACTAAGAGATTCCGGGAGCTTAACTTCTTGATGTGGACCTCGCAAATAAATTTTGGAGCCTACAGATAAGCGATGCAGATATCGAGAAACTTCTCCCCCATACTCTTTTCGGATGAGGAAGCGTAAGTATCCCAGTGGCTGTCCGGGTAACGGAGGAAGTGGCGTGTACAAGCGGGCAATCTGCAATTCAGGCTGCTTCACTTCGACCGACCAGATTCCTTGATCCCACCACTGCTTATATAAATCTAAATTTGCACTCTCCAAATTATTCTCGTCAGGACAGAGTGTAAGAATGATCGCAGTCGACGAAACTTGCTCTCTCTTCAATACGTGAAACGGTGTGAAATCGGAATCGTTTAACATGAAACCAGCTTCCTGATTTCCCTTATATCTAAGATATGCATACCAAATGACCGATGACAGTGGTATACCTGCAAGTAAAAATATCTTAAAGCGCCCGTGCCGTCTTATGAAGGAATCATTTTTGCAAGTCTTGCTCTTCCGACCAGCATGTTCGGCATATTTTATCAACAGATTTTCTGATTTTGAGTATTTTTGTTTCTGGATTTCTGTAAGATTGAGATTGTATGACCCAGAACTTAAAATCTTCGGTGCAAAGCCCAGTGAAAATTGTGAGGTCAATGTTTTGTCTTTTAACTTCAATGACAGAAGTTGAATTCGGCCATTACACTTACGGCTAAGCCGCAGAAATCGAACCTGTTGTCGATAAGTAGCAGTTTTAGGGAATATCGAAATCTTTCTCAATTCACATAAGAACCCAAGGGTTGATATGGGAGACTGGTTGAAATTTGAGAGTCGTGGGGCCGTCATTTGGTGTTATGGACGTGTGAATCGTCCACGGGAACGGGGGGCATGGACCATCATCCCAAATTTGGCAGACGCGAAGATTTACGTGTATTGCGTCTCAGCACTTAACAATTAATAGGTGACGTTAATTTTGTATGTCGAATCATCAATCACCACACAATGACATACGGAGGTACTGTGCGCTTACTTTTACGATTAACAAATGTACTTACGGTAGACTCTGAACTCAAAGCACGCCTGTAATCTTTATCACAGAATGCCTAGTAAGTTCGTTGAGTCTGATGTAAGTTGATTGACTCTTGCTCCAACCGAAAACTCCTTATGATGCTAACTCTAATTAAGATTACATAATAGCGCCTACGACATAATAATGACTTCCCAGATAATAACACGTGACCAGGACACACGGTACAGCCCATAAGTATTATTCCATGTCGACCAGGAAGTGCATAGCACCCCGTCAAAGACACAATTCATATCACAGAAATACCTTAAACATAAGTTATTGATCGAAAACTTACTAATGGCGCCTTCAACCAGGCGTGGAAAGCGGCCTCGTGAGGAGGTCCCGCAGGCTACTCAATCAGTTGGCCCTAATCCATCCTACTCGCAGCCACTGCAAGGAGCCGCAAATCTGGCGCCTCCCCTTTCCCAACCTATTTCAGCTACTACACCAGCTGACGCTACACCTTCTCCTCAAGGCATTGAATTTGAATCTGAAGATCCTTTCTGCACTCCGATTCCCAGCACTCCACCCGGGACGCTTACTGCGGCGCTAGACCGTGGCGCGGCAGCCAGAGAAACAGCACGTATCACGCGAGAAAATACAGTAAAGTCAGTTGCAAAAGCTCTAGATACTATTCTCCCAGACGTTAAAAAGTACTGCCCGGAATCAGCAGATGGGTTTGAAAAACTACTATTAAAAGCTATCGAAGATCTGGCAGCGGCTCGCCCAATTACTATTGGTGCAAAGTCCTCAGGAACACAGGATATCCCAAGACCCTTTCATAAATATCAACCCTCAATACAAACTGCGAAAAATACCTATGCTGAGATTTTGAAAAAAGATGCAACTATCGCTAAGAGGCCTAAGCAAGGAGAATATAACAGACCAAGAAACATTGCTACAGATAGACGAGTTATGGTCCGACTAGATAAAAACAATCCAATGCGGGAACACAAACCGTTTGAATTAATGAAAAAAGTTAACGAAACCTTAGGTGATTCACTCTGCGTAAGAGATGCTTATGCAACCGGCTCTGGTGTTGCACTTGTCGCTGGAGACGAATCGAAAGTACACAAAATTCTTCAAGCTAAGGATCAGTTGAAAGCAGCTTTTTCTGCTACAGAGGTCGAAAGACAAGAATCCTGGATTAAATTCTTGGTCCAACCAGTACCAAAATGCGTACAATCAATACTAGGGAATGGCCTTCAAGTTGATAACAATGCTCTAATTGAGGAAACGGAACGAATCACTGGCTGTCGACCCATACGCGCTCACTGGTCGGCAAAATCGAATGACCCAACAAGACATGAGGGAACCGTTGTCCTCTCTTTCCGAACATCTAACAAACCACAATGGCCGAGAGCAGTGAGGTTTTTTGGCTCTCCTACGACGGTACAAAAACTCTCGATTAAAAACCCGCTGACGCAATGTGAGAACTGCTACGGCTTTCATCACAGTCGAAATTGCTCCAAAACGGCTCGCTGCGCCCAGTGCTCTCGCTCAAAACACGCTGGAAATTGTCCGACCACATGTACCACACATGTCTGCCCTCCAAGGTGCATCAATTGCCGAGGACCTCATAAAGCAGACTACTCAGAGTGTCCTGCGAGACCAACTAGAGTAAACGGAGTATTTACTAAGTTAAATTCGCGGCAAATTCGCGCTGTACGAACCGCAGGAGGAATTGCCTGGGCTCAAGTCCATGCTAAACTTCAGCCAACAGATACACTCTCACAGCCAGGAATCCCTTCTCAAGCCACAGAGACATGAACGGAAAACATGGAGATAATTGATGAGGAGGAAGTTTAGATATCGCAACTCCGAAGGCCTCCGTTTCCTTCAAGTAAACGTTGGACGTAGCGGACCCACACATGACATTGCTCTTAAACTAGCATCTGACTCAAAAGCTGATTTTGTCGCTATTCAAGAACCGTGGTTCAATAATGATATGAATCGCCCTCTTACCAAATCACACCCTGCCTTCCGAACATTTCTTCCAAAACCTGACAACGGTGCCCGCCCCAGAGTGGCAAGCTATGTTCGGAAGACGTCACACATTCGCGCAATTCAAACTACTGCTGGCCAGTCACGAGACTTTTTCTCTCTTCATCTTCAATTCACAGACCGCTGGACGCTAGACGTCTGGAATGTTTACAATGCTCCGTCAGGCTCGCAAGATGCAGGTCAAGGCCTTAGGACTATCCTACAATCATCTCCACCTTCAAGAATATTAATTATGGGGGATTTCAATTGCAGACACGCATCATGGGACCCTTCAGTAGATCGTCGACCTACTCTGGGCGAAGATTTAGTAGAATGGGCACAAAAACATGGCTTACAACTCTTAAACTGGGGCACTCCAACTCACAACAGAGGGGGGGTTTTAGATCTAGCGTGGTCGAACGTACCAAGAATGGAAACAAATATAGCCCCCTATCTACATACTACTTCAGATCACGATACATTACTGACGTATCTACCTAGACACGAGACTAGAGAAACGCTTTTCCAAAGAAAGCTCAAATATGATGAATGTGACACTAAACTACTATTACAACTCCTAGGCCAAACTTCAGACACAACATCTCCAGACCCCGAAGAAAATGCTAGTTCTCTGGTGAGAGACTTATCCACTGCAGTCTGCGCGGCTACTCCGGAGCTCAAAACACGCTCAATAGGAACACCTTGGTGGACAGAAGAATGCCGGATCGCTGCTAAGACGTATAAAATGGCACGACGCACTGGACCAGCATTCGAAGAACAGAAGGCCCTTAGGAAAACTGTTAGAATCGCAAAATCGGCTTTCTGGCGCTCAAAAGTTGATAACGCGAAAGATCAAAAATCTGTGTACAAAATTGTTAAATGGCACAAGGCGGCCCCATCCTACTCATCACCACCTCTACGTGGCCCCGATGGAGAAGCGTGCAATGGAAATGATAAGGCGGCCCTTCTCAAATCTACACTTCTGGACCGACAACTAGATGCTGAAGATTTCCCGCCGGATGTACCTACAGTTCCCAATCGTATTGTGAACTGCCCTAATATAACAGACTATGAAATATTTAAAGCGGTATGCGTTGCCAAATCATCTTCACCAGGTGGGGACAAAGTTCCTGCAAAAATACTTCGAGCTTGCTGGCCTGTTATCAAAGACAGGGTCTGCTATCTTTTCCGACAATGCGTACAAATAGGAATCCATCCTAAAATATTCAAACAAGCGAAAATTATAATGATCCCCAAGAACGGACAAAGAGATCGGACATTACCTAAATCTTACCGCCCAATTGCGCTTCTTTCTTGCCTAGGTAAAGGTCTCGAGCGGCTTTTTGCCCGAAGAATGGCTTTCCTAGCAGTTAAAAATAAAATACTCGGACGATATCAATGCAGTGCAGTTCCAAAGCGCTGTGCCATAGATCTCACAACAACATTAACCACTGATATTCAAACAGCTTGGGAGAATAACCAGGTTGCCGCTATAGCTACCCTCGATGTGAGGGGCGCTTTTGACGGGGTCCTCCAAAATCGCCTAACCTTCCGTCTCAGAACCCAGGGATGGCCGGAAAATTTTGTTCGGTGGGTAGATTCATTCATGTCCAACCGATCTGCGACAATAACCATCGACGATTATATTTCCGAAGAGTTCAATTTGAAGTGTGGGTTACCTCAAGGCTCCCCAGCAAGCCCAATACTTTTCCTCCTCTACATGGAGCCTTTATTCAAATCAGCTTCTGGGATTAATCTCGGGTATGCTGATGATATGTGTCTATTGGTGAGAGCCCGCACTATTCCAGATTGTGGCCAGACCCTCCAACGCCGTTTAGATAAGGTCCTCTCACATGCTAATGATTTGGGCATTCCATTTGACATTGAAAAGACCGAACTACAGTACTTCCACAGAAAGCGAGACATTTCTAAAGAGGTCCCTCTTAAATTTGGACAAAAGATAATTTGCTCAAATGACAGCACACGATGGTTGGGAATCAACTTTGACCGCAAATTGACCTTCCGCACTCATATCAATCATGCTTCAACTAAAGCGCTCTCAGCTCTATCCCATATTAGACAGTTATCCTCAACGATTCGAGGTCTTAGCCCTCTTTTAGCACGACAAGCTGTACAGGCCACTGCCTTGACTGCCCTCTTTTATGGGGCAGAAACGTGGATAACTTCCAAAAATCACAGATTTATGGTTGGTCGAATACAAAAGATTTTAAATCAAGCCGCAAAAGCTATCTTACCAGTATACAAAACCACACCAGTTTCTGTACTCCTTAGAGAGACTGGGTGGGCTCCGGCCGAAGCATGGCTAAACAGAATACAAGATCGTTTTTCAGTCAGGGTAGCAGCTTCGGACGACTGGCATCCACTCCGCAAACGCTGGGATACTTCACACATTACGTGGCTCAGGAAAAGAATTCGAGTTTCACTCTCAAGTTTTCCAATAAATGCTCCATGGGATTTAAAGTCACCTGAGTCATCTAAATTGAAGATTGGGGCCGTTGGTAAAGCGGCTGGTGCCCGGAACTTCTTAAAGTGGCGGGAAAAAACGTCAGTTTTGGATCTTTTTGTCTTCTCAGATGGCTCAATGAACGCCAATGGATTTACTGGCGGGGGATATGTTATCTATCGGGGCAATAACTTGTTATCTACTGGTTCAGTCCCCTTTGGATCCTCGGCCGAAGTGCACGACGCTGAAATTGCAGCAGCAGTCATTGGAACCCAAGCAGCCATCTCAACTGCAGAGGCGGCTCTATCAGAAAACATTTACATTTGTCTCGATAATGAGGCTGCAGCAATTACTTTAGCAGAAGGATACAAAAACTCTTCGAGCCACGAATATCTCACACTTTTCTCTGATCTTAAAGAAAAATGGTACAGCAGAACTCGGGGCACTTATTGGCCTCCCACTGCGGGTCATATTATCGTCAGGTGGTGTCCTGGACACTCAGGCATTGAAGAAAATGAAAAAGCCGATACTCTAGCAAAAGAAGCATGTGAGGCAGAGAGAAGCCCTGACATGCCAGACACAACTAAACATGCACTGACAAAGATCAAGGAGAGATATATGCTTGATAGGGTATCTTACTTCGAAACGAATATGCCACAAAGATATAGAAATATGGGACTAGCAGCAAAAGAGAGCATTCCTTTTACGCTTAAAATGACACGAGAGACACTAGGTCACCTACTAGCAGCCCGAAGTGGACACGGAGATTTTTCGGATTATCATACGCGTTTTAATCATGGAGATGCAGAACATAACTGCATCTGCGGCATCTCGAAATCGCCTGAACATTTTTATTATTGTCAAAAAGGTCGTGAATTGGCCCCCTTAAAGTTAAAAGGTCTTCGAGGACAACGGGCAATCGAATGGCTGCTACGTACGAATGAAGGCGCGAAGGCTTTCGCAGACTGGGCGCAGAAATCGCGATTCTACGCAATTTGCAATCCGAGAAATGAACCCACCAGGAGGAGTACGGAGTAAGGAAACAATATATTAAAAACAAAAAACAAAAACAAAAAAAATAAAATAAAAAATAAAATAATAATAATAATAATAATAATAATAATAATAATAATAATAATAATAATAATAATAATAATAATAATAATAATAATAATAATAATAATAATAATAATAATAATAATAATAATAATAATAATAATAATAATAATAATAATAATAATAATAATAATAATAATAATAATAATAATAATAATAATAATAATAATAATAATAATAATAATAATAATAATAATAATAATAATAATAATAATAATAATAATAATAATAATAATAATAATAATAATAATAATAATAATAATAATAATAATAATAATAATAATAATAATAATAATAATAATAATAATAACGCCTGAATAGGGCCCAAAGCAGCGTTGCTACACAAATAAGGAGTGAGCACATTGGGCTCAACTCGTATTTATATAGAAGGAGAGTCCCAGGAGTCGAATCCCCGAGATGCCAGTGCGGATACCCATCCCAGAATCCAAAACACATGATTATGTGCTGCCCCAGGTGGGCCAAAGGACGATCAGAAGTGATGAGGAAAGCGAAGAATCAGTCTTTCACAGTAATGATGCAAAGCCCGGAAGATATATCCCGGATAACAGAATGGATAATCAAAGAAGGATGGCTAGAACAATTCCGACTCGCGAGAGACGTCGAAAAGCTACTCAAAGAAAGAGAAGATGCGTCAAAGGGTAAGACTTAAAGAAAGGGTGGATATCGCACATGGCGGAACAGAGAGAGCGCACTTACCATAGACCTCCCAGTATGAACTGAAGAAACCAACCAGACAGGTTAGGGGGTTTTCACCGAGAGGTTTCCTCCTATGTACATAAGAAGTTGATAGATTCCTGCATGGGCCACTAAAGGCGCCAAATCAGGTCAATGAAATCAAATTCAAATAATAATAATAATAATAATAATAATAATAATAATAATAATAATAATAATAATAATAATAATAATAATAATAATAATAATAATAATAATAATAATAATAATAATAATAATAATAATAATAATAATAATAATAATAATAATAATAATAATAATAATAATAATAATAATAATAATAATAATAATAATAATAATAATAATAATAATAATAATAATAATAATAATAATAATAATAATAATAATAATAATAATAATAATAATAATAATAATAATAATAATAATAATAATAATAATAATAATAATAATAATAATAATAATAATAATAATAATAATAATAATAATAATAATAATAATAATAATAATAATAATAATAATAATAATAATAATAATAATAATAATAATAATAATAATAATAATAATAATAATAATAATAATAATAATAATAATAATAATAATAATAATAATAATAATAATAATAATAATAATAATAAAAGGCGTTCAATTTTCTATAGAATATTGCAGTGTTCAGACTATGAACATTATCATCATGTACTTAATTAATAGTTGATTAGGGACGCCGGCTACGCCGATAGCCCTACCCCTGATGAAATTTGCGACCTTCTGGTTTACTGAGACGTGAGGGACCAGGCTGCAGGTATGTGGCGCCCTCACGCGTCCTACGCCCCTTGGGAGGCCGAACTAGCTGTAAATAGTTTTAGTTAGACGTTAAATGATACATACATACATACATACAGGAAGTGCATAGCACGATCTTTTCGAATTATTGGTGATGTCAAAAATCCCAGCTATATCTTCTACTCTACCTCCACCTCCACCGCCACCTCCCCCTCCCCTTCCTTATCCCCACGTACAAGTTCCCGTCCAGCAGGATGGCGAGGTTTCATTGACTGATTTACTTTTGTCAACTACCTCAGCAGCTACCACCAGGAATGAAGAGGCCATATTACTCTTCCAGAATATTGCATGTGTCCTAGACGAAGCTATGAATGGGTCGAATCTCCCTCAACACCTTCAACAACCCTTCCGCGAATTCGTGGCGGATATAAATACTGTGGCTCGAAGGCATTTCGAGCGTCACGTTAGAGGCTCCCGCAGACCTCCACCACCATACATCGACGCTAGAGGCTTGCTAGAGGCCCCCAAATCACATGACACATTACAGGAGTCTACGGATAGCATGCAAACAAGATTGGATCCAACTTTACCCGTTCAACGGTCCATGCAATCGCCTCCTACAGCTACTCCTTTTCAAAAGGTACCACAGCGACACACGTTTGCTGCTGCGGTGAAAGCAGTGGCTCAAAGACAGCCCACGCCACCTGCACGGCCAATCTCTCTTAACCACAAGAATAATGCCAAAAAAAAGGGAAATCAGCGATGACAATCGGCTTCTAGTTCGAGTCACTGCTGGTCATCCTACACTCAGCATGTCACCGTACGCAATTATGTTGGAACTTAATTTGTTCCTCGGAGAAAAACTAGTCCGCGAGGTACAGACTACCAGGACTGGATTTGCGATTTGTCCTATCTCGACAGCTGCCCAAGAAGCTCTTATCGCTCGTATGAGTGAAATAGAGAATCATCTTTGCTCTAGAGGATCGTGCAAGGTTGAGAAAGCAGAGCAGCATATAGCTTACAGACTCTCTGGCGTACCTCGGACTTACGCAGGTTACAATGGTACATCAATTGAATTAATTGAAATCACTGCTGCAGTTGTAGCCGAAGCCTTGAGAGATTTGACTCATATTGCTCCAATTAACGTACTTGAATCACGAGGGGCTTTCGAATCTGAATTCGCCGACACGAAGAGCTGGATAGTCCTTTACCCTAAAGGAAGCAAACTTTCCTGGAGCCTACCACTTTTTGGAGTGCGAGTCAGGTCAAAATATCTTCCCCGTAGAATAAAAACGCCTCAGTGCAGTAAATGTTTTGGCTGGCACAATGAAAGATCTTGCATTAGACTTCCTCGCTGCAGGCTATGCAGCTCAACTCAGCACTTGGAAATTAACCATGTTTCTTGCAACCCTGAAATCAAGCACCAGTGCCCGGCAAAATGTACTAACTGCCACGGCCCACACCCTGCAGACTCTCTCGAATGCCTAATCAGACCCAGGAAAGATCAGTCAATGCCTTCGAAGTCTGAAATTTCCCATATAAGACAGGCAGCAGCGGCAGCCAGGTTACGCTTAAAGGCGGCCCACTGCGATGCGATTAAGGCGCAAGCGATTGCAAAGCAACCTGAACAAGAGCGTTCAGCTTCGAAAGCCCCACACGTTACACAATCAGACGCAGCTCGAGGTACTCAACCCACTGCGGAAATAGATATGATCCCGGGAGCTCTAGCTGCTGCAAATGTGGATCCAGTTTCAGTTACTCAAACTGATGATCGAATGGATATATTTCCTAAAACTTCACCCTCAGTGAGAAGGCTATTCTCTGAATCACCGATCTCTAATGGTAACAAATTTTCAGTCTTATCTAGTCTTGCTCAAAATAGCCTACAGGATGACTCAGAGGAGTACTAATGAGTAATAAATTTACGTCAATTAAAATAATTTCAACTAATGTTGGACGAAGCTCGACCGCACACGAGATCGCTCTTGAACTAGCCTTCAAATCTCAAATTGACGTCCTGCTGGTACAGGAGCCATATATTTACAGAGATCTTGCTCGAAGAATTACACGCAAGCATCCTTCTTTTGACTGCTTCACTCCGGTGGATGATTGGACGAGACGGCCTCGGGTATTAACTTATACAAGGAAAAACAGCAACTTTTCAGTCACTCAAGACCGCCCTCTAGGAAATTTAGAGCAAGGGGAAGAAGATGTTTTACTCCTTACCATCAAGTGTAGAGGAATTTCCCCTATCCAGGTCATAAATATTTACAACGCCCCTCCTGGAGGTAGTAATCCAGGTGCAGGACTATCATTTCTTTTTTCGTTACCAGATTCACATTTTCCCTCAAAAACTCTTCTGGCTGGAGACTTTAATCTTCACCATCACAACTGGCACCCGTCTTATCAGGGCTCTTCATCAAGACAGGCAGAAGACCTGGTTCGCTGGCTCGAATCAAGGAATCTCACATTCATCTCAGATATTGATATTCCAACTCACTGTCGAGGAAACGTCCTCGACCTAGCTTTCGCTTCTAACCCACTACTAGCCTTAGGCACTTCCGCTTCAGTCCAACAAGATTTGGACGTTACTTCTGACCATTTTCCTGTGTCCATTAATGTACCATGTCGTAGACAAGATCCTGTCCCTTCCAACAGACTTCGCTTTGCAACTATAGATCAACATTCTTTCTTTTCCTTACTCACTACCCAATTAAATACGCTAACCCAATTATCACGCACATCGCCTGCTAGTCTAGATAAGAGAGCAGAAGAACTAACTCAAATCTTACACGGTGCATACTCTGGATCGGCAAAGAGGACCCTACCTCATAATAGGGGACAGCCATGGTGGAACAACAGCTGCAAAGAGGCTAGGAAAGCGTATCGAGAAAAAATTCGCAGCGGTCACCTGTGCCTTGAAGATAAGAAGGCTTTCCGAAAGATAATAAAACAGGAAAAGTCTTCTTTCTTCCAGAAGCTCGTGGAAAATGCTTCTAATCCGAAGGAAGTCTTTGATATAACAAAATGGCATAAAACACAGGGATCCTTCCGCAGTCCTCCACTAAGAGACCCCCTCTCATCAGACTCGCTCCCAGCACAGTCTACCGCGGAAAAAATAGAAGTGATTGTGAGAAATCTCCTGACAAAACAAACTGAGGTGGAAGATATCCCTCTATCTTCTCCATCAGTGGCAAGAAACTCTCTCCCTTTTCCGAAGCTTACTCCAGAAGAAGTATCAAGCTTAACCCTGGGCGCTGGTAATACTACTCCGGGGAAAGATGAGATACCCACTGCGGTTCTACGCCTTGCCTGGCCTCACATTTCAAACCTAGTACTAGAACTTTTCCAAGCATGTATTGATTTAGGCCACCACCCAAAATGCTTTCATATTGCAATTCTAGCAATAATAGGAAAACCTAATAAAGTAGATATGTCATCTCCTCGCTCGTACAGGCCAATAGCACTCCTCTCAGTTTTAGGCAAAGGACTAGAAAGATTGATAGCGAGACGGATGTCATGGCTAGCCATCCAGCATGGTATACTCGCTCAACAGCAATTCGGAGCTTTACCACAACGCTCAAGCGTGGACCTGACTACGTGTCTCACACATGATGTCGAAGCCGCCTTAGCCAGAAATCAAACAGCCTCAGTAGCCACGCTCGATATCAAAGGCGCTTTTGATACCGTCCTACCCGGCCGACTTGTAAGACGCCTCAGAGAGCAGGGATGGCCAGCACACCTTTGTAATTGGGTTGCCTCATTTGCCACTGAGCGCAGAGTTTGTGTCCGGCTAGATGGGGAAATCGGGGAGCCAAGGCAGATTGATTGTGGACTACCACAAGGCTCTCCTGTTTCACCAATTCTATTCATGCTATACATCGCTCCTCTTTTTTAAGCTAGATGGTCTTGAAAATGCTTTCGGGTACGCGGACGACGTCACGATTCTCAATACTTCGCCGTCACTTGAAGAAAATGCTGTAACCATTGGCTCGTCTATAAATCTAGCCTTAGCTTGGGGCACTGCTGAAGGGGTATCTTTTGACCCAGCAAAATCAGAGCTCCTGCATTTCTCTCGAAGAAACAGGGACAGGGGAGTTAGCCCTCAGATTGTTACAAGTCATTTTACCATCTCTGAAAACCTCCAAAGACCGTATCTTAAATGGTTAGGAGTACATTTCGACAAGAGGCTCACCTTTAAAAAGCACGTGGAAATTCAAACAGCTAAAGCTCTCAAAGTTGCACACGCCCTGCGCTACCTGGGAAATACGTGGCGAGGGGCTCCACCACATCTGTCAAGACAGGCAGTAGTTACGTGTGTCCTACCCATTGCCTTCTTTGGGGCTGAGACCTGGTGGCCAGGAAAAACTAGAAACGAAGGGAGAAAAATTGTTAGCAACAATGTCATATCACACCTCAAGATGCTTGATAAGGTACACACAACTGCTGCCAGGGCCATCCTGCCCGTATTTCGCACCGCTCCCACTGCAGCTCTGCTCAGAGAAGCCGAGATTTCACCAGCTGAGATTGCTCTCGATACAATAAGCAGAAGAGCAGTTATACGCACACGAAGGTTAGATCCGCGACACCCCTTGTATCTGCGCACTCAATCTTCCTTACTATCTACCCCAAAGCCTAGATTTGCTCGCTCTTGCAGGAGTGTCCCGCTTTCAGAGCAGCTTGACCCTTTACTGAATGCGCCATGGGAGCATAAGGAAACAGTCCAAGAATCCCTCCTACGTATAAGGGCAATCACCGGATCGTCTAGGGCAAGTGCAAATAATATTCGTAACTTCATCGATAATCTCCCAAAAAATGATATTCTGGCTTATACAGATGGGACAAAACTTCCAGATGGTAAATCAGGCGGAGGTTTTGTCATTTACCAACTTGACCGTCAAATCAGTTCAGGGGCGTTCCCTCTGGGAACTCACCAAGAAGCTTATGATACGGAGGTCCACGCGGCCCTCAGAGGCATGCAAGCTGCCATTGTCCTTCTTACAGCACGTTTTGCAAATAATCATTGGATATTTGTTGATAATATTGAGGTTGCAAAAAAGTTACTAACAAAGCCATCATTCACGTCATCCCAGTCCTCATTTCTTAGTTTCCTAGAGATAGCAGAAAAATGGAAGAACCGTCCTAGGCTTCCACACACACACACACACAGGCCAGGTCAATGTTAGATGGATCCCTAGCCACTCAGGAATTTCGGGGAATGACCTAGCAGACCTTGAGGCAAAGAGAGGAGCAAGGATGCCCTTCTTAGAGGAGTCAAAGTTCTCGCTCGCAGCTCTAAGAAAATGGCACGCCGAGAAGGCGACTCAACTCAGGGATAGTTGGTGGAAAGATCATATTCCGAAGTCATACGAAAACCTTGAAATTAAAGAGGCTCCAAGCTTTCCCAAGGAGCTTTACTTAGAAAGAAAAGTACCGGGCAAAATTATTGCCGCCAGGACAGGACATGGAGATTTTGCTACCTACCATACGCGTTTCAAACACGAGGAAGCCAAAACAACCTGCCGCTGCGGGTCCGCAAAAACACCCACTCACTTTTTATTTTGTCGCATTCTCCGAAGTCGTGGGGGTCGACCTTCTGGGCCTATCCAACAACTTATCCCTTATCTTCTCGGTACTTCCGAAGGGGCATTCATTTTAAGTAAATGGCTGGAAAGCTCATGGTTTTTTGAGGACATTTGTCCTCGATGAGAGGTACACGATTTTTATTTAAAAGTCATCTGAATTTCTCAGCATTTTTTACTATTATTATCATTATTATCATTATTATCATTATTATCATTATTATCATTATTATCATTATTATCATTATTATCATTATTATCATTATTATCATTATTATCATTATTATCATTATTATCATTATTATCATTATTATCATTATTATCATTATTATCATTATTATCATTATTATCATTATTATCATTATTATCATTATTATCATTATTATCATTATTATCATTATTATCATTATTATCATTATTATCATTATTATCATTATTATCATTGTTATCATTATTATCATTATTATTATTCTTATAATTTTTATAATTATTATTATTATTATCATTATTATCATTATTATCATTATTATCATTATTATCATTATTATCATTATTATCATTATTATCATTATTATCATTATTATCATTATTATCATTATTATCATTATTATCATTATTATCATTATTATCATTATTATCATTATTATCATTATTATCATTATTATCATTATTATCATTATTATCATTATTATCATTATTATCATTATTATCATTATTATCATTATTATCATTATTATCATTATTATCATTATTATCATTATTATCATTCTCTTTTTTTTTTCTTCTACACCTGCAATTTCAAATAACGCAGCGTAGCTTTGTAAATATAACTTGTAAAAGTCTTGTAAACTAGGACTCCGGCCCTAGCGTCCTTTGTCCTGAAAAACGGATTCAAGGTCGTGTGCTTTTGAGTCACATGACTTTAGCATAGACGTTAAATAAAATCATCATCATCATCACCATGTCTGCAACAAGATAATAGGAACCGATCATCCCTATATCCACCGTCCTTCTCCCCCGTATACACCGATCCAAACTCCCCGTACGGCGCAATGGCTTCCACCAACGCAACGTTTCCCTCAACGCCTGCCAACTCAGGCGAAGGACTCCATCCAAGTCTTCGTGGCATTGCTGCCGCCATGGAAGAAGCGGAACGCCAAAGAAAGCAAAGAATGGGCCTGGCCCAGGAATTTCTAGGAACCATCGACGCCTGGGCTAAAACCAAGGCAGGTACGGAAGAAGCGTCGTTGTTGGCGCCGTTCATTGAAAGGATAGCACCCATCGTAACAGCGTTTGCGATTGGCAATGCACAAATCTCCGAATCACCCTGTAAGAATCCTAACCCTAGAACGAACACGGTAACAACAGCTGGGCCTAGGGCTACAAAGCCGACCGAGGCGCCAAACCTCGCCCTCCCCAAAAAGCCGCAGGAGGCCAAGTCTCCGTGGGTCACAATAGCCAGGAAAGCGGCAAAACTCCCACCACCACCCGCCGCCACGACAATCCGCAAGCCTGCTATACAGAAAAAGCCGGCTATACAAGAAATGCCAAAAGAAGACAGACGCCTTTTTCTTCGGCTAGGTCCAGAACACGAGTGGCGCAAGCTGTCACCTGTCACAATAAAGAAAATCGTAACCGAGAGAGCTGGGGTCGCACACTCAGCAATCATAGCGATGACACAAGTTAGGTCAGGCCTAGCAATCGAATGTGCGTCAGACGCACTCAGACATGCAATACTGAGTGTAGGCCCTTCTTTTCAAAAAGAGAACATGACAATAGAGCCTGCGTCAGACTGGACCTCGGTTATTGTCCCGCACGTACCCTTATTCATCCGAACAATGGATGCTAGATTAGAGGTTACAAGTGATATGGTGAAAAAAGAATGCCAGGCAGTCTGTGGGATCACGCCCATACAGGTGCGCCCTAATGATGTCAAACTAGGGCAGTATTCCACTAGCTGGATCATACACTTCAAACAGGTACCAGCAAACCTAAAATTCAGACTCTTCGACGAAAGCGGCCCGGCGATGCCATTCTCCCGTCGTCGCCCTATTGAACAGTGCCAGCGATGCTGGGGTTATCACTCGACAAGAACATGCGTCAAAGGACAGCGATGCGAGAAATGCTCGGGGACGCATGAGAAGATAGCGTGCACTGCCAACCTCCCCAAGTGCGCCAATTGTGCCGGACCGCACGAAGCCACCAACTTGGACTGTATGGCCCGACCAAGCCGACAGCATGGTCAAGTAACGCCTCGCACACCGGCTGAGTTACGAATAATTCGAGAACGTGGTCACCGAGATTTTAAAGCGGCGATTGCTAAATCCGAAGTGAAAGGTAAAGTCTCTGAGGCCACTAACACTTCAGCAGAAAAAGGTATGACTCCTGAGGTCATAAGCATACCGGAAGAAGAGATGCGTGATAATGAGTAGGACACCAAACTCACATAACTTCTACGAAAAGCTAGACACCCTTCCATTTCACCAAGTGAACGTTGGAAAGGGTGGATCAAACATGGATATAGCACTCCAACAGGCATGGGATGCAAAAGTACATGTAGTCATGATACAAGAACCTTGGACCATGCGGAAAAACGGAGAATTCATTACGAAAAGCCACACGGGCTTCGATAGTTTCATACCCTTCGGAAATACGACACCGAGAGTACGCCCACGCGCTATTACCTATGTGCGAAAAGGACTCCGCGCAACTCAAGTCAGTCCCTCCGCATCTGGCCAAACGCTGGACTACTGTTTCGTGCAGGTTAACGGACTCACTTTTGTAAACGTCTACCGTGCCCCAGGCCACAGTGGGACCTTAGAACCTTTACTAAAGTGGAAGCCCTTAGGCCCCTCAGTAGTGGGAGGCGACTTTAACTCCGTTTCCCAGCATTGGCAACCACTCACCGAGCGTCAATACGGAAATGGTGATCTCATCATGGAATGGGCACGGGAAAATAATATGCATCTAGTAAGTATCGTAGGAGATAGTACTCATCGAGATGGCAATGTTCTAGATCTTACCTGGAGTAACACAACTGCATTCGCATCAGTATTAAGCCTCCATCACTGCACATCAGATCACTCAACAATTGAAGGTTCAGTTGACATACCTGGTAACTCTGATCTATCCGGAATTCCAAGATTAATCCGCGTGAAAGACAGCGATTTACAAGAGTACGCTCGGTGCGTTAAGCAGTGGGTAAGACAGGGCCCCCTGAATAGCCCAACCGACATAGAAAACTACACGAGGAGTTTAATCCAAGTACTTCAAGACGCAGTCAGACATGTAGGGCGGACACCTGCAGTAGGCAGAGGAAGAACAGCACCATGGTGGGATGACAACTGCAAAAATCGTCAGATCGACTATAGGACAGCTAAGAGAACATCGGAAAACGTAACAGGCGCACGAAGGGTATTCCGAGCCGCTGTGAAAGCAGCAAAACGTGAATACTGGACAAAGCAAGTTGAAGCGATCGAGACGGAAGCACAAGCGTTCAAACTGATGAGATGGGCCAAACCAAGGTCTGCAAAAGATCCGCCTCCTCTCCAGATATCTCCAAACCAGTGGCTCTCAGACCCACTTCAGCGGACGACTGCACTACGAGACTCTCTCCTGGCAAGATTCAGTGCGAGAAATGATATAAGCTCATGGGAAGAAAGCCAGCCTGAGCGCATTCCATGGGACAAAGAAATTTCACTGGAAGACGCTACAGCAGCAACCATTGGAAGCAAAGAGACTGCTCCGGGCCACGACAAAATTACCCTCCGACTCTTAAAAGCCTGTTGGAGCACGATAGGTACGCTTGTCAGGGACCTCTTTCAGGCATGTCTCGACTTGGAATACTATCCGACACCATTTAAGATAGCCGAAGTTGTTCTACTCCCAAAGACAGGACGCGATCTCTCTAGTCCAAAGGGATGGCGACCCATCTCTCTACTCTCTAGCTTAGGCAAAGGACTAGAACGACTTGTAGCAAAAAGAATGTCGTGGCTGGCAATAAAGTACGAAGCAGTTCCAGCACAACTATTCGGCGCACTTCCAGGACGCTCAGCAGTCGATTTGGTATCCTGTGTTATACACGATGCTGAAGCGGCAATGAGGTCTAACAAAGTGACAGCGATGGTTACGCTAGATGTCCAAGGGGCATTCGACGCGGTACTACACAACCGACTACTTTCACGCATGCGCGGACAAGGCTGGCCTCGTTCACTTTGCCACTGGGTAGAATCGTTCCTAGCGCGTCGAAGGGTACTGGTAAGATACAAGGAAGGTGTTACTGACGAAAAGTATGTAGAATGCGGAGTCCCACAAGGATCACCTCTCTCGCCACTACTGTTCATGCTATACATCGCAACACTCTTCAGTGATGGCGCGCCAGACTGTAGATTCGGGTACGCAGACGACATTGCCATCATCAGTATCGGCAAAAACGCCTGCGAAGCTGTAGAGGCAGTTCAAAAAGAAGTAGATACAATAACCCAACTGGCTCTGAGACATATGATAAACTTTGACCCTTCCAAGTCAGAGCTTCTTGTTTTCGGTGGAGGACCAAAGAAGAAATTAGATTCATCCCAACTCGCAGTAAGAGTTGGTGAACAGACAATAATGGCTTCTGAACACATTCGATGGTTAGGAGTATGGCTCGATACTCAATTGACATTTAGGCAACATGTTCAGAAGTGGTGCAGCAAAGCACAACGACTAGCGCAATTTTTACGTAATATCAATAGAGTACAGCGAGGTGCAGCTCCGGGAGCTCTAATCCAAGCAGTGAACGCATGCGTAGTAAGCACAGCAACCTACGGTGCTGAAGCCTGGTGGCCGGGACTGTCTCGTATCACGACGGTAAAAGAGAAGAAAGTAAGCACTGGGGTCGGTTGGCACCTCAAACAATTAGATCACGCAATCCTGACAGCAATCCGAGCCGCACTACCAGTATGGCGAACAACACCAAACAAGGTGCTCCACCGGGAATCGGGAATTCTACCCGCCGAGATACTTTTGCAACACCGTCAGCTTCGAAGTCTAGCCAGAATCCGCCGGCTGGATAGCCGTCACCCATTGTCAGCAAGGGCTTTCGAAACACCAAAGCAAACAATAAAACGTCTGAAACTGCGTGAGGGGCAAAAGGAACGCATCTTCAAAGTTCCTGAGCGATATCACACACGCCTTCAGAATGGAAACCTAAACCTGCCAGCATCAGAAGGGCCCGGGCAGCTTTACAGACCTAGAAACGCAGAGGCGACAGACAGAGTCAAGCGTGACAAGAAGAAAGAGGCCAGGCAGATTAAAAGGTGGCTAAGTGACCTACCAGAAGAAACGCTCTGTGTCTACTCAGACGGCTCATCGACTGGACCAGCTCACTCAGCATATGGCTACGCCATCTACAAAAACAGAATGCTCATTGCAAGCGGTGGAAAATTTATCCCTGGAGCTGAAGTCTTTGATGCAGAAATCACCGGGGCCTTACAAGGCCTAGAGACAGCATTAGAAATCGGAGACAGAGCAGATATCAAGGTGCTCCTTGATAACGAGGAGGCAGTCAGTGCTCTCAGGAGCGGCATATCAAACTCCTCGCAAAGTAAAGTAAAACAATTCTCAGAACTATGTAAGGCTCGACCCGCGGTCGAGGTCCGCTGGATCCCGGGACATTGCGGTATTATAGGGAACGAAAAGTCTGATGCGCTAGCTAAAGCAGCATTGGCACCAATTAATATGGCTCACAACAGTTTGATCTCTGAAACGGTAAGTAGCGAACACCATGTCCTACTAACATTTGCGGCACTTAAACGGCAAGTCACAATACGTTTACAGGACCTATCGGAAAAATGGTGGCGCAAAAATAGACCACTTAGGTACGAAGAACTGGATCTAACAATGCGACGAAAACGGCCCCCGGAGTTAGCACTCCCACGATGGGCATACCACCGCCTAATAGCAGCACGGACTGGACATGGTGACTTCGCGAGTTATCACAGACGGTTCAAACACGAAAACGAAGAAATGCGGTGCAAGTGCGGACGAGAGAAACGGCCATGGCATTTTGCCGAATGTCGCCCGGCTGTCCAGAAATGGCGGTCAAGCGCCAAGGAAAACAAACCTATAATCAGAGATATGATAGGAGAAGACGGATGGCGTACCTTTTTGCGCTTCCTAACTGTAACAAAGTGTTACAGCAAGAACGATATTTAAGCAGGAGTATTGAATTACGACTGAAGCCTCTCTGCGCTTTGTTTTATGTTAGTGTTCAATATTAGATAGCGCGGGGAATAAGGTGCAGTGCAGGGCACTAGCTCCTTAGATATG
The DNA here is from genome assembly GCA_028751805.1 of Podosphaera xanthii. Classification (NCBI taxonomy): domain Eukaryota; kingdom Fungi; phylum Ascomycota; class Leotiomycetes; order Helotiales; family Erysiphaceae; genus Podosphaera; species Podosphaera xanthii. Next base: position 4,414,776 of record JAPWIX010000001.1, on the reverse strand, counting down.
GTGTTTTTATCTGTTTCCATGGTTCATAAGAACTTTTCATGTAGGTAGCGAAGTTAGATCTGGACTACCCGTGCCATGCCTCCTAGGTGCTGGGCTTGCGCCTGACCACGTTAAAAGTATCAAATCAAATCCATGACTGAGGAACTCATTATTTCTCAATATTATTTGTTTTAAAGATGGGAAATCTCTTCCAATTGATACACCAATTTGCTCGCTTAATTCACAGGCAAACTTACAGTACAGGGTATCAGGGGATCTAATTCCAACTTGCATGCAGTGTTGCAGCCCTAAACATTGTTACTAATTAGCGTTAATTTTATAGATTGATCCAGTGGTCAGAAAGGCAATAAAATGCAGAATTAGCGCTAGTAAGTAACAATACTTAGGGCTGCAATACTTCATGCAAGTTGGAATTTGATCCCCTGATACCCTGTAGGGGTCTACAAATAGGATCTCGGTGCAATGGAAGATTGGCATGTGATTTCGCTAAATTCATTACACTAACCGTGCTTACGACTTACTTAAAATTCTCTCCTAAATCAATTTGCTATGTATGTTTGACGCGCTTGCAATGTAAGTATTGATGCTGTATGTAAGAGATCAAAGAATTTGTTGGAAACAGTTGCGAGCGAAATTGGGAATATTTGGCCGAACGTCGAGCTTCACGGTTGAAAGTAAGATCGTGGTGTACGTACGAGTAGTCTTTCAAGAACGTTTACCGCATAAGAGTCTATGTCCGAGCTATGACAACCGAATTACACAAAACTTTTGAGATCGCGGTTGTTGTGCGAGATTGCCGACGGATGTGGTGGCAAGCACTTTCGATGAAAGTACCGTAGTAATTAGCAACGTACTTCAAATGGATTCCCAGAAAATGAAAAACGAGGGTGAAGAACCGGCATCGAAGCGCCTGAAACTATCGTCGGCTACTCCTAGAAATACAGATATAAAGTCTCGAGAAAATGGCTTACATTATCACATTGATGCGATTCAGAAAAATACTTTTAAGAACACCAATGAGGATACTCAATCTGTTCGCGAGGCCGCCGTAGGTATTCGTCACTACGTTAATCCATCACGAATTGGATTTTCCGGGGTTTTGAAGAAAAGGTACGTTAGACCATCTTGACCTACGGATGTGTGCATCTCATGATCCATACCCTATCATTATCTTATGCTCTGATACTGTCAAATTTCGGAAGCCATACCTCTTATCATGTATCCGTCAGGCCTGTCTTAACTCAGCATGAAAATTTGCTTAGGTCGACTCATCCCAAACAATAGCTGAAAAATATTCCAGGTACACCGACTTTATTGTGAACGAGATCGCGCTCGATGGAACAGTTCATCATTTGACTGATGACCAAGCGATTCAAGATGTTAAGGTTACTACAAACGTGAGTCTCCGTCTCATGAAAGAAGTCAAGTCTCCATAAATTCTTCCTGGCATCCGTTATCTCTCCATTTTCAACCTCTATGTCAGGGAAATAATGATGTGGAAATATTCAAAGTTGACCATGACCGGCGTCTGCAATAGAAAAACCAAAGCGAACTCCCCATATCATCAGAGACTCCATCTTCTCTCAACTTAGAAGGTCCAAAAATTGATACTCCAGGTCCCTCTCAAAGCGCTCCATCTCCAGATCTTGAATTAAAATCGAAGTCGGCAGACTCTAGGCTAAGTTCTGATACTCCTTCAGTCTCTGTCTTACCTTTCACACCCGAAGATGAAAGTAGTCTTATCGATTTATTTGGGGAACAGAAAAAAAATGAAATAGTGCAACTTTTCCAAAGGATAAAATTGAAACCTACGGGAAAGTCCAAAGAATTTGGATACGTCTTAACAGCTCCCATACCCGATCGCCAGATAAGAGGTCAAGTTCATGGAACTCTTCGCCGTATATTTCATGGTCTGTTCGAGAGCTCATTTGATGAAGCCAGTAAGGGGATCCGAATCTCGGCCGCAACAAAAACAACTCGTCAAGCTCCGAACAATAGTAATTTAAATCGCAACAATGACAAACGTTTAAAAGGTAAGGTTGACTGGGATGAAAGGGGTGGTGAATTCCTTCACATGTGCCTCTTTAAACAAGACCGAGACACTATGGAGGTTATTTCTCATATGGCCCGGACTCTCAAAGTCAAGCCCAACACATTCTCTTATGCCGGCACTAAAGACCGCCGGGCTGTGACCACTCAACGTGTTAGTGCTTACAGGATTATGGCCGAAACAATCGCTAGAATTAATGGTCATATGTACAACGCAACTTTGGGTAACTTTAAGTATGAAAAACAACCTCTTGAATTAGGGGAGCTCAAGGGTAATCTCTTCACAATAACTCTCCGCGACTGTCAATTTCCTCCAGACGAATCTCAAGACTCCGTCAAACGTTGCGAGAGAGCTCAGCACATTGCCGATGCGGCCTGTAAGTCAATAGCGACGTCTGGCTTTATTAATTATTTTGGACTCCAACGCTTTGGGACCTTTCAGATTGGAACTCACACCATCGGAAAGCTGATTTTGCAGAACAATTTTGCCCAGGCAGTTGCTAGCATCCTCATGTGTAGTTCGGAAGCTTGGGACGTGGCAGCTAAAGGACAGGAAGCTTTCACTACTGAAACCCAAATCGGGAAAGATGAAATAGCTCGCGCGCAAGCAATCAGAGGATTTGGACTTGGAGAAATAAAATTAGAAGAAGCTCTTTCTTTACTTCCTAGAAGATTTAATGCTGAACGAAACATATTAAATCATTTGAAGACACGAAATGGTTCCGATTTTCTCGGAGCTCTGTTAAGTATACCTCGAAACCTGCGGCTAATGTACGTCCATGCTTACCAGTCGTTTGTTTGGAATGAAGCGGCGAGTGAACGCTGGGCTAAATATGGCAATAAAGTTATTAAAGGCGACTTAGTCCTTGTTGATGTCAAGAAGAGAGATGATTCCGAACTAGCACAATTTGATGAATGTGGTGAAGTTATCATTCAACCCGCAGCCCATGACTTTTCTATTGCTCGCGACTCTATTTATGAACGTGCTCGTCCATTAACTTCCGAGGACGTTCTAAGTGGGAACTTTAATATCTTCGATGTTGTTCTTCCTCTTCCTGGATTTGATATTGAGTATCCAGATAACGATATCGGTGAATTTTACATGACTTTCATGGGTAGTGAGCAAGGTGGTCGCCTTGATCCATCGAATATGCGTCGAAAGCAGAAAGACTTCAGTCTTAGTGGCAGCTATCGCAAGCTAATGGCCCATGTAAGCCATATTGAAGTCACTGCAATGACTTATCATGATGAAAATGCACAATTAGTGGCAACAGACATGGATAAGCTTCTCCAACTTCGAGCCGAGAGGTCCGAGAAAAAATTGGCTGCTGTAGATAATTCTCAATTACAAGGCTCTGTAAATTGTACTGAAGGGTCAACGCAAGAAAACTCCATTACTTCTAATGGCAGTAAAACTCAAGCTAATCATCTCGATATGGAGGTTGATTCGAAATCATCCATTCCAGCACCACCTACAGACCTTAGAGATTCTTCGTTTACACTTAAAGCTAAGAATTATGAAGGACTAATGACAGCTAAAAACCCGTCTTTCTCAAACCCTTCTGCATTGCTCACTTCTCAAAATGGTGATGCCCAGGAAGACATATCCTTAGCAACTTCTGCTGGAATAGAACGCCAATCTGCGTCACAATCTGACTTAGCGGCAACAGAAGATAATGCAAAAATCGGATTGGTCCTTAAATTTGATCTTTCATTAAGTCAATACGCTACCATGCTTCTACGGGAGCTTATGGGAGCTGACAATGTACAGCACTATCAACCTGAATTCGGGACTCGGAAAACAAAATAAAAGCGAGCTCTCCGAATACTCACTATCAAATTGATGTCAGGACTTATGCTTGGATAAAATGTTATTAATCAAGAGCACTTGCAAAATTTGAACATTCTGGAGGCAGGTTAGGACTAGTGCAAGCTACAAAATTCGTAATTATTTGAAGATGTACAAACTATCTCAAATCTCTTTGATATGTAGTCAGTGATATGCAAAAATCAGCTGTGAAGTGTTTCATCAGCATCGTAAAGACCTGTCAGACGGCATTCTCCTCTACTGAACCGCGCAATTTCTTTAGCAATTACAATATTTTTCTAAATATTAAAGTAAAAGTTATCATCGCGCACCGAACATCCGTAGATCTACTTTTCAAACCGCTGCGAAGTCCCACAAACTCTCGAAACCCCTCCTTAGTTGGGCTATATCAAGTCACACCATCGGCTTGGCTATGCGCACACTGCGCAGGTGTTAGGACTAGAGTAAGCAGCATGTGTCGTTCTGTCATAATATGTAGAAAGATGCATGTTGGAATGTGATGCAATATCGCTAAAGCTCATGTCTTTATACATGCTCAGTCGAGCAGCGTCACATTTAAAATGATATAGTCTATCAGAAGGCCGCAGCACATCCTAATCATTTCATATCCTCAATTCTTTCAGGGCCAAATTTATCTTTGTTGTAGTCCGAGGCTGATTCACAGAGAACCTGACCCCAGCTACTGGATGTACATGGAGGGGTCATCGATATGTTCAACGTTTGAAAAATCACCACACACTGCCATTGGTTCACAGCTTGTCAAAATTTTTGTGTGTGATGTGTTGTAGACAGGCGATAAAAGACTGATATATTTACGGGTAATATCTTAATTTCAAAAAAAACGAGGCGCTGTTGGAAACCTGGCCGATCGAAAACTAATTGGGACAGTAGTCTCTCATCTTTCAAAGTTTCGGGAGTGTGAACATTGTTAATACGTGTAGGCTTCAATATAATGGATTTGAATGGTCAAGGATGAGATGTTGGAGAAATTTGATAACCAGCTCTGTAATTACAGGCTAATGAGCGTACACGATCCAACCATTCTAGAACCTCCACAGCAAACTCATCAGCACAATTAGACTAGCTACGTTCCGATGATTCAACATAGCGCTATTTCCATCTTTCTTCCAGACCTTTCGAGAGTTTTTCGTCAGAGCCTTATGCTGTGCTGCAGTTTCGAACTTCTAACGACGTACTACTAATAACTCTGGCATACGGTGATTATAATGGTGACAGGTATAGGATTATGTATATGAATCATGGTAGGTTCTCGTTCTACGAGCGCTTGTTTATCGGCGAAATGGAATTTACTCTTTCTGTGACCAGCGTGATGAGCGCCTTGTCACAACAAGAACAGCCTCGACAACTTTCCCACAGTAACCCTGTATTAGGTCTCTTCAGAGGGGCCGGTGTATTAGTCATACTTTGAAGTGTGAAAATACACGGTATGCAAAATATTTGAATTTGATATCAATTATCCCGTTCAGGTACCCTAGAGCCCATGCAGGTGCTTTAACTTAAGTATATTTACATAGGAGGAAACCTCACGGTAAGAACCCCCTAGAACTGCAATTTGTTATCTTTTTGTTTAAAATTTGTTCCATCGAGAAGTGCGTTTCATTGTGCGTCTAGTGTGGAGATCGTCATTTCCCTTGCCTGCTCTAGTCATCAATTCCTTCATTGCGGCTTCAACTTGACCAAAAAGTCGAAACTGTTCGAACCAATCTTCATGAAGTATACACTGTGTGATCCTAGCCACGTCTATCGGGCTATTGATCATGGCTTCATAGGACCTATCTTTTGACTTTCGCAGGATTTCCCCTCGTTCTTTCGCCCATTGCGGACACGTCATGATCATATGTCTGACGTTCTGGGACGAATATCCACATTGACATTTTGGGCTGTCAACTCCGGATACTTTTCTTCTGTACAGATAAGAGTTGAGCCCAATGTGCTCGCTTCTTATCTACATTGCTATGCTGCTCTGTGCCCTGCTAAGGTTTTGGTGAATTTCGGATGGCGTCCCCTTTAAGTTCATCCTGTTTCGTCCTGTATATTGGTCGACTTTTATGTTTGATGACTTCCAGGTCTCAGGGTTCGCAAGTGTTGGATGTCCAGATTTCTTCTGGCATAGCTGTGAATGTTCCCATTCTCGGAATGCTGCTATCTTCACAGCCACCTTTTACCGGCCTATATCCTCTTTTCTACTGAATATTCGGTTTCATTCGGCCATTTCTTTGCTCCTGTTCTTGGCATGAATCTCATCCTTCCATTGAACGGGCAACTTAATTCGATTACATGCCAAAGTGATTATCCTTCGAACAGGTAGCTTGTCTGATAGTCCGGCGAGTTGGACCCTTGGTAAGCCAAGTAGTTAACTACTTTTTTAGAACGGTACTTTTAGAAAACATTTGTTGCGACAGCCCTGGAGCTTCCCTGGTGGTTGTGAGTAGATAGCGTCGGTGTTAATATACAATCTGATCTGTCTGGTGGTTCTAGCCACGCAGGCACGCCAAGTACCCCTCGGGAGGCACGAGGCCGAGATCTTCCTGTGAGCATGCTTGGCGTTAATTGTAAATAAATATTTAAATAAAGTAACCCTGTAGTGGTGCCGGCGAATGACTCCTTAGTATAAGTGATTAACGTCAAGAATTTACTATCTTCGTTCTAGCGACTGAGGATAGCGCACGCTTTCCGGGTCTTACGTCTTAATGGGGAACTTTAGGATGCGTGGTTGCATGTTATCCGTAGACCTAATAAAAACAACCTTTCCCAGTGTCTTAATTAGGAGTGGATCGACAACTCCCATTCAAGGGTCGGGTGGTGCAGTGGTACACTGTCCGGGCCGTTCTCCCAATTAGAGTCTGGGTAGCTTGGACAAATACACTACTTGAGACGGGAGAAAGATGGATCGAATCCAGCAAGACCCTCACACAACTTCTCTCGCGGTGATATTGTATCTGTAGGATGACGAAGGCATACTCAGATGACCATGGGCTTTTCTAGCTTTCCACCTATGGTGGGTATTCACGGAAGAGGGTACATGTCGTAAGGCGTTATTCTTACAGTGGTATCTGCAGATGATATCTGAGTATGAGTGTCCCAGATGTCGAATTGAGTCATTCTGCTAAATATACATATCTTTCATAATCATTCACGTCATAGCCCGAGACTGCATACGCATGATTGATTTAAATAAAAAATATCTGTGTTGCGTTGATAGCGCGACTTGGTTGTCAGGTAGGTGTATCTACCATTTATCGGGACAAAAATCCCTCCCTACCGACCTTTACAAATTGGGTAAGCGACCGAAACTATAATATGCTCAGAAATCATCTTATAGTTACTCGAGGTTGAGTAGCTTGTCTAGATTTCATTCGGGGACCAATTGAAAGACCGAAAAATGCCGCCAAATGTAAAAGGATCCAAGAATAAAGACTCGAAAGGAAAGAAAGACAATTCTCAGGATACGAATGAAAAGTCTACCGGAAAGATCAAAGGCGCGCAGCAGATCAACGTCCGGCATATATTGGTGGATTTTTACCAGTACAGTCGTCGAGTTCTTGTCTGACTACTCACTAGTGCGAAAAGCATAGCAAGAAGGAAGAAGCTTTGAACAGGTTAAAGAGTGGCGGAAAATTTGACGAAGTTGCTAGAGAATTTTCAGAGGATAAAGCAAGAGCCGGTATGCTATCGTTAAAATCTAACCTTCTCATAGTACTTATACGATTTGATAGGCGGTTCCTTAGGATGGAAGAAGAGAGGGGATCTTGATCAAGCGTTTGAGGCGATTGCCTTTGAGCTTGAGGAAAGTACAACGGCAAACCCGAAATATGCAGAAGTAAAGACTCAATTCGGTTATCACATTTTGATGATTGAAGGGAGAAAATGACAAAAGTTTTAAACAAAGATAATCTACCTCGATTTGAACTGTTCAGAATAGATTACGAACCTGTGTGAATCACTGTAGTGACGTCACCCATAGTAATTTTTATTTTGGTTTTAAATTCAATGAAGATCAAGTTAATTCCCAACATAGATTTTTCTCTTATTGTTCAGTTTGGAAATAGTTGAGGAGAATTGATCTCTCCGGTGATTCCGCACCCCAGTCCTTGACTACAACAGATGAGCAGTTAACTACTTTTCTTGCGTTCCCTTCCCGGTCTAAGGTACCTGTAACATAAATTTAGAACTTAACTCATTGATCATCCACGAATTACTTACATAAACCAGCCCATTCACCTAGCTGCTTCCCGTCGGGAACTTTGATAAGAGGAATCTTGTGCTCTGAGCAAAGAGCAACAACTAGTTTCTTGTAGGCTTCCTCTTCGCATGCCTCGTTTAAGACGCACATGTGAGCCTCACGCCTATCAAGAGCCTTTGATGTCTCCCGAAGACCACGTGCAAGTCCATCATGCATCAAGGAAATCCGGAGAACACCTTTTAGAGCGTCGATAACAGTCATTTTGCCTTTTGGTGCGGCATCTCCGGAAACTTCAACTTCCTCCGCTTCTGCAACGACGGGAGAGGTGGGTTCTTCTACGTCAGACTAGAAGAAAATTAGTCAATGATAATTTATGAAGTCAACAAAAAAACCAACTAACCATTTTATATCTTTTGATCCTCGAAGAACTTCTCAAATTGTTGGCTGATTATTTACAGTTGAATAGTCGTGAATTCAATTGGTTTCAAATCGTAAATTGTGCGATTAACCAAATACCGATAAGCGTTCTCGCTTAATCAAATAGTCAAATTAAAAAATAAATTTCTTCAGCTCGGCCTATAAATGATCCATCTTCATTCTATCTTACTGTTAGACTTAACCAACCCCAACCTTGAGGTATGTACCTCTTCTGTTTGATTAAAGTATCATCAAATGTGCGAATGGAAATTATGTAGCTGTCCACAGTTACCCTAGGTCCCGCTGGAACCAAAACTTGATAAACTTAATTCACCAAAATGCAACCTTTACCAACGATTTGAGCTGAAGAACCCCCATGTCAATCATGAGGGCACTCTACATGCTCCTGCCAACCAAATCTAACTCTACCTAGATACCTCATTTCTCGCCATCGATTTGAGAATCTTCCTTCATCAACATGGTTAAGACTTCAGTCCTCAATGATGCTTTGAGCTCAATCAACAATGCCGAAAAGGCTGGAAAGCGTCAAGTCATAGTCCGTCCTAGCTCTAAGGTCATTGTCAAATTCCTCTCTGTCATGCAGAAACACGGTATGTCAGATCTAAATAGTTTTCTTTTTCACCATTCGGCATAATAACTAAACATCGGTTCCAATTTACCACGACCATGTTCTTTAAGTTGCCGATAGATAAAATGCGAGGATCTTACACGTTTTCTTTTATTCTCAAAGTTTAAACGTTTAATCTTTCGCAACATACTAATCATCCGCTAGGATATATCGGAGAATTTGAAGAAGTTGATGACCATCGATCCGGCAAGATTGTCATTCAGCTTAACGGCCGGTAACTTTATCTTATCATCTGATCGCCGTACCCATACTTACGTGACAACAGGCTCAATAAGACTGGTGTTATATCTCCAAGGTTCAACGTTCGCCTAGGTGATCTCGAAAAATGGGTCGTAAAGTTGCTTCCTTCTCGTCAGTTTGGCTACATGGTACTCACCACATCTGCCGGAATAATGGATCACGAAGAGGCAAGACGGAAACATGTCGCTGGCAAGATTATAGGATTTTTTTATTAGTCGATGAATACCAGACAAAACTAATCGCCTGGAGATATGAACTAATTTCAATATCTAAATCTTATGTGAATCTCCAGATCATCCCTACACCCCCTTTGGCCTTGAATCTCTCCCAAGAACTTGTTGCTTTTCTTAAAACTGTGAAAATGGTAATGATATTTAACGTTACCTCAGGCTCAACAGCACTCTGCATATATTTTTATCCCACGCACTTGAAATTGTAAACACACAATTAGTTGACTCAAACTCGTTTCAAGTCTGCAATGGACATATAATCTAAATTTATCTTATATCGTTATACCTAAATTTATTTGCTTTCGAATTGCCATAGCTATTCTTAAATAGCCGTTTTAATTGAATGATACGATCATTTTGTGCCGAAACGAACCGCTAGCTTTTTCTACCACTTTCTAAATCCCTAACATTCTCGTTTGTCCTGGGTTGAATGATTTATCTTGGCGTCCGGGCTTTTGCTAAGTGATACCGCTTGGAAAATATGGTGAAGGACAACGATACTATGCAGCATGTGGTGTGCCAACAAATAATTTGTAGCCCTAGTGCGTTTTGAAGAACAGCGACTCATTCTATTAGATATAAGGTGCACTCAGAAAACAACATAATGCTGAAATGTTTGCTAAATCATCTAATTATCAGTCGGTCTAGAACTTGCAACAGATTTATGGACTAAAAGAATGGTGTAGAAGCTGGTAGTTCGCTACCGGTTAAAAAGTTGTAAATTTCAATCAAAAGGGCTAACTAAAGAGCGCTGTAGTACAGGGGGTCAAGGGTAAGTGAAGTCTTCGCTTAATCGACACGGGTTGGCGTGCAGTGGTGTTGTCAGCCTTAAACAGCAGGCGGTGAAGGCACGGTGAAGTCCCTAAAACAGGGCATCCCAGTACTATTACATAATTTTCTGTGCCAAGTTTCATTTCCTCCAAAGTACAGTACAGTAAAACTTCTATAACACGATAGTGGGTCCCGGCATAAGTGTTGAAAATATTCATTGTAACTTGCACTTTTATATTTGCAACACTTACCCTTACAGATAATTTTGCGTGCAGGGGTAAGTATTACAAATATAAATGGATGAATTTCTATGAATATTTTCAACACTTATGCCGGGACCCACTATCGTGTTACAGAAGTTTTACTGTAGAACCTCTCATAGCTAATAGTGGGTCCCGTTATAATTACTGAAGAGTCTCATAGAAATTTTACCTATTATTTTTGTAATACCTATCCCTGCGCACAAAATGACCTGTAAGGGTAAGTATTGCAAATATAAAAATCCAAGTTACAACGAATATTTTCAATATTTATACCGGGACCCACTATTAGCTATGAGGGGTTCTATTGTATCCTTTTGATTCGTGTCCAACAAATCCGGATCTGTTCATATTCGCTGACCTCAATTTTCACTAGGCATCTGGATCAAAATTTACCTTCCTCACACAAACTTTACCAAATCTTTAGCGCGTTAGATAATGCAACAAGTTTCATTCGTTCAATACAAATATGTAATTTACAATAAGACAGATAAATGTACCTCATTGCTAACAAAAACCTTAGCAGAATGAATACTCAAATTACTCCACCTGTTAGCAGACGTGCGCTCTATCTTACTCGAGATCAAAGATTGCAGGTGACTACAGGAACTCACTTATAAGAAAACTTTCCCCATGAATTAACTACATTTAGATACTCACACTCCACAGAGCCGGACTCTCTAATAGAGAAATAGCAGATCAACTTGAAGTCACCATCCTTCAAGTTCGGAATACGGTCAGATCTGGTCGTGCCTCTCCCCAACCTCGGACAGGACGTCCACAGCTCTTAAGCTCAGCCCAAGTTGATGAGCTGGAAGCATTTGTTTGTCGTTCGCGGGAAACTAGGCAAATGTCGTTTCTTGAACTGGCTCTCCACTTTCGTCGTTGGAGTGCCGGAGAATACGCAATTCGGAATGCGCTCAGAAAACGAGGTCACGAGCGGCGAACTCCACGTAGCTCTCCCCCGCTTTCTGAGAATCATCGTGCGGTCCGAATACGGTGGAGCGAACAGCATCTGAATTGACGTCAAGAGTGGTTACGAGTTCCTTGGAGTGACGAGACATGGATAAACGATAGCCGAACAATGTCTCGATACGTTACCAGAAAGGTTAGTCTAATCTTATTCATTTTCAAAAATATCTCGGAATCTAATATCGACAAAAGAGGGGCCAAGACTTTAATGACACTTGTGTTATCGATCGTTACAAGAAGAACAACTCTTGGATGTTCTGGGGAAGCTTCGCGGGAATTGAACGAGGTCCTTGTGTCTTTTGGGGGCGGGAGTGGGGAAGTAAGACCTCTGAAGGATATAGTGAACATATCCTCCCAAGGATAGGTAATTGGATCAGAGAAAAGAGAGAAGAGACGAGCCATGATTATATCTTTATGCACGACAACGCCTCTGTTCATAATGGACGTCCGGCTAGGGATTTTCTCGATGCCAATGGAATTGAATGTATGCCCTGGCCTGCTAACTCTCCTGACTTAAATCCGATCGAGAATGTATGGAGTATTTTGAAATACTACAAACAAGAACGATACCCGGAGTTTGAGCGGACGAGACAGCGGAACAGGGCGGAGATTCGACTCATTGTGCTAGAGGCACGGTACCATAGTACAATAGAGGAAAAGCTCACACAACTGATTGGGAGTATGGCTAGAAGATGGGAGGAAGTATTCAATGTAAACGGGGGTCTTATTTCATATTAGACTTAAAAATCTGTATCAACAGCAAACCTGAATTGCAAGTTTTAATATGACGTATGAACTCGATTTTTTAGGCTTAGTGCGAAACAAAGTGGGGAGAGACAGGCGACTTCACTTTTGTCGACCTCAATTTCTCTCTCCTTATTTTTGAACAGAGTTTGAAGCTTTACCATATTCGGCCTCGCTTAATCGTAATCATCACGGTAAATTATTATGTTTGGATAAATATCGGCCAAAAACCCCTGTAAATGACAGGCGACTTCACTTAACCTTGACCCTCTATGATTGCGAAAGCAGGGTCGGATGATGCAGTGGTACACTGTCCGGGCCGTTCTCCCGAGTAGAGTCTGGGTAGCTTGGACACTTGCCCCACTTGAGACAGGAGAAAGCTAGTTCAAATCAAGCAAGACCCTCGCACCACTTCTCTCGCGGTGATACTGTATTCGTGGGATGACGAAAGCATGCTCAGATAACCACAGGTTTTTCTCGCTTTTCCCTGTGGTGGGTATTCACGGAAGATGGTACATGTCGTAAGTCGTTATTCTCGTAGTAGTATCTGCAAATGAAATCTAGGTATGAGTGTTCCAAACGTCAAGCTGAGTTACTCTGCGAAATATACATGTCTTCCGTTATTATTTGCGTCATAGCCTCAGGCTGCATACGCAAAAATGATTATTAAAAAAACAGATAATCCCTGTTAACCCCTACAGTCCAAACTCATCTATAGCTATAGTGGGTCCCGGTATAAATGCTGAAAATATTTATCGAAATTAAAAAATTTACATGTAGTACTTACCTTTGCATACAAAATATTGGGCAAGGGTAAGTATTGAAAATGTAAATGGTTGAATTTCAATGAATATTTTCAACATTTATACCGGGACCCACTATCGCTATAGTTGAGGTTGGACTGTATCTAGATCCAATGCGCGTATGTCCCCTTGCATCCTCAGGGATTCACGCTGCTGGTCCATGACCCAGCTAGCAATACCGGGCCGAGCCCGCCACACTATACAGTAGAACCCCTCTTAGCTAATAGTGGGTCCTGGTATAAATGTTGAGAAGGTTCATTGTAACTTGGACTCTTATATTTGCAATATTTATCCCTGCACGCAAAATGACCTATAAGCGTAAGTGTTGCAAATATAAAAGTCCAAGTTACAATGAATCTTTTCAACATTCATACCGGGACCCACTATTAGCTAAGAGGGGCTATAAAATTGGTGCTTGAAGTATGCTTTGCAATATCATGGCTGCTTATTTTCAATTTTTAGGGTTGAATCATCTGGTAAAAACATAATTAAGGTGGGGACGAAGACGGCGCTTCCATCTGTACGTGGTGTCCCCTACGAACCTGGAGTTCATCTTCAGAGCCAACAGAAACACGCATTACATGGACACGGAGGAAGCGTAAACGGAATGAGTTTCCGGGGCGTACCCAGCTCCCGTTATGGCGGTGATGGATCAGACTAAGTTGGCCCTTTTTACCAAGATGAATTCTCACTGTTTACAGATATTCTGGCATTATACTGTCTCCAGAGGAAAGAGCACCACAACCTGAGCGCTGGTGGTGTCGGTATAAGGAGGATATCTGGACTATGGGATATTAGGGAGATACAGATGGGGATACGCACCTCGTGTGGCCCTGGTGTCTAGGCCTCGCCTGGCTGGGGTTGCAGGTTTTTTTTGTCTTGTTCCCGCGAACTGGATTTTTTTTTTTTAAATTATTTTTGCGTATGCAGCCTGAGGCTATGACGCGAATGATTACGGAAGATGTGTATGTGACGCAAAATAACTCTGTTTGACGTTTGGAACACTCATACTCAGATTTCATTTGCAGATACCACTACGAGAATAACGCCTTACGACATGTACCCTCTTCCGTGAATACCCACCACAGGGAAAAGCGGGAAAAACCTGTGGCTATCTGAGCATGCTTTCGTCATTCTACGAATACAGTATCACCGCGAGAGAAGTGGTGTGAGGGTCTTGCTGGATTCGAACCAGCTTTCTCCTGTCTCAAGTGGGGCATGTGTCCAAGCTACCCAGACTCTACTTAGAAGAACGGCCCGGATAGTGTACCATTGCACCATCCGACCCCGCGAACTGGATTCCATGGCTGCTCTTTTTCAATTTTTTTTGAGCAGAAGGTTCCGCAGAAAAGATGATTTAATTCTACGAGTAATTACTGAGCTAGATGGCTACCCATCATGGGTCAATGTATCAATGATCTTAGGTTCGAGGTAATAGGGGACAAGAGCATTGTAGAAAGTGTGGCCTGGGTCAGAGAGGAACACTAATGTTGTAATAATCTTTGACTCCACATAGCACGAATAAACACTACTACTATAGGGGCTCAGGGGTAAATGAAGGCAGTATGTCTTTGCAGGGTTTTCAGTTGCCGATTATTATACCAATATGGCGGTTTCCTTTGTTGATCTTTTATGAGTAAGACCATATTAGGATAAGCTCAGAACCTAAGTATCAATTTAAACTGAGAGATTTCTTGGCGATTAAAGTGATGGCAGTATGTCACTCTTGGCTGAATATTGAATGGTGTCTTAAGAAATCCACATCAAGGATAATATCAAGGATTTCGATAGATGTATCTCAAGATTCTAATATACAAAATGTTCCTAATGTAAAGTTGGACCCCCCTTGAACTCCAACTACCTCTTCACATCTCTTTGACATGCTTAAATTGAGTGATCGAAGCTTATCCCCTGTTGTACAGTTGTACTAGGTCTCTAGTATAATTCGGCGATTCTCTGCTTTACTCCGCTGCCTCCCGCGCTCAAACTCTGGATATACATTTTGAATGTATAGTTTCATCATACCCTACACATTCTCAATTGGATTTAGATCTGGGGAGTATGCTGGCCATGAAATAAGTTGAATTCCATGTGCCATGAGATAATCTCTTGCGAGAGGTGCTTTGTGTACTGGCGCATTGTCGTGCATAAATAAATATGCACGACCTGTCTCTTGTCGTCTGTTTCTGTGCCAGTTCACAACAAGGGGAAGGATGTGTTGGCTGTAGCCTTCTGAGGTCAAGTTGCCCCAGTCGGCTTCCCAGAAAACACCAGGGCCTCTCTCGATTCCGGCGAAACTACCCCAAAACATCCAAGAATTATTCTTACGGTATCGATCAACGACACAAGTATTATCATGAGCCTCTCCTTTCTTCTTAGACTGTGAGTAATAAAAAACTTTTGGATTTATATAGGAATTGCATACCTTTCTAGTCACATAGCTCGGCATAATAGGTCTGTCATTAATCCAAGTTTCGTCTCTCCAAAATACTTGCGACCACTCTTGTTCTTGCCATTGAAGGCGTTGTTCTGCCCATACTTTCCGTGTCATCATGTGATTCTCTGATAACGGCGGAGACCTTCTCGGAAGGCATCGAGAGTACCCTCTCCCCTTGAGTGCACTACGGATTGCACTTTCTCCGGCAGCCCATGAGGAGAAATGAACTGACAGTTCTAGATAAGAACATTGTCGTGCCTCGCGAGAACTGCAGATAAATTCTTCCAACTGATCGATTTGGTTAAGAGAAAGTTTAGGAGGGCGTGCAGTCCTTAATTTAGGAGATGCACGACCAGATTGAACAATGTTCTTGACTTGTGAATATGTTACTCTTAACCGAGTCGCAATTTGTTTGTACGTGAATCCCGTCCGATACAATGCAAGTATCTGGGGAAAATCAGTCCGTATAAGTGCCTAGTTTAGTACCGAAATTCTACACATACCTCAAGTCTTTGATCTCGACTTAGATATGAAGCACGAGTTTGACCTTGTAAAGTAGCTTGAGTATTCATGATTAGAGGATAGTAATTCTAATAAAGTAGATTCTCGGGAGGCTTGTGCTTAACTGCGAATGGCGTTCGATAACTTTATCTTTTTCTAATATCTGTAAGATGGTTTAGTTAACAATGATGCAGCCGTAGATTTTTACGATCAAATATCAAAAGTGGCTTTTCCGATGAAATTAAATCGGTGTGAAAGATTAGATCATATGATCTCGTCTAACCTAGAAAATTATATAGTATGGCTAGGATATATCCATATAATAACCCCTGTAGGGTCGGATGGTGCAGTGGTACACCGTCCAGGCCGTTCTCCCAAGTAGAGTCTGGGTAGCTTGGACACATGCCCCACTTGAGACAGGAGAAAGCTGGTTCGAATCCAGCAAGGCCCTCACACCACTTCTCTCGCGGTGATACTGTATTCGTAGAATGACGAAAGCATGCTCAGATAGCCACAGGTTTTTCTCGCTTTTCCCTGTGGTGGGTATTCACGGAAGAGGGTACATGTCGTAAGGCGTTATTCTCGTAGTGGTATCTGCAAATGAAATCTGAGTATGAGTGTTCCAAACGTCAAAATGAGTCGTTCTATAACAAAGAATACGTATCTTCCGAAAAATACCTACGTGGGCCTTCAGGCGCCGAAATAGGATAATAGGAAAAAAAAAAAAAAAAAAACCCCTGTATATAAAATTTCCAGCTGCCTTCACTTACCCCTGTACTACTACTACTACTACTACTACTACTACTACTACTACTACTACTACTACTACTCCTCATGCGGTGAGTCAATTTTAGGCGGCGTATCAAATTAGGATTATCGGACTGGAATTTAGTTAATGTGAACTGGAATTTAGCTGCGGCATTTATTATAGTAGGAACTTCGCTCAACTCATGACAAAATAATCATCTGCACCTGTGCCCCAGAGGACATAAACTTTCATGTGGCTAGCAAAGTAGAAGTCTTCACCTTCACGCGGTGCCGCCTGTAAACGTCCAGTATGTTCGCACATCTGGTATAGCCAAAAAGGGTCCCAACTCACTCAAAGCTGGAGGCCCGCAACGTTCCCTAGGTCGATGGCTCCTCAGCTTGTCAATAATTCTCATCGACAAGACCCGGACCCAGCTAACCCTAAGTCTCTCACACCCAGATATCTATTCAACTGGAGCCCCATTCCTCTGGAAATAACCCGGAAAACCCAGTATCATCGTGTACCTGAATAAGCACCCACTTATACGCTCCCGATGCTATGGACACTCGACGGAGAATTTAAGTCGAGGAGCATAAATTTGGGAAGGCAGACAAGACATAGTGTTCACTTTTGGGAAGAGGCCTGGAGGGATTTCTACAAGAAAAAGATGGACGGGTAATGAGATGCGGGAGAAGAAGAAAAGGGTTTTGGAGAGGGAATCATGAGGAATTTTGACTGTGATGAGATGTGCGCGTGCCAGAGCAACGTTTGAAATAGTGCCGCCAACACTCTAAATACCGGCAATAATCCGATTTTTCTAACCCGCCATGTGCTCAAGACTGCTGCTGCTCCTTCAGCTGTCAAAGTATATTCGTGGAACGGCACCACCCTAGCCGATCGGTTTTTTGTTTAAGGTTTTTCCGGTAGCAGAGTCACATCTGGATCGACTGTCAGGGAGGACAGATGGTAATTGAGAAACCTTGGGATTAGTGACCTGAGATAGGTGGTCGCAAGATGGAATTGGCTTGGAGGAATCTCATGGGGCAGCTATACAGTACATGATCCATCAAATGGTGTGCAGTGCGCCGGCACGACGTCATAAACAATCCAAAAAAAACTTCTTTTCAGCACAAAAGGCTACATCCATTTGTCATTTTCACTGTTTACAGCTTTTGTTATCGAATCAACTGTATTGATTCAAGCTCTCTTGTCTTCGCATGCCCATTCTCAAGCAGCTACTCATGCACATCTGAATTTTAACTTCCTCGAAGCTTTCTCCCAAAGCCAACTGAACCGGCATTTAAACCACAGACTGAATTTTCATTCAAAGTGTTATCTTTGCATCATCTGATGTCTTTTTAACATTTATCAAGGAAGTAAACTGCAAAACAGAGATCCATATCCATCTTACCAGGTATGTTTGGGAACAAGCTTTGCCTAATTCGCTAGATGATAATGCTATTTTACGGGAAAGGATTTTGCTGAGTTTTGGACATATATCGATCATTGTATGTACATGATGAAGTTAAGATATTCTTCAGGGTACAGTACAACCCGTCTAAGCCGACAGTGGGTCCCGGGATAATCATTGAAAAGATTCAATGAGATTTTACTGTTTATATATGCAATACCTAGCCACGCATTCTAAAGGGCGTCTATTGATAAGTGTTGCAAAATTAAGCACCAATTATTCTGTAAATCTTAACAAACCAAGTTCCACTATGAGCTTATCCAGGCTCTACTGCATTGTAGCTTTGGGGTTTGCCCCGGCTAGTCTTTTATCAGTTACTGCTTGTTATGCGTAGTCGAACGACAGGTCATTACGTAAACTTTTTGAGTAGGAGAATGAAATATTGAAGTTGAATACTTGACTTTTCGTCTGAGGAACCTCGACGTAATGTCCCGCTTCGTGTACCCCGGCACTAGTATTAACATTATACCTCGCGCCATACAAAATTGTATGGGGCGAGGTAGAAGGGTTACGCTTGTGCCCGAGTACACTAGCAGCCTCGTTTACCATTCTTGGGTGCTACATGTCCATGGCTACAGTTTATATACATGTACACACTCTCACGCTGACACCTACTATTAATACTATACAAACACATAGAATGAATATTCGTACACGCAGAAGTGGCGTCCCTATTTCCACCTGCAGTCCCGACCAATGAAAAGGACAGTGTATCGAGACCACACAGAAGATCGGAAGCTGATCGCCGGCGTTTAAATTGAGCCCAAGCCTACCGACATGATGATCCAACCCAATAACGGTTGACTCGGAAAAATCGGCATGTCTACGACTCACTCCAATGGATCCGAGGCTCATGATGATGAAGGGCTATGGCTTTGCTTCGATCATAGAACAGCACTTCACCCCTATCTTCCAACCGAACGAGAGAAAGAGGGTACCCCTTCACAAGAAGTGACTAAGAATAACAACAAATTACCCTATGTAACAGTTACCTATGCGTCATCTCTTGACAGCGCTATCGCCTCCTTGCCTGGCACACAGACGAAACTGTCGGGCGCCGAAAGCAAAGCAATGACACACTACCTCCGAACCAAGTATGACGGTATTCTCGTCGGTGCCGGAACAGCCATTTCTGACAATCCGCGTCTGATCAGCCGAAGTAAAGGCGATCACAATCAGCCACGTCCTATTGTCCTCGACCCATCAGGCCGCTGGCTTGAGCGCTACGATGGCACTGATAATCTCACACTGCTAGCCCGTTCTGGCCTAGGTTTCCCTCCGTGGGTTATCGTCAATGAGTCAGTCGTGACCACCTCCACAAATGTGAAAAGCTTGTGTGACCTGGGGGGACTGGTTTTGTCTATATCAAAGTATCGGAACAAGCAAGAGGGTGTAGATTGGTCTACAATTTTATCTCAGCTGGCAGAGCTGGGCATTGGAAGTTTGATGGTAGAAGGAGGCTCTTCTGTCATTAATGACTTGCTGAGAAAGAGAAATAAACCATTAATTTCTAGCGTTATCGTAACAATCGCACCGGTCTACATTGGGGTTGGTGGGGTAATGGTTTCTCCTCAGAGAGATGATGATGACACAGATCCATCTCCTCTCAAAGATGTCATTTGGCTTCCGATGGGACGGGATGTAGTCATGGCTGGATTGATCAAATAGAAACGAAAGTTGGAGCTGGACTACTCATAGTATGGAGATAGCGAGAAATCTGAATTATTGCAACGTCACTCGTTACTACCTTGATCACTTTTTTACGTCCAAGCAGCGAGAAGAGAAGATGCATAATCAAGTCGATCAAACTCAGTGTGAACTTACACAGGACATGTAGATAAGCTGTTTCTATATTGTTCTCACAATTTTTAGCATGATTTTCTGTGTTTTCGCAGTCCCCACAGAACCTGTTAGCTACAGCCAAACCTGTTAAAACCTACAGTGGTTTCTGGTATATGTCAAGGGATGGATATGAGGAAGATTGACGAGGTCTAATCTGGTGAATGAGATTGTCTACACAGAGGAAAAGGATCTGAGAAAGGACCAGAGATATTAAATACAGTCGCGTACGCGCGTAAACTCTTCCACGTGACCTCAATATTAATCGCGTTTCCCATCACAGTATAATTATTGAAAAGTTTCATTGAAATTTTACCGTTTATCTTTACAGTACTTACCTATGCACGCAAAATGGCTTGTAGGAGTAAGTGTTGTAGAAGTGTGTACCAAAAATTCAATAAATCCCAAAAATATATTAAATCATGATTCACTATGGGTTTTGACAGGTTCTACTGTAGTCCTCCGTCTGATCGCATATCATAATTTTTGACTTTAAAGCGAGCTGCCAGCTGGGTCGGATGGTGCAGTGGGCGACCGTCCATGTGTTGATAATAGAAGATGGAAAAGCAACCTGTTAGGGTTTCTATCACTTATATCACTGAAGACGAGGGAGAAAGAAGAGTCTGAAATCGTGAAATGGGAAGTTGTTAATTACTTCCCACCAGACACAGAGTGCACTAGGGGGACGAAGACGGCGTTTCTACCTGTACGTGGTGCCCCCTACGAACCTGGAGTTCATCTTCAGAACCAACAGAAACACGCATTACTTGGTCACGGAGGAAAAGTCATCCAAATGAGTTTCCGGGGCGTACCCAGCTCCCGTTATGGTGGTGATGGATCAGACTAAGTTGGCCCTTTTTACCAAGATGAATTCTCACTGTTTACAGATATTCTGGCATTATACTGTCTCCCGAGGAAAGGGCACCGCTACCTGAGCGCTGGTGGTGTCGGTATAAGCAGGATATCTGGACTATGGGATATTAGGGAGATACAGATGGGGATACGCACCTCGTGTGGCTCTGGTGTCTAGGCCTCGCCTGGCTGGAGTTGCAGGTTTTTTGAGACCTTTTCCCGCGTACCGGTTTCCATGGCTGCTCTTTTTCAATTTTTTTTGAGCAGAAGGTTCCGCAGAAAAGATGATTTAATTCTACGAGTAATTACTGAGCTAAATGGCTACCCGTCATGGGTCAATGTATCAATGATCTTAGGTTCGAGGTAAAAGGGGATAGGAGCATTGTAAAAGGTGTGGCCTGGGTCAGAGAGGAGCCCTAGTGTTATAATAGTCTTAGACTCTACATAGCACGAATAAACAAAACTACTACTACAGAGTGTACTACATATAAACTAATCATACAATCAGGGATAAGCAGAAGAGTTTTCACGTTTGACATGGTCCAAGCGTCACCTTGTTCCAGCTGACTAGTCTCATACTTATCACGTGTATCCATGGATCTCTGCCGGATACTGTAAACTAGGAACACTCATTTCAACACCATGACGTTCTCCCGTATAGAGTTCGGGTAGCTTGGAAAAATGCCCCACTTGTGATAGGAGAAAGATAGTTCGAATTTAGCAAGACCCTCGGCCACGTTCGCTCGTGATGAACCGTATTTGCAGCATTGAATTGAGTTGAATGCTAATCGTATCAGGCTTACGCCCTACGCCCAGGAGGCGTGGTACGGGTATGTAATCTATACCAACTCACTGCTACATACATGCATGATCTTATTTGCCAAAGAATTTATAAAAGTAGAAAAATGATAAAAAGAAAAAGGAAATATCATGCTCAGACCAAGACACCTTGAGCCCTGGCCTGCTCTTCTCGGCAAAAAATAAATGAAAGAGATATGACTCTGCCCCGTAGAGCGCCGTGTTAAGTACGCACCCCTGTACTTCCTTAATCATTGGACCTGGTCCTATGCCTCGCTTTATAGTCTTTATTCGACGTATAAATTGGGTTATGCGTTGCTCTTTTCCGCACCGTTCCCGTACGTGCTGTTTAAAATTAAGTTGGGGGTCTATCCATACTCCAAGCCATTTTATGTATAGGGATAGGGCTATGAGGTAACCTTGGATCCTGACAGCTGGGCCAGATGAGTCTAGCATTTTGTTGGGCTCTCCTCCTATAACGAGCAAGTCTGATTTGGCCGGGTCGTAGCTTAGCTCGTGCTCATTTGCAAGCTGGACCAACTTTTCCACTTCTGCCCGAGCTTTCGCTACGACTTCAGATGCTGTGCTTACTACACTAAGTACCGCGATATCGTCGGCTTACCTGAAATTGCGACACCCGTTCCCACCCTGCAGTGGAACAGTGACGTACAGAAGGAATTAGAGTGGTGATGCCGGCGGGCCTTGCTGTCACGGTTCGGCATTTAGAGGCAGAAGCAATGTATACCATAAAGTAGTTGATATTTATCTATAAAGAGAGAAGCTATGAATGTTACTGATATCGCCTAGATGTATGACTCGTCTACTGCTAGATACTTAAGGCCCGCAACTCTTGAGCCTGTTTCAATCTCTTCTGAAACATTATTAATAGACTAGTTCTTGGATTTCCTATTAGGCCAAGTCTGAGCATCCGCCCCTGCCGATCGCTATGCGGAAGCTAACATTAGCGACCAGGGCTGCAGGGGTTATATCAAGCGCGTATGATGACCATCATAGGCTACAGGGACATATCTGCTTATCAGCCGTTACACTTACGGAACTCCGCACTCCCCAGATTTGTCCCAGATTGTTCACCCTTGAAAGCGAACACGTATTCTTCGTTGAGTCAAAAAGGACTCGACTCATCGGCAGATTAATCTGAGCCACCCGTGGTTGCGCATTCGTTGTAACAAGCGATTGTTAAGTATTTCATCAAATTCACCGTGCACATTCATGGTAGCCATCGCTGTAATCTTTCAATTCCGCATTACAGCCTCTGGATTGTGAATAACACAGGAGACAAGGTCGACAGCTGAACGTCCCGGCATTTCACCAAAGAGCTGTTGGGAAACAATTTGATACTCGATTGCTAGCCAGGCCATTCTCTTTGCAAATAAACGCTTCAATACTCTTTCCAGGCACGAAAGAAGGGAGATGGGTCGTTTTCCTTTGGCTGTTGCTAGGTTCCGTCCTAGTTTTGGAAGTAGAATGACTTCTACTACACGAAATATGGTGGGGAAGCGTCAATACTCCGAGCACGCTTGAAAAATATTCTTCACCTGAAAACCTGTAGATATCCAGCGAGCTCTTAGTAGCCGAACAGTTGTCTAGTCTAGGCCTGGAGACTTATCTCCCGTACCATGGGTGCTTGCCGTAACATCTTGTGGTAAAATTGTAGCGCTCGAAGGGATAGACTCCGTTTGTTCGGATTCTTACGTGGGAAGATCGTGAGTTACGTGGAATCCATCCAAAAAAATATCTCGTGGGGCTCCGTCTTGTTCGGATGGATCAGATATCCTCGTGTCCTCCACAATTTCGGTATTAATCCTGTTGTTGTTTTTATTTTACGTCTGACGAGTTATGTGCAACGTACGAACTCTATATTCCCTGCAGGGAAAGCATACGCTCAATAAAGGCACTGCAACTATTTTATTTATTTGTTTTTAATGTCTACCGAGCGCTAGTTATAACTAAAGCCCCATCCCTAGGGGGACATGGTGACTGCAAAATGTCATACAACGAATATAGTGTGGTGGCAGAAGCGCCATTAAGATACATGCAGATACTGCGAGCGCTATGCAGCGGATTCCTCACATCGCTGGCTTAACTGGGACGGATGGGGCAGATTTCTGATAGAAACCTAACCTTCTCCAATATGGTGGCGAAACGCTTAGCTCCATGGGAGGTGCCGAGAAGAAAATCAAGTGAGCCCAGACTTCGACGGTGTCCAGCCGAAGCCAATCTTTCTCGCACGAGGGGGCAAAATACTAAGTGGGTGATTGACTTATTAGCCCCGCAGCAACAAGTCAGAAGGGCATCATTATGGTGAAACCTTTCGTGATAAGCACGAAAGTCACCATGTCCAGTACGACATTGGATTAAATACCCAAGATAACGGCGAGGTAGTCATAGTTCCTTTGGAAGTTTTTTGGGAAATGGCATACCCAACTCACGAAAAGTAGGGGGAGCATGAGATTGCCACCATGCTGTGGTCATATCCCATATCTGCCTTTGTATCTTTGCGCGGATTCCGGCAAGGGATGCGCCAGGGGGAGCTGGTTGACGGGCAGCCTCTCCTGCCAACTCGTTACCAGGAATGCCCATGTGACCGGGGGACCACATTACTTGAACCTTGCCAGGAGATGCAATAGGAAGAATTCTCCTCGTAGGCCAGCGAGAAGCGAGATCCCGAAATTCCAAAATCTCCATTTGCGAAGACTTAGAGGGTGAGGCTTCGAGAAGGCGGTGTGCAGCCTCTTGGTTGTCAAGAATTACATTAATGTTGGTTGCAAAATGTGTCGAAGGTGCTGCTATGGCAGCCTTAAGGCCTGCTAGAGCGCCGATGATCTCGGAGTCGTAGACCTCAAAGTCGGGACCTAGGGGCACTTTCACTTCAGTTATAGTGATATCTCTGTGCAGAACTACGGCACCTGCCCCAGCAGAACCGTTCGCCAGCTTTGAGCCGTCCGAAAAGACGAGAATATCCCATGGTGGCAGCTCTCTAATGCGCTCAGCAAATTCTTGGGCAGAGAAATCAGCTCGAGACTGATTGAGAGGGGATTTATAGGAAGGAGGAAAAAGCTGGGGTCGAGAGATGGGAGGAACGAGCTTTAATTTTTCCGTAAGGCGAGTTTGTGGGCGGGAGACGGTGGATCTTCTAACCAAAGGATGAAAACAGTCCACGGCGGCCAGTCTAACAGCAGAGCGGAGGCGAATCTCCTCAAGTAATATATGAGCAGGCTTGAGCCACACTTCCCTTAGGAGTGCCGAAGTAGGCGTGGTCTTGTATACTGGTAAAATCGCTCGGGCCAGGGTGACTAGAGCTCGAGAGATCACGTCTACCAGGTGCTGAGATCGGGTAGATGTTGGACGTCCTCGACGGAGGAAAGTGTGACCGCGCCACCAAACCTCGACACCGTATAATAGAACGGGTAGCGCCGCAGCTAGGGCTGCAGTTCGTAGAAAAGTTGTTGGTACACCACGATTGGTATTTCCAAGCTGTCGTATGTGGGCACTGATTCGTTGCGTTTTAGCACTCCATTCTTGTACATGTTGTTTGAAAGAGAGCTTAATATCGAGGAAGACGCCAAGCCACCTCAGAGTAGAACTGGTAGTTCTTAGGACGTCATTAATAATTACCGGTGGAGAGGGTTGACGGGATCTGTGAAGATGTATGATTTCTGTTTTGTTTTCCGCCAAAGAGAGTCCGTTCTGACTGCACCAATGGGTGATGCTTCCAACATTGTTAGTGGTCAGACGAGAAGTGTCGACTAGCGTTTTAGCGACCGAGAGGATTGCTACGTCGTTTACGTATCCAAATGTGGGAAACCCGAGTTTGAATAAAGGCTCGAGAAAGAGGAGGAAAAGTGTTGGGGAAGCAGGGGACCCTTGGGGCAAGCCGTGCGTAATTTCCAAGAAATCACCTACAAAATCATCCACTCTGAGGCGAGCCTTCCTGCAAGAGGCAAAGGAAGCAGCCCAATTCACGTATGGTAAAGGCCATCCCTGTTCACGCAAACGAACACGAAGACGGCCGGGCTGTATACTATCGAAAGCACTTTGGATATCAAGGGTGGCGAGAGTGCAAACTTGCTTTGTCTCCCACGCCTTTTCGACATCATGAACCAGACATTCCACAAGATCCATGGCAGACCTTCCAGGTAGCGCTCCAAATTGCGTCGGGGAGATGATACGATTTGACAAGGCTCAGAAGGCAAAGCGTTTTGCAAAGAGACGTTCCAGCCCCTTCCCAATAACTAGGAGAAGCGAAATCGGACGCCAATTGGCGGGGTCAGTAAGATCGTCTTTGTGTGGTTTAGGAATAACTACCACTTCAGCGCGGCGGAAGATGCTGGGATGGTGACCATGTTCCAAATATAGGCTGTAAAGCTGAACAATCCACGAGCGCCACCTATTCACTCCCCATACAAGGCGGATGGCTGAGACAGAGAGGTGGTCGTGTCCCGGAGTAGTTGACGAAACTTCCAGAAGACAGTGGCGTACTTCATCTTTGTCTACGGATAGAGGAGCAGGGATCGCACGCAGTGGGCAGGTAGGGGTATTCCTGGGTATATCCGGCTGACCCGTAGAGCGGGCCAGCTTAGTTCGAAAGAATATGTCTGCACGCTCGGTCGGGGTGCTGAAGGTGACACCTTGATGAATAATTGGGGGGGGGGACCAAAGCGACTTGATAGCTTCCGCCATCCAACAACTTTATGGGCTTCTAGGATCGAAGCCACATTATCCAACATGGAGCGCTTATGTTCGCGTTTGGCTCGTCTAACAGACTTCCGAAAATTATTGTGTGCCTCGCTAATGAGATCTTGGTCACTGCTATGGCGAGCTTCGAGATACTGACGACGTTGGTCCGAGCATTCGCGATTCCAAAAGTCTTTGCATGGGACGCAGGCAGGCCTCGGCGGGTTAGCTGCAAGCAGCATTGCCGAGAGAGAGGCAATGCCCGATGAAGTCACCGCATCCAGGCGCTGAGAGGTTGGGTCTCCAATAGGAAGGCTAGGAGGTGCGGTAGCGGAGAGGGCAAGACGAAATACCTCAGCGTTCTCGTCGTTGAATTTGGGCAGCTTCAGCGTTGGGTGACGTCTAGATGACGGGAGTTGGACGAAGCCGGATATCGTCTCGTGATCGGAAGTGGAATGTGTCTCCGGGTCCACTCGGGCTGAAAGTCCTTCCATGTTCGTGAGTACTAGGTCGAGGACGTGGCCAGCTCGATGTGTAGGAGCTCCGTAAGGCAATGCCGACCTTAGAGAATAGTTGTCAATCCATTCAACAAAGCTGCTGACGCCAGACGAACGGGAGACGTTGGGCTCCCATAGTTCGTGATGAAGATTAAAATCTCCCACGACTATGGTATTCGGTTGAACTGGCCAGCTTAAAAGTGCCTCGAGACTCTCTTGCATTTGAGCTTGAGGTTGTCGGTATACGTTTATGATCTCTAATGAAGGAGAGCTCTGGAGACGGAGGGCGATGATATCAGGTGAAAGACCACAGTCCAGCTGGATAGGTCGGAGGTTAGATTTCTTTCGGACATAGGTTAAAACGCGCGGGCGCGAATTTTTCCAGTCACGATTAGGAGGAGTGAAAATGACATAAGCCGGATGGGCCTTGGTTACGTTCTTAGAGTTTATTGTTTTAGTCCAGGGTTCTTGGACAAAGATCACATCATACTTGCCGTGAAATGCAGCTTGAAGAAGAATGAGGTGAGAAGATCCACCACGCCCAACATTTGCTTGAATGAAACGAAGGCGAGGCGGGGGGGTGCTCCTTAAAAAGGCTCTATTGCTCATGGGAAGTACTAGTGGAGGAGTTGGGAGCTTGCTCGTCTAGGTCTACTTCCATAGACCCGTCCGAAGCAGAAGCAAGAGGCGTGAAGCTGTTCTAGCTAGCAGAAGGCATAGTTTGAGAAGGGACAGAGGGGACTTCCGTCGATAGAGTCTGTGCGTTGGACCTGTCGGGAGAGGAAGTTGCGACGGCAGCAGCTGCGCGACGTTGTTTCCGGAGCTTATTACGGTTCTGTGAACGGAGGTCTGTAACCGCTTTTTCTGAAGGGTGAATAAGTTTGCCCTTGAAAGGGCGAGGGCGGAGAGGGCAACTTGAGTCGTCTGCAGAATGTGGCCCTAGGCAGTTAATGCAACGACAGAGTTGGCGGCATTCTCCGTCGTGGCGAAGGGTACCGCAACGAACGCACAACGCTTGAGTGCGGCAGCGAGAGGACTGGTGAAACCCAAAGCAAGCATCGCATTGGACTACCTTTGGGTTAGGGATGTACCGTCGAGAAGGGGCGCTGTCAACAATTCGAAACGTGGACACCTCTTTAGGAAAGAAAATAACAGCCGTGTGCAGAGGATCTCGTCGATCTTCATGTATAGACCATTGGGCGCCCGATGGAGCGATGCCTGTCTGTGACTGGGCAATGCTCTTGACATCATCAAGCGTGGTTGGAACCAGATTTGAGGCCGGATTCCAGATAGTGCGTGGGATACGCTTGACAACGTACCCAATGCGATCCTCAATTTGGATTAGAGAGCCCGAGAGAGACGCTCTTATAGAGTCAGCATTGTCCAACGCAATTTTCAGCGATGCATCTGACGAGAAGGCGACGGTGAAACCGCTGGAGCAGCGAGAAACGGAGGCGATTCCATCCTTGAGACCAGGAACGATGTGGATGAAAGCAGACTTGACTGCAGTTACGTCTGCTCTGAGAAGTGGAGCTTCTTCAGAGAGACGGAAGATGGCTTTGGGACCCTTGGTGATAGCAGTTTGTTTAGAAACAGGCGTGCTAGAGGGGCGAGACGTTGTATTGGGTCGGGCCGAAGACGGCACCGGAGGGCCAGTGGCAGGATGGCCTGCGGCGGTCGCTGCCCAACTCTGCGGTTGCTTAGCTGTAGGGATAGGAGGTCGAGCTGGTACGCTTTGGCTGGGCTTGGGTAAGGAGCCCGATGATTTAGGTTGTCTTTGGTTGTCGAGTCGCATAGGATGCCCGGAAGCAACCGCAAGTAGAAACGCGTCCATTTGCTCGCGCACGAAGGACTGGATGAGGGGATCGGCCTCTTCGACGGCTGACCAAAACTTGATATGGAAGGATTGAACCCAAGTAGCTCGACCCTTCGCAACGCGCTGAACAAGCTCGAGCTCTTCAGCGACGCGCTGGGCCAAAGGGGGTGGTTGTTGTGATTTGGCCATCACGAGCGCGATGCCCAAACGAAAATGCACTTGATAGGTATCGAATGAGAAATCGAATTAGAGTGAACAGCAGGAGAGGAATAAGGAGACGTGATGGATGTGTGATGCGAGCTAGATAGAATGTGCAAGTACGAAGGCACTACAGCTAGAGAGGAGATTAACATAGAATGCAGAACGCATTCACGTGGCTGCTTGGAGCCGGTGGTTGACCAGCCCTCTCCCCTCTCTCCGACCCCTGTGCGAAAAAAACCTCGGATTAAAAACCACCCTTGAAGTCGAAATTTCTTATCAACCCTGATGTCCCCTACCAAGACCTTGATCTCCTTCTCCTATGCCAGACTATTGAGCTTTTCATCTCTTGTAGATCCCCTTTTTTCTGGACTCAAAAAATTGTGGCAATCTCTTCACTATTATACCCAACGGCTTCCGTCCTCCATCAGGTATCAATAACACCGTGAGCTTGTAGTTTAAGGTCAAGTAAATCAAGGTAGAAGGGCGTAGAAAGGATGTCGGCGCAGGACTCCAAAGAGAAACTTCGTTGGATTGGCTAGTGAATCAAAGGCAGTGGATCGGTCGGAAAATGATCTCTTGGGGTAGATTCGACCGAAGTTGCCGAAATCATTGGCAGAGACATTGGTTTTTTTTAAAACAATCTTACGTATGCAGTCTCGGGCTATGACGCGAATGATTACGAAAGACATGTATATTTTGCAGAATGACTCAGTTTGACGTTTGGAACACTCATATCCAGATTTCATTAGCAGATACCACTATAAGAATAACGCCTTACGACATGTAACCTCTTCCATGAATACCAACCATAGGGAAAAGCGAGAAAAGCCCATGGTTGTCTGAGTATGCCTTCGTCATCCTACGGATACAATATCACCGCGAGAGAAGTTGTGTTAGGGTCTTACTGGATTCGATCCGGCTTTCTCCTGTCTCAAATAGGGCATCTGTGCAAGCTACTCGGACTCTATTTGTGAGAACGGCCCGGACGGTGCACTATTGCATCATCCGATCCAGAAAAAGTGGCTGCGACGATTTGATTTTGGATGCAACTCTTCTTGGCTGTCTGAGGTGTGCAGTGAACAAACTGGGCGATTACAGCCGGCACCGAGTGGAGTTGAAAAGTTCGACGTTGCCAGCCTTTGCTACATAAGTCTGTGAGAATAAAAGGGAGATCCAATGGTTACTACAGGTCACGTGTGTAGGATTTGTTCGCAATACCCTTCGGCCAGTGTCAAACCTGCGGTAAAAGCCTGCCTATTGTGTGGTAGGGCAGTCAAACTTGTATTGACACAGAAGGACTACTAAATAAGATCTAAGTTTTCGTTACCTAAAACAACTACACCACAGAATCAAACTTCATTAAATACAACTGCTGTCTTAATCCAGCTCCTTCTCGTAGCTTCTTTGAGGTTACTAGAAACTTCTGGGTCAGCGTGACAAGTACCAGGGAATCCCTGACTAATACTATCCTGATCTGGCTTAGGCCGGACCACGCTAAATGGGGGCTCTGACCCTATGACACATTGAGAGTTAAAGGTGGGACTGAGGTTTAGAGGAATGCCAAGAACCGATCATTTGAAAGCGATGATGAACGACCCAGAAGATTTAAGGAGACTTAGGAAGACTAACATAGTTGATCTTAGATCAGAGATGGCCCTAGCAATTTCGGTTCCACCCTTGTCTTCGTGGCCTTCCGACTAAATTACTTTCCATCATTCACAGTGATCTACAACAGTCCAGGTCTTGATAATTTCGCAAATGTCATTTTCAAATTCTATCTGGAATGATTTCCTCTAGTTTGGTTGCGATTAATTTGACTCCCAAATTGGATTCTCTCAAAGAAAAACGGGGTTAACGAAGGACTGGTCTTGGAGAGGAAGAAAGATTTTTAACCAGAGTGAAGATTTCACACAAATGGTGCGGGCGAGAATAAGACGTACCTCAATTTAGGAAGATGGCTGCGGCTTTTGATACCATATTTGTACATCTTCCCTACGTGTCTTTTCAATCTGCTCGTCCAGCTATCCATAATCCTCAAGCTATCGCTATCATGGATAACAGTTATCAAACAACAATTTTGATTCCAAAAAATCCATCGAGAAGAAAGTTGGTAACAAGCCATCTAAATCAACGCCGGACGGATACAAAGATACAAAATTCTATGGTAGGCTAATCAAATAAAATACATGCTCTAATTCCGCACTCATCAATCGTCTGAAACATGAGCATATGCGCTTGTTGAAGTAAGCTCTGGAAGCTGCGAGAAGAGGGTCACCAGTACCGCTTGCTGATGTTACCAGTTAGATACATCTTGCTGGGAATTTAAGCTCGCCCGCAATGCCGGAGGAGTTCGAAGACTTCACAAACCGCTAAATCATGATAAGCCTAGTATCATACATTATGATAAAAGATGAGTATTCTCGAATTATGATAAGTTTCAGAGACAAAAAATAGATTTATCCCTGTGGATACACTAGCTAGACGTTTTCTGCAAATATTTTCATCTGCCGAACGGATGATGACTGACAAAATCTATTCAAATAAAGGCAAATTTAGTGCTACCACCGACATATGAACCAGATCTCAAGAGATAACTTTCACAACTGTTGCTCTGTATTCGATCGAGGATTGGGAGGTAAACCCTAGTCATCAGGGTCAGTAAATTTCCCGGCAAGTAATTCTAAAGCGGGATCGGAAAGTTGTTTTTCTCGTTGATAACGAATGCAAGCCGACAGATAGCCAATTTATTAGACAAAAGTAGTTGTTATAACTGACTATGTCTCAAGTAACGCTTTAGCTTTGAATTGTCTGGTGTAGGGGTAAGTGGCAAAGAATACGGAATGTCATATTTACTGCTTTGCACAAATCTTGAACTTTGCCGCAAATAATATGCTCTTGGTAATGAAAATGATTGCCGATATTGAAAGATCCTACGAGAGCTGTCAAAAAACAAAGGCCTACGGCAAGAATTATGGGGAATAACTACATTGAGTTGAGGCTGCCATAAGGCCCGCTAATTTTGGATGCGGCAACTCGATTGAATTCGACCTATGGGATGCGAAGATTTGCCATCGAGTATCAAAGGCCATTTTTTGGATCTCAATTTGAAGTATTTTTCGAGCAAGAAGAGGTGGTTTACTATCATGGATGATACGCGGATAGATCATTAATCAATCCGCCTTTCAAAAAATATGTTTGATCCTTCAAATTGGTGGAAATTTATTGAAAAGTCCCAAATTTGATCAAAATGGCCAGGGATAATCTAGCTAATCATAGAACGTCGACTGGTTCAGAATATGCCTTCTCTAAAACTGGACTGTTCATCACAGATTGTAAAACTCAATCAAGGTCTAATTCGATAATCGCCTGCCGCCTTTAGTGTTGACTGAAAAGATAATCAAGATAATACGACAAATTTAGCAAGGGGTGTAACCAGTCTTGAAGTGGTAGTAATTCGATCATCAGGACTTGTAAAAAGTCTAGTCTAAAAAATTTTATAATCAGTGAAAATAAACGCCTCATGATAGATCCTCAATTTCAACCCACAGTGGCAGAGCAGATTTGGCCGGAAGAATGTTCAATGGGCAACGAAATGACAAAAGCAAGGACGCGCCAAAAGAGATCAAAAAGATATAATCTGATCGCAACTTTCTCACGCACACGAATTTGTAGCCTTGATTCAGTAAACCTCTTGAACGACTTAGTTCCCACTAGAATGTAAACATCAGTATCAAATTGGGGAGGAAGCCTGACAAGAATAGTTGAGGATAGCACAAGACACATCTACCTAAAAGCGGACGGTCAGTGTGCGAATATTCTGGGCATCGACTGCAGCAGTACAAATGTGTGATGTATTACGAAAAGCTTCCGATTGAATGAGAGTATTCGTGAGAGTCCTAGAAGATACAATGAGATACCAGGATGTGAGGCCTGTTAGAACCTCAATCAATAGCTAAATGTACTCTGATTTGATCAGAAACTTTGCGTTGAATGTATTTGTACTGCTATGGTGGTTCGGGGTTCCAGATAGGCGCATTTGCTTCACTAATCCTATTTACAATCAACTCGATGCCTGAATCTTTCCAGAATATTTTGCCTCCCGATGACAAGCTTAATTTGGCAGTTCTCGACTCGTCTGACGAACCGATCTCAATCCTATGCGAGACTGGTAGATGTATACTTATCGCATGTACAGATGAAATTAGGTCAGAAGAGTGAATAGTAAGTTTCATCAGTAACTCAAATTATTAGATATGTATATAAATTCGCCGGCCTAGTAATTGGAAAGATGAAGATTGCCCAAGCTCCCGAGTCCCGAAACTCCATGCCTCGTTTTAAAGAATACAAACCAGATGCGATCAGCCAACCCACGAGTAGTTCGGGTTTTTAAGCAACTTGCTCACACTTTAAACCCGATTGACTCTCTGTTGTCATCGATGAGTCTGCCATACCTAGTTTGGATTAGTTTTCCAGATTTACTGTATTCCGCTGCAGAGCATTGAAACTTACTCCAATAATAGCCTGAAAAACCAAACCTCAAGATCTTCATTCCTCAAGATCTTTTCAGCCCATTCCTTTCCATTCAGAGCAATTCTCTCTGCATCTTTTTTCCCTGGTTCCTCAACTGTAAACCACCTTACTGCTTCAACCCACTCATTTCCCCTCAAACTCATTGGTATATAGTGAGCCCAAGGCTTCAGCCATTCATCATGCCATTCTCGAAATAATGCTAGCTTGTAGACCAAACTATTGCTCTTTAAAAAAGCATAAAATCTCCCACTAAAAGCATTCCCGTCGATATCGATCAGGTGTTTGTATTTCCACGCATCGTTCTGCTTTGCCCTATTTTTAATTTCGAAGAAATTTTTTTGCGATTCACAGTCTGCAGGGTCACACTGACCGATGTGAGAGAAGTGCACGTCAAATAACTCTTGGTAATCACTTCGAGGCACCTCGACCGCTTGCCAACTCTCTTCATCACCCGTACCAGATTTGACCAAAATCTGTGTCCTATCTTTGGCGTTGATTTTCTGAACCATGTGTTGTCGGTGTTGTCGTCTCCAGCTGCCATCCCTACTAAAGCCCCCGGTAGTAGATCCGCGCCAGTACATTTGGTTTATTTTTTCAGCCCACGGAAAATCTGTCGATTCTTTGTATGGGACTTTATCGCACCAATACCAGGGAGAAGGGTACAGAATATCGTTGAAGGAAGATAGTTTGGATTGGGAGAAGACGGGCACCAAATCGTGAACAACATTGAAAGCGTTGGGACGGTCAAAAAATCCATGGTTCTCGCCCAAACTTGGAGACTGGCATATATCCGAAAATGCTGTGTGGTTATAGATAAATCCTAATTCTCCTGTCGCATAGCTGCTGATATTATCGTCAACTGGATCATCATCAATCGACCTGGACGGGCTATCTGGCGAGCATGACATTCGTGAATGAGTCCAGGTTGGCTGGTGCGCAAAGACGTTAAACCGTGTTCTCCGGATATCTTCAAAACGGGTTCCGTCACTTAAATCAGAGGGTTTTTCGGACCATGCGTTTATCGGATTCTTCACCGCAACTGCTGCAGGCTTGCTCACATTGTTGGCAATCGATACAAGGCGTTTCAAATCATCATAAGGGACGATTACTCGAGGTTCATCATGAATGTTGAAAGCAAGATCCATATCGGGAAGATACTTTATAAAACCCTTCATCATATCTGCGGTCGCCTTCATCTGCCATTCTTCCCCCCCCGCAATTTTTTTAATCTCTCCTTTACGTATAAGTACTCCGATAAAATTATTTGAGTCAAATCCAATTGCCTCTCGAGACCTAGCTCTGATCGTTGCTGGTTTTAGGCCCCAAAACGGCGTCAATATCTGTTGCAGATTGTCATATTCATCAATGAGCTGTACATCTTTGGCCTTGGCAAATTCGTACCATCGATCGAAATGAGGTGGGGGTGATATGCCATATCGTCTTCGATATTCTGCTACTGCTTCGGATAGAGACTGCGATTGATTTGCCAGAACTCCGTCCCACTTCCTCTCATTTTCCTGTACGAGCTGCGATATGGGATGAGCTAGTTCTAAGTTGTGAGATATAATGGTTTGTGAGATTGATGACTGTGTCTTGGATTTTGGTGATGGAGCTGGTGCTGCTTGGGTATTCCTGAAGATGCGTAAATTCGGCGCAGAATAACTGTAAAGCAGCCACAAGGTTAGAAGTAGAATAATCGTTGTCACCAATCGGCATCTCTTCGATCGCATTTTTCTATTGGCTTCGAGAAAAATGGGTAGTAGAAATGGCGAATGTAGCCGCCATCTCATGTTACTGAGCTTGATAATACTGGGATCATCTGGGGTCTTGTGGGAGGTTTTTGCTCCATCCAACGACCCTTCAGAGTTACAGATATTTATAATATGTGTATGGAGAATCGACTCAGAGCTTAATTACAAGACGAAATACCGAAAATTTTTATTTTGATCGTCATCTCTTATGTAGCTGGTATCACGAACTCTACTTCACATTTAGGTTCGTTGCTCTCATCCAAACCTCCCCAAACCAACTACCCCTAAAGGTTATCCTAAGTCTTAGAGCCTTCAAAACAGTCTTTGTGGATCCCACTTTATCCATTTTGACATTCTTTGCTAAAGCTTCATATTTACGTTCTCGTCCTGATATTTGGACTACTGGTTGTGGCATTGCCTGTGCATTGAATCGAGCAAAATCCTCGCTATATCATGCTCTACAGAAACGACTATGGTGGATTCGCGGTTGATTCTATGTTCAGCTTGGACCGAGTCATTTTTGACCATTCTTTCTGAGGAGAAAATTGTGGCTGAAAATTGATGTACATGTATCCATTAAAACCGTGTTACTAAAGCACAAATACTATTTGCACTCTCTATCTCTCAGACACCTTCCAGATATCGAATAAACCTCCACAAATCACACAACCACATGCTCTCAGCTCCTCTCGCTGCGGTACTTGGTTATTACACAAACTTTTCGTCACGGTACCTCAACAAACACCAAGGGCTTCGTTGTCTGTGGGTTGGCTTGTTACATGAGTCTTCCATCCCATGGCAGGCGCTTCGATGGACTATCATCTTTCAAAATAAGATGAAGTAATAATTCCATCTTTTGAGATCACTTCTGGTCCTTCCTTCCGCTGTAATTTGATCGGATTTTGATTCAAGCTACATACACCAGTACTTATGAAACCTGTTGTCACCTATTCAAACGGCCAGTAAATTTAAGGAGACTGTTATTAAATATATATATATATATAGCCCCGCAGCTGCTGCACATCCACTGATAATGAGAGTCATCTCGTTTTGCTACATGGAATCTTAGCTTCCTTCAGTTTCCCAACAACTATTTTGTCGAAGAGTTTTTTCGACGTTCAATTATCTACTGCTTAAACGCTCTCGAAAAGCTCATAGAGCTCAGTACGTTCAGTTGGTTTCGCTTTTTTTATGGATCAGATCTGCCAAAAAATTAATATATCATTTGCAGCCTGTTGTTCCACTTCCCAGTGGGGACTTTTTTTAGATTTCAATAGCCCGATTTGGCGACTCGGTAGCCCGAACAGGCATTTTCGGAAGATACGTTTTGTCCGTAGAATGACTCGGTTTTCCTCTGCAGAAACCACCACAGAATCAATCCTTCCGTCATGTAACTTTCCGTGAATACCCACCATAGGGAAGAGTTTTAAAAACCCACGGTTTTCTGAATATGCACTCATTATCCTGCGAATACGGCTCATCGCTGGCGAACATCGCCGAGATTCCTGCAGGAGTCAAACCAGCTTTTTTGTATCCTAAGTGGGGCATGTGCCCGGGCTACTCAAACTATACTTGCGAGGGCGGCCTGGACGGGATACCACTCCACCATTTGACACAAGCAAATCTAATTGGACACGTGTATTTGACTTGAGAAAAGACTTTTGACGAGCATCACTGAAGCCCTTCATTTAGCGTCCCCGAATAACCCAGCAAAAGTCGAAAGTTAAAAATTGTAATGAGGGTGCTCATCACACACTGTCAAGATGCGAAGAAATAACCAGGGAAGTATTTTCTATTGTATTGTTAAATAGAAAGACTACGCTGAAGAGTTTTATATATATGAGCCTGAGGCATCAATTTTTACCTTGGTTAGAGTAAGTCTTGTAATGTTACGGTTTGACCGTGTTGTGGCTTAGGCGAGTACCTGAGCGAGATAAGTTACGATGATATCATTTCTATTTTGTAAGTGAATGACGTAAGGGAAGATATTGCGGATGACGTAAGCTGGGGAATGACATACCTTCTTGAATGGCATAAGAAAATGTCTTAAAATGAGATAAAGTGTGGTTTGACAGTGAAGGAAGGGGCGAAGTCAGAAATTAGTATAAGCAACGGTCTTCAGCATCAGTGTTTCTTTTCTTCCTCATATAGTTCAATACATCGAATTCCATTATAACCTGCTTGGCTCCTTCACATATGACATGTATATGGACTAAAAAGCGACAGCACAAGTATCCAGATACGGGCTGCCGACCATCAACCACTATTACAGTCTATAGGAGGCGTTGGCAGAAGGTTTGGCCTGGAAGAGATCGCAAAATGGCATAAGGCGCAGTTTGTCCCTCACATGGTTGTCTTTTCAATGAAGCTCTTAACAACAACCATGTAGGGGTTGGTTACTTAATCTATCGAGGCCTGTCCCAGGAAGTCGATCGTAATTCTCTTCCCCTGAGGCTTTCTGCTGAGGTTTATGATGCCAAAATAGCTGGAGCAACTGATGGACTTGTCGCAGCCCTTCGCAATCTCCTAGCCGGCGACACCCCCAACGTGTTTATCTGCCTGGACAACCAGAAACCTGCTTAACTGTTGTAATCTCGATGTATGAGGTTGATCTTAGCGCGCGTCTGGGCATCATAACTCAACTACAGTAGAACCTCTCATAGCTAATAGTGGGTCCCGGTATAATTACTGAAGAGATTCATAGATATTTTACCGTTTTTTGTAATACTTACCCCTGCACGCATGATGACCTGTAAGAGTAAGTATTGCAAATATAAAAGTCCAAGTTACAATGAATCTTTTCAACATTTATACCGGGACCCACTATTAGCTATGAGAGGCTCTACTGTACCGTGATTTAGAGTTTGAACTAAGCTATGCATAAATGAAGTATGATGCACACAAGATAGAATATATTGGAAAAGAACAAGAGCACTGTAGAATGTTCTAGAATAAAGGAACTTGATAATAGTGTTCATGTGTAGCGGGCTGTATATAAGGAGGCATCTACATCCGTCGTATCGATAGTTGCTATTATTTCATGTATCTAATTAATTGAGAGTTCACTGCGAATACAGAAAGTTCATCTTGGTGGTGAACATCTAACTTCGTCCTTTCGAGTCAACCATCATCCTGCTACTCTTCATACCCTACTTTTATAGTACGAACCGCTTCTAGCAGGCACTCCTACCCCCACATGTCTCTTCCCTAGTGCTTGCTCTCGAGACATTGCAAAGAATGGGGGAAAAAGAGATCGCTGCCACTTGACAGGGACAAGTCCAGTCAAGATTAGGTGGTGTCCTGGACGCGCTGAAGTTTTAGGAAATAGAGCTATAGATGTTCCCACCAAATAAGCCTGCACAATCCCAGCCCCCTCACTTGCACTGTTTATCTCGTGTGTAAAGAGAGACATTAATTCCCGCTACACATCCTCGGTATCTGATTGCTTGCCACAAACTACTCTCGAAAGATACAAACAGCTAGGAACCAAGGAAAACTCGGGCATCGTATCGGAACTCAGGAGCCTCGATCGGTATGCACGTGGCATGTTTCTTGCCGCCCGTGTAGGACACGGCGGCTTTGCCGACATCTATATCTCCTAGATGCACTTCTATCCTGTTCTTGCAGGTAAGAGAAGTCCCCAGATAATTCGTCCTTTTTTCGACTCGGTCATAGCCGATCACGATTCCGTGGAGGACCATGCCATCCGCATTCAGGGATTTCTTTGGTTCTAGGCTTGCAGAATGGAGCCATCGTATTTCGAAACTGGCTGCGGGACATCACGTTCTTTGAGGAAATCCAGTGTCGCTACTAACCCACTCAGTCCTCAGCATCATATAGGAATTGGCCCGCCAGAAGTCTCCGTGTTACAGTTATGAGATTTGGGAGGTATCATCATGTGCTGACCTTTGCAAAGATGTCACTATGGTATTGCAGGAGATTGTATGAGAAGATAATGTGTAATGGATGATGAATATATCTAAATACATTGCGCGGAGAGCCCATTATTTATGTACGAATATTCTCGCTTAGTGTTTGACCCACCGTGTCAAACACATCAAACATATTATGATCCACTTAGCACCTGACCTCACACGTGCGGTATGGTGCACCTGATGCGATCCACATCACGGTTATGTTGATCGCCGATGTCGATAGCACAACACTCCGGCTTGTTGAAACCTAAAGAACAGATGCTATCAACTCGCTTACAAATACTTTCCTTTCACTGTTATTTTCTCCTATGCTGCAGATAATACCTGTGTACTTAAAATTAAAGAGTAAGGCTCAAAGGATGGGCAGGCCTGATGTAAGTTGAGGTTGGAGCGGCTGGCAAACAGGCCTTGGTTTAGCTATGCAGTACAACCTCGCTATAACAATGTCGGACAAAACTTAACCAAGGTTCCCGATTGGAGGACCCAATTGAATTGGCCAATCGGGAGCCTTGGTTAAGTTTTGCCCCACATTGTTATAGCGAGATTGTACTGTATGTCAGATTCGTATGAGTACCGGCAAGTCGGGAATTTTTTTTGGAATGAGATCACCGACATGTTAACTCATGAAACATGTTGTACGCCGGCACGTTGTTGTGTGATGAGTCATGGGGAAATGAATCATTTATGTCGCATTCTGACCAACAAAAGTAAAAATTATCGATCTGTGAGGCTTTGAACCACACCCGATTTGAACGGATAACCTTTCG
Source organism: Podosphaera xanthii (assembly GCA_028751805.1). Taxonomy (NCBI): domain Eukaryota; kingdom Fungi; phylum Ascomycota; class Leotiomycetes; order Helotiales; family Erysiphaceae; genus Podosphaera; species Podosphaera xanthii. The sequence goes on along the minus strand of JAPWIX010000001.1, from coordinate 4,374,771 downwards.
ATCTGGAGTCGAACGCGCTACCGTTGCGCCAGCGGTCCTTGCTAGACATTAAAGAATTATTGTATATATAATCTTATACGTACACTAGAACCTTTCAAAACTAACAGTGGGTCCCGGTATAAATTTTGAAAATATTTATTGAAATTTACCCATTCATATTTGTAATACTTTCCCTTGCACGCCATTTTTGTCGCAAGGGTAAGTCTTGCAAATATAATTGTTTAAATTTCGATTAATATTTACAGCATTTATACCGGGACCCACTATCAGTTTTGGGAGGTTCTACTGTATTTCAAATTTGACGTGGAGTTGGATTTACGCCATCAAAGCTCCCAAACCAAAAAATCTCGGGATTCTTTAACAGACAACGGTGTACTCTGATAGAAGTTTTTCGTGGTCAGGTACTCACATCTACTGTACTCGAACATTTTTGAAATCACATGTAGATGATACTACCTGCTATGCACTCAAAGCTCTTCCCACTTTGATATTTTATTGTCTGAATCCAAGATTATTTTTGCACCTAAGTTTGTTACTACCATATCGATGGTCATGATAACTCAAGAATTTCCTGAAAGCCTCATCAACCGTGGCGCAGCGTCAGCAACCTCTCAACATGTAATGGTGTCGTAGTTTGGGGTTCTGAATATGATATTACAGTAAGAAAGCAGGCATGAATCTTAGTAAAACTAGCAAAAATTTCGAGAGGTTTGCGGGTCGTGTAACTCTCGTGTCTCTACTTGTCGAACATTTGATTTGTCAATTCTTGTATCGTACACACATGGATATAACTTCGTTTCACCCAAAACTTGTCTTGCCAAGTCACGCTTGAATAAGATTGGAACCACTGTTAAAATAAATGGATGGGCGTCTAGCGATTAGAGGTGTCAATCTCTAGAGTAATAAATCACAAGTAGAATATTGAAAAGCTTGAGAATAGGTTGTCTGTCAAAAAGTGTGTTGTATTATTACATCAGAATCCCTCTTTCCGGAGACCTCGACTTCTAGCGTGCGTCGAGTTACTTCCGAGCATGCCCGCCACCAGATTTCATCGGTGGATTGCACTGAAGATCCTTACTAATACCAATGTGGTATTGTAGATGGCATGCTAGCTATTGGCTACAGCCTGGTAATTGATTGACTCGTGTCACGCTTTCTAACAACCACGCGTGCAGATATGTTCTACTGATATTAGCAAATAACTCACGGAAAAGCCATCATATTCAAAAAAGTGAAGTGTAGACACTTCCTCTTTCTGGATATATAGTCAGCTGATTTCCCTGCAAAGGAGAAGACTTGACTAGCTGGTAAGCAGGAATTCAAATGAATGTAACGTAGATAAATTTTCGTCAGGATCAAGTCAAGTTCCATTTATACGTAGATCGGACCTCAGCAGATAGAGACGTGACCATTTTCGACGATTCGTTGTCTTGAGATTAGCTCCAGCTTCAAGCAGGAGACTCGCAGCGCAGATGTTAATGTCGCGAGACCACGGGACGAGGCGTACGCAAGTCAGTGCTGACAAAACTACAAACGTACTTGACTACTTGGCCGGGCACTTTATGAGAAACTGGCCAATAGAAGAACTCGCTCATCAAAAGTGGCCGCCCAAGTGGTAGAGCACATTAATGCTCGTTTTCTGAAGAATTAAGAATAGATATACTCTAGTTTACTGTCCTTTCTAGCATCTATGTACATAGCGTCTCAGGGGGGAGGCAAGCAGCGTTCCGTGGGACACAAAAGAGAAAGGTAAATGAAGATTAAGTTCCAAGTTAATTCAATAGAAGGTGTCTTGTTTTAGAAGCCAAGATGTGATGGGTAATGCGTAGAGGGAAGGGTAGGAATTCAGAATATAAACATAGTGGTCTTCCCAAGGGAGAGATGAGAATAGTAATTAGTGAGTATGTACAATAGCTTACAAAAGTGGTCGAATAAATCACCAAATCTAATACATTTGGCCATAACTTTACAACATGATCTTGAAATTAAAATATTACAGCATTAGATAAAAATTCAATTACTTTACTATCGCCGAGACAATTTTGAAGCAAAAAAAGAGAATTTATTGAATTGAGTATGTACTACAATGTAATGATCACGTAGAATAGTCAGAATGGGAAGTAATAAGGCTGAAGGAATCAGGTTAATATACACTAAGGAGAAAAGACGGATTCTCCAGGAGGGAAACTACATCTACACGTAATTCACGTGACTACCCGGCTAGACCACTTCCACTTCTAGCGCGATATGTTCTGTTCTTCAACACTCCTCCTCAGATCATATCCGGTCTATCACACAGTCACAGATGTCTTTGTTGCCTATTTCAACGTCTAGGCTTTTCCTTTTCTTTCTTATGATGTTCCATCAAAGTCTTACTGCAGACCCATTTGTTTTCTGAACTTCTCAAACTTGATTCTTCCCAACGGCTTCGTCATTCCGTCGGCAACCATTTCATTTGTTGAGATGTAGTCCACTTGACAAAGACCAGTCTCTACGAGATCTCGAATAAAGTGGTAATGAACATCAATATGTTTTGATCTATCGTTCAGGTGAGGGTTCTTAGTCAAGGCAATGGCCCCTTGGTTATCTCCGAGCATTTGCACTTGGTTCGGATCTTTACCAACAAATTTAGCGTAGTTAAGGTCTCTAAAAACTTGACAAATCCATTGACCCTGCTTTGTGCATGATGACATGGCGATATATTCAGACTCGCAACTTGAGGTTGCGACACATCTTTGCTTCTTGCTTGACCACGATATTGGTCCATCATAGAACATCGCAACGCTTCCAGATACACTTTTCCTGTCTGACTTATCACCTGCCCAATCTGCGTCTGAATACATAACAAAATGTTTGTAGGCTCCACCTGGACCATAGTGAATCTTCTGTTTGACTGTTGACTTAAGGTAACGAAGTAAGTACTTGAGAGCCTGACCATGATGCTCGACAGGATCACTCATGAACTGACTCAACTTTCCCAGCACAAATGCTATATCAGGTCTGGTCAGAATCATTGCATACATAATACTCCCTATAGCCTGTTGATATTCAGTGACGTTAATTCGCGTGTCTTCTGATGTTGCTGGTCGAAGGTTTTCATAGTCAGCAGCTGGCACTGTCTTGACTCTACGTTCAGAGTGAGTGATACCGAACTTGTTCAAAATACTTGTGATATACTCTTCCTGATCAATGTAAAGTGTACGGTTCGGCCGGTCTCGGGTAATTCTAGCGCCAAGAATCTTCTTAATCTCCCCCAGAGGCTTGGTCTTGAAGCGATCTTGAAGTTGGCGAGTAAACCAATCGATTTCACCCTGATTTTTGTCCGAGGCAGCAATATCATCAACATAGACCAAGAGCTTCAAGCTCTTGTTGGGGTGTGTAAACAAACATGGGTCTGCATAGCTTTTAACAAACCCCCAAGAAAGAAGTTCGTTTGTAAAAAGACGATTCCAGTCACGGGCTGCCTGTTTAAGTCCGTATAGACTACGCATAGCCTGCCACACATAGCCCTTTTTAACGTCAAGGCCCTTAGGTGGCTCCAAGTAAATTGTCTCTTTTAGGTGAGATTCCGTGAATGCATTCTTGATATCGAACTGAGAACATTCCAAGTCCTCGGCTGCAACTATGGCCAGAAAAAGGCGTAGAGTATCCATGCGAACGGTGGGTGCAAACGTTTCTTTGTAATCTTCACCAAAGACTTGGCTAAATCCCCTCGCTACGAGCCGCGCTTTGAATCTTTCAATAGAACCATCGTCATTGGTTTTGATAGCATAGACCCATTTACAAGTGACTAGGTTGGCTCCTTTAGGTGGAACAACTTCTCGAAAAGTATTATTAGAATGGAGGGCGAGCATCTCTTCTGCCATTGCAGCTTTCCATTGTTTGGCACACCTGTTGTCACTTATAGCTTCATTATAATCACGAGGAATTGGTATCCTACATTTTACCTCAGCAGGAAATGCACTGTCAAAGTCATCTCCGAGCATATCTTTAAGCGAGTTTAGGTCTAGGCTGTGACCTTCTATGATCTTAGCAAGTAACGCACGAACTCTTTTAGGATCTCGTTCTGCTATATCTGAATTTCTTCTCTTTTTACTCCCCCTCAAAAAGTATCGGTGTGGAGTAGATGTAGATGAGGCACAAATCTTCTTGGAAACTCGTCCAGACACATCAGAGTCACTTCTTTTTCTAATTTCCTTTGACAAATTTTGATCTTCACCAAGCGAATGGTTATTTTGTGGCTGATTGGATAGGTTCGGAAGTTTAGCAGTTACCTTGCTTGGTTGCTCTATCAGTTCAGTAGGCTGGTTTGGTGGTTTACCAGATTCACATTGAGGTTTAATTGTTTGAATAGGCTGATCATTAGTCTGGATTTGAAGTATCTGAGCTTTCGATCGTTTAAATTTGTCTTCCATTTTATCTTTCTTGTCAATTTTTATTTGCGGCTCGGGACGATTTCTTGTTTTGAGACTGGGATTAGGGCTGGCGAGCTGGCTAGTCTGAATCTTTTCGACCGTTGAGATGTCTACTTGTTTAATCTTAGGCGCATCAGAGGAAGTATTGTTATCGTCGAGTGTCTTATAATTTTTGGCTATTGGAATTTCTGGTTCTAAAATCGGTTCGGAGATATTGGTGTGAGTCATTATCTCGGTTTTGGCTCTAGGATCTTCCGAGTTAGTAGTATCTAGAACTTCTTTGGATACCGTTGTATCTTGCATTATATTTGATGCATTTTTAGGACGTCCCCGAGGGACACGGTCATTCATCTCGTTCTTGGTCCCTTGTGACCCTACATTTGGCATTCGGATCTTCAAGTCAACTGTTCCTCCCTTTATATTCTCATCAACTTTTAGAACACTGACTTCAATTGTACAGCCACGCTCCGGTGAATACACTTTGAAGTGGCTAGTCGTGGTCTCAGAGTAGCTCATGAAAACGCCAATCCTACCAGGGTTTGCCAGTTTATCGCGCCTCTCTTTTGCTGGAATCGACTTTCGATCAACAAAATAATAGCATTTGCTCCCCCATTTCCGAATGTGGTCTATATCGGGAATTTTTCCAGTGAAAGCTTCCATGGGACTTACTCTTTTGCCATTAATGCGAGGACCCGTATCAGTCCTATTCCTCATATAGCAGTCTGCCTCGGCTGCTTCATCCCAGAATTCTAGCGGGAGTTCAGCTTCTTTTATCATTGCCCTTGAGTCAGCATTAACTGTCTGAATAGTTCTCTCTGCAGGCCCATTTTGGTGAGATGCGGCGATAGTAATAAGTTGCATAATCACTCCGTCTTTGGCATTCCATTCTCTGATTGCTTTGACAAGCTCTGGTGCATTGTCACATCCTGCAGCTTTGATTTTACTGTTTGTTTGATGCTCAACCACAACCTTCCACCTATTGACAGCATCGTAGGCGTCGGATTTATGTGCAATTGGATACACCCAGTCTCGCCGAGAGCTAATGTCTTTGATGAGGAGGAAGTATCTGTTCCCTCGGATTGTTGCTGGGAGAGGTCCAGCAACGTCAAATTGTACCCGCCCAAGTAGTTCTATAGTCCAGGACCGTAATTGTTTTGGTATTCGATTGCGTATTTTAGTTAGTGCACAAACCTCGCATATGTCAAGATCCCTTGGAATTTTAATAGGTTTCTTTAGTGATGTTACCTTGTGAAGATTTCGTAACTTTTCAGGTCCAAGGTGGGCAAATCGACGATGCCAGATGAGGTATCTCTGTTTATCACTTGATTTGATTGCTTCGTTGTCGGAAATTTCATAACTTGAGTGGCCGACCTTATCGTTAATATCAGGAGTCGGGTTCAATGAATTAAGAGAGTCGATTTCCATGCTTGGAAAGGCAGTTTCTTCATAGCCTTTAGCTAGTTTAGATACAATATATAGACCGTTTTTCATTGTCGCTGTAACAATCTTACGTTTACCATTTAATAAATACAACTTGTCTTGATTCCCAGAGAATTTGAGCCCTGCTTGGCATAGACGCCGAACTGATAGCAGATTAACGCCAAGCTTTGGTACATACAAGACATCTGTTAGCAACATTGACGATCCATCAGAGCACTTTAGCTCGGCAACACCCTTAATTTCACTTCTTAACTCTCCCCCTCCAACCTTCACTCTCTTGGGTCGAGTGGGTGTCAGGTACCTAAAGAGTGATTTTTGGTCAGACATGTGAGATGAAGCGCCTGTATCTGCCGGCCAGGATGATGGGTGTGCCTTACTTATATTAGAAGCAGAAAGAGCAACAGATTCAACATCGGAGCTATCATTATCAGTTTCTTCCAAGGAAGAATCTGAGGAATCAGAGGGTTGGACTGCGTAGGCACGCGATTTCCTTGAGGACGTTTTTCTTGTCTTTTTCTCGTATTTAGATGGATTATGGCTACGTGCCCCCTTAGAGTATGATTTTGAAGACGATTCCTTGCCTTTTTTTGGATGCTTTGACTCAATTCGTCTTTTTTCGAGATATTTTTCGACCGTTTCAACCGCAATATCGAGGTGCAGACAATCACGAACAAAGTGTGCATCGCGACAGAGATGACATATTCTATTCTTGGAATTAGAGAGGACGGACTTGTTGGAGTCAGAGTAATCACGATGTCGACGACTTCGCTTGTTTTCACGTGTCTCTTGGTTTCGATCTCGAGCCATTCTTGCAGATTCTTCTTCACCTTCACTATCAAGACCAGCAGCAGCTCTATCCTTACTTTCAATTTGGTATAAGAATTGCATTTTCTCTTCCACCGTATATGCGACGTGCGTGCGCAGAGAGTCGGCAGTCGATTTAAAAACGTCAGGGAGCTTATCGACGAGGATATCAAAGAGCACTTCGTCAGGGTACGCATGTTTCATTCGAGGGTTTGCGCCTAGGACTTTCCGCCGGTACTTCCTGAGTTTTTCCCAATTACCACCGAGGCCAAGGTTATCTCTGAATTCAAACCTGGCGATCTTGTTTGTATATTCGGTTGAGGTGATAGCTAGAGGTTTGCTGTACTTTGTTCGAAGAGCGGCCCAAAATCCGAACGCGCTGTTATATTCATCGTAAAGCGCCTGGTCATCATCGTTAAGAGAAGCAAAAATTATGTCTAGTGCTTGGGCTTCAGCCTTTGCGTAAAATGGCTTCTTTTCCACATTCCAAGTTCCTCCCAATCTGCTAAACTCTGTAGTAAGGTTGTTGATAACGACGTTCTGCTCGTTTTCCTTACCTTGAGCGGCTGCAGGAGTCGGCTTTTCAGTGGCTTTACCATCGGCCTTGCTGATCCAAGCGTATTGATGGAGGGTTTGTTCCGTAACAAAAAGTATGTTCCTACCTTTTAGCTTTATTGTCATTCTTCTTAGCCAGTTTTCATGGTTAAGTCGTGTAAGTATTGGGATCTGAGACTTCTCATACTTCTTCAAACTCTCCATTGTGATGCTAAAGATGGGATATTATTCGATGTCTTTTTTTTTTTAAAAAATTTAACGCGTCAATCTCCAATTGCTACGCGTGATCCTTTCGGTAGGATACCTTGAGCTATTGAATACTGATCAATCTGCTCTCCTATCGATCGCAGGCCGATAGGTATCAGGATCGAGTTATCGTCTTCGCGGGAGACCAGATAATCGATCTGGGTGAGTAACCTGATAAGCCTAGCAAGCGGTGCTCATGACCTATTGAATTGAGTATGTACTACAATGTAATGATCACGTAGAATAGTCAGAATGGGAAGTAATGAGGCTGAAGGAATCAGGTTAATATACACTAAGGAGAAACGACGGATTCTCCAGGAGAGAAACTACATCTACACGTAATTCACGTGACTACCCGGCTAGACCACTTCCATTTCTAGCGCGATATGTTCTGTTCTTCAATAGAATTGTTTATTCTGTAGTGGTCTTGGCGTTCTCAATTACTCGATCAGTTTTGGAAGCATCATTTTGATACAAGAACTCAAAGATCTTTTCCCAATTAGCCATCCAATCCACAAGATAATTTCTCTTGCATTCTGTAATTTCTTATTATCTATACCTTTAAACAACCATGGAAAATGAATCAACCGATATCTGAGCTAATATATAGATGAATGGTGAAGATACGACCTGTCCATTAGGTAAAAGCTACAGAAGCAGCGTTATTTGAAATACAATCGAATCGATCGCTGAGGTGATATGTGCATCTGTAGCGTAATTTGAATCTCAATGGAATTCAATCGATTGGAAAAGATAGAGATTGAACTAAGGCGTAAAAGAGCCCCCATCATGCAAAAAGGAAACATAAAAGTCAGATTAATTGTATTTCCAGGAATCATTCTACTATAAGTTAAGCGCTGCGGTTAATCACAAGAGAGCCAATGTCACAGGATGGAGACTTAGAGTATGTGTAATGGTCACGAAGTGGGTGGATGTTTGGAACAGAGATGGTAAGATGGAGATTAATCATTATTGCTTAGGGATGACTAACAGCTACTCTATATATACATCCTGTTGGACCGTGCTGTAGCTCAAATAACTAATTGTCTCCAGATTAGTGGTCAATAGCCAGGGTTGTGTCATCTCGATCAATCGAAGCTACACACCAACACCATTTGTTGGGAAACTAAGATTATAACACATTCAGCCTCCAGTATCAAAATTATTTACTCAATTGATTCATAATTATCTTTTGAAAATACTTCTACCCTGAACGAGATTATGTGGGATTTTTATCACAGTAATCTTTTCTTTAAAAAATATGAAAAAGATATCTCCCGCCCAAATAACATCCATTGCAAAATGAGTCCATGAAGGGAAATCAACGAATGAAATTTCAGCAATATTAGGACTCAGTCATGCCACTGTGGTAAAATACCGAAAGATGATAGTGAAGGAAGCACCGAAATTAAAGAATGGACGGCCACAAAAACTATCAGCTAGAGACACGCAAGAAATCGCCCGTTTAATGGTAAATGGGAGCGCTAAGGCGGCAGTAGGAGCGTTCAAACTAGTAAATTCAGAAAGAGAAGATAAAGTTTCCGCTCAGACTGTCCGGCGGGCGTCAAGGGAGCAAGGTCTGAAGGCGATAAAAAAGAAAAAACCAAAGCTGTCAAAAGCTCATCAGAGAGCTCGCTTGAACTGGACTTTATGCCACGAAAATTGGACGAAAGAAGACTGGAAAAGGGTGATTTGGTCAGACGAAACCAAAATAAACAGGCTTAATAGCGATGGGATTAAATCTTCTTGGGTTAAAGGCCCAAAGAATTTGCAGCCAGAAGCGATCGAAGAGACCCTGAAGTTTGGTCGGGGCAATCGAATGATATGGGGGTGTATGTCATGGTATGGGATAGGTGGAATGGGCCGTATAGCTAGACGAATGGATTCTAAACAGTATTTGGAAATGTTGGATCATTTTCTAGTACCTACTGTGGATAGAATTGTCAGAGAGCCCGACTCGGTACCTGCAACTGAGCTAATCTTCCAGCAAGATAACGACCCAAAGCACACATCCAAGAACACAAAAAGCTGGATAGCTTCTACAAATCTCAAGACAATGAATTGGCCCTCTCAATCGCCGGATATGAACCCGATTGAGCATCTCTGGGGTCGGCTCAAGTGTCGACTCGGTGAGTATCCAGGGCCACCGAAAGATATACATGAATTGTGGGAAAGACTTAGGGAAATTTGGCAAAACTTAGATCCAATTTGATGTCAGACTCTAGTTGAGAGTATGCCGTCGCGTGTTGCAGCTGTAATAAAGGCCAAAGGGGGTCATACTGAGTATTAAAATGATGCTTCCAAAACTGGTCGAGTAATTGAGAACGCCAAGACCACAATAGAATAAATAACTCTCCTTTTTCTGCTTCAAAAATGTCTCAGCGATAGTAAAGTAATTAAATTTTCATATAATGCTGTAATATTTTCATTTCAAGATCATGTTGTAAAGTTATAGTCAATTGTATTAGATTTGGTGATTTATTCGACCACTTTTGTAAGCTACTGTGTTAAGAAGACGTTGCGTGAAGAGAAAACTATCAACTTGACACTCATATATACAATATAAATTTACCCACACGACCAATTAACTCCATTCATGATTGCCCGTGACTGTCCTCGTAACGGTCGCTTACTTTCTTCACTCGTATCTACTCATAGACCCTCTACATAGTCTAGTGCTCTGACACCATCGCGCAGTCTCTTAGAGATACGAGTCAATCCATGAAATAGCGCCATGAGGACGGATGGCCGCTCTGTGAAGGGAAAAACCCCATTTAGGTAAAGCCCGTAGACATGCCACACACACACGTTCCGAACATATGTCGGCAACGTCTATCAAGCCTCAGTACTGTCTACATCCTCGCTTTCCATTATCCTCACTAACGAGGAAGTTAAACTCAGTACAATTTTGGAATTTTTTCAAGTTTTAAGTCTTCATGTATAATTTTATCAGCAACAGTGAACTGTTGTAGTCGCCTACTAAAGATGAGCATATGGGCTGGCGCGCGGCAGCCTCGTGGAGTCTGCAGTAGACTATTAAAAGAAATGGTCCTTGCTTCGTGAAACACCTTTGACTGTAAAGCAGAATGTTGTGCACAATAGCATAGAATATGTTTAACTGTTTGTGCATGCTCACCGCATGTGCATTGTGGAAAAATACCTGGTAATCGAATTGACGCTAGCCAGGAGTCCAAACCTGTCATAAGCGGTGTGTAGACAGCGTGGGGAAAGAGAAGAGACGAGAGGTGAGTGTCAGGCTAAAGGTTTCCATCCTACATGATACATGAGGTAGATGCATCGCCACTCGGCTAAAAGGCCAGGCCAGAATCATAGAAACACTATCCTCTGGCAATCTCCACATATATTATTCAGTAGAGGCGTTCATGACAAAACCTATTATCCCTGTTCGTAGCGACATTAACGCGGTTACCTCGTGCTTTTTCAGACTGTCGTACAATTTAAGTGTCGTTCGATGCCAAGGAGTTTTCCATGTCTCAAATGCACGATTTCCCCTGTACTTTGTCCACCTTTGCTGCCATTCTTGGTTAAGCCATTTGCGTATCCTTATTTTCGGAGTCATTTCTTGGCGTGCCTTAGACTGCTCGTTTGTTTTTATATTTTGGCCAACTTCTGCAGCTTCTTGCCTTAAGGCCTCTATGGCAGTTTTCTTCCTCGGATAATGGCTCCTTTTTCTAGTCTTCTGTTGACGCCGTATTAACTGCCAAACGCTGTCTACATGCTCCGTAATTTTTGCAGTAACTGGTTTCCCTCTTGTGGCTTCTCCGGATTGAAGGGACATCGATCGAGCCTGGAGATCAATTAGTGGGATTGAAGCTTCTCTCTTAAGAGCAGCCTTAGAAGTACGCTTATAGCCCCCGGTAATCTTACGTAGATATTTATTTTGTATTTTATCCAGTTTTTTCCAGAAGCTTTTTGCCATAGGTTTGCCATCACTTTTGGTTCCCCAGAATTTTGCTCCATGAATCATCGGGGGGCGTACAACTGCTGAATATAATAGCCTTGATTTCCCCAAGGATGGACCCAAAACTGAGGCGTTGATCCTTGAAAAAGTATTGTAGGCCAGCTCTTCATTCCGCGCAGCTTGTGCCATCTATGCTCTCCACCGAAGTTGACTATCTACAGCTACGCCCAAAATCTTCACCTCTGACCGAGGACTTGTCATCGTCTCGCCAACCCTAATACCTTCTTGCATAGACCTTGATACCTTTTTCTTCCGCGAGAAGTGGATAAGTTGGTTCTTTTCAGGGGCAGATGTCGCTCCGTAGGGTTTAGCCCATTCTGAACATCGATCGTGAGCACGCTCCAGAATCCGGCAGTTCTCACCAGGAGTTTTCCCCCACGCAACTAGGGTTGTGTCGTCAACAAATCCAAACGCCGTGTACCCACCCTCGAGTTTCTGGAGCGACTCAAGAAGCTCTGATATGCAGAAAAGCAACAGTATTGGAGAGAGATGAGAGCCCTGTGGTATGCCTCCCTCTACATGTATCCAGTCATTAGTGTAACCTGTGAACTGAATTTTGGTACGCTTCTGGAAAATGAAGCTATCAATGACCTAATTATCCAGTTAGTGAACCCTTCACGTCGTAGAGCCCACGGTAGCCTTTCCTTGGAGATGTTGTCAAAGGCTCCTCTGATATCAATCCCAAGCATAGAGACCACGCAGTCTGGGTCTGTATCCCACGCTGTCTGTACAGTTGCAGTTAGTAGTTCTTGGGCAGACATAGTTGTCCAGTTTTTTCGTGCGCCCATTTGTACCCATGGTAGCATGTGATATTTCTCGGCTGCATCAGCCATGCGTTCCAAAACAACCCTTTCTATTAGCTTGGCAAGAGTATTCTCCAGAGCGATAAGTCGGTAGCCCGAGGGAACCGAATAATCTGGCTTCCTATCTTTCCTTAGAACGACAGTGATGGATTCCTTCAGTGAGACCGGGGTGTTTCCTGAAGATAGAAGTGAGGAGACAGTACTAGCTAGTTCTGATTTGCACTCGGGAAGCAAGGATTGGAGACATTCGTTCGGAATTTTATCTGGACTTGGAGATTTTCCTGTTGGTAGTTGCTCAATGTAGCTTTCAATTTCTACTGCTATGACCTCAGACTGGATGACTAGAGCACATTTAGGTTGATGCATTCCGTCAATGTCACTAAATTCAGCTACCAGCCTATCAGGAAGAACTTCTCCTGTAAAATATTGGATTTTTCGGAGTTGCTGTTTGTCGGGGTTTCTTCTGCTTCCCGCCTCAGAGCTGGCAAATGGAGGGCCCAGCTGCGTTTTGACATCTTTTTCTCCCCATCAGGATAGTCTCCAGAGGCCCTTACTGAAGAGGTGATCCCCAGAACTCGTAGATTGCTCGACAAACTTCCTCCAACTTGACCGCCGTAGTTGCAGAGTTTCTTTCTTCAACTCCTTATGAAGAGCTTTTCCACGGGCATAGTTGTGCGGCTCCCTTGTCGCTCTTGCTTGACGGAGAGCTTGCCGTGCTCCTGCTAACAATTCTGTAGCTCTCGTAGACCATGCCGGTTTAGCATATGCTGAAGAATTAACTACGAGACGCGAAGATATATACGTCTAATTATCTGACTCTTTTGTGCATAACATTAACAAGACGATCGGGTCACATAATCATGATCATAGAGGTGATAACGTTTGGCATAAATGCTGACACGCTGAATGTATCCCTGTAAATATGTTGTGTCCCAGTCACTGTGCAAAGGTATCAAAGAATAGCGCAACTTAGTCAGTGCGTTATAATAATTGTGTAGTGAATGTAATTGAACATGATGTATCTATTATGCTGCTAGGGTAAGAAGGGCACAGTGGGCCCAGACCTCGCTTTACAGGGTGTCAGCCATAAAACTTGTTAAGTCGCATTAGTGGATGGGTTTAAAGTGGGTTTTTTGTAAATCTTTGCCCACTCTAGCTAAGATCGACCTGGCCAAAATTGATACCCCTGACGCGCCTTACCAGATTTGGGCAATACCTACACTAAAATTGCTTTTTCAATGGTGAAAACCCCTTGTCGACAAAACTTTGTTAAACTCTAAAGGACTCTATTATCCCTACTTTCCATCATCCTAATGATTACTCTAAAATCTATTATTTACAAGATCTAGTAATGAAATGCCTGATTAATATCTAGTTGATCCACTATTTGCTTCGATTACTGCCTGACACCCTGATGACATACTTGCGATGAGCCTCACAAGTTCTGCCGATGAGATTGATTCCCATGCTTCTAAAATCGCCTCATTTAGCCTGGCTTGGGAAATTTGCCTTCCCACTCCCACATCTGGATGATGAGATTGTATGTAATCCTTCATCGTATTCCACAAACACTCAATAGGATTAAGGTCAGGAGAGTATGGTGGCCAGACAATCGGACGTATACCTACCTCCTGCAATTTTTCCATGGTATTCAGTGCGGCATGACACGGTGCTCCATCCTGCATCAACTACATATTTGGGTGTGCTTCCCTTGCCGATACTATGAGAGGCAAAATCCGTTCACAGTATGATTTCGTTGTGAGTGAGCCCCATCTCTTATTCCATACAAGAAAGGGACCTTTTTCTGATCCAATAAAGGAATCCCAAAACATCCACCCATTCCTGCGCGCAAATCGGGAAGATACACAAGTTTCATCAAACTGTTCTCCAGGCTGATATCTTTCATTAGTACAACATAACAGTAGGATTTAGTAATAAAATCTTGCCTTCCTCGTTACAAACACACGTGTGTGATGACTACCAGTAATCCAAGACTCGTCCGTCCAGAGAATCTGGTTTCACTGGTCGGTAGTCCATTCTAGATGTTCTCGGGCAAACTGTAATCGTTTCATCTTAATTTCTTCTGTGAGCGGAGGCTTCAAACGGGAGATAAAACGTCTGTATCCTCTTTTATGGAGGGCTCTCCTGGTTACAGGTTCTCCAATGTTCCAGTGAGAGAATGAGTACAAAGATAATTCTAAGTAGGTCATGAATCGACCATTTAGAGAGCTACGAACATAATGCTCAAGCTCATCCACTTGACTAACACTCAACTTAGATGGATGGCCTGGTCTTTGGGGATCCAAGACATCAGCACGTTCAGAGGCATATTGAGCCTGCCGGTGGGAGATTCCTAATTGGGTTGCGATTGCTTGAAGAGAAAGACCGTACCTCCGAAGTGTTTGAACAGCGACCCGTTGGTCTCGCGATAGTTAGGATCCATAGGTTCTAGCAGTTGAATTTTCTGGAGAGTTCAAGGTTATTGTTCCTATTATATTTATAATCAATAGTATTTAATATGTTTGTTTTTGTCGTTGAGATATCGAGATTGCTAGAGTGCGCATGGGATATCAAGAAAAGTTGATGGTACTGACCAGAATTCAAACTAGAGCTACACATGAAAAGCGGAGAAATCTGAGTTTAGATCTAGCCTATTTGGTAGTACTTAGCGACATTTTACTGGGTACACCCTTGTACTTTTGGGAATTTGGGTCTAACAAGTTTTATGGCTGACACTCTGTAAGGGTTAGCCCCTACTAGTGGGTATACTAGACAGGGGCAGATACTGCTGCCTGATAATTCAGAGTGTTTGATTACCAAACGATAATCCCCACAAAGCTCATCACGATATTGACCTTGCGACAACCATCATTATCACATTTTGATGAATTTTGATCTTGAAAGCTCCATACTCACTTCGCCTATCATACACAGATTTTTTTTCAGTAAAATTAGAGGTATGTTAACATGCAGGCTGACGATTCAGTCGGCTGAGTTATCTTCAAAATAGATGGATCAACCTCAAATACCCTCTTCCACGCCCTCATCCAAACGTTTAAGCAGAGATCAGTGCATAAAGGTGAACATTTAGGCAAGAGAATGATACAGAAATATTAAATAGCATAGATTAAAGCACTTCACGACGCTGGCATAAATCAATCAAAAATTGCAGCCCAACTCAACATTTCGCGAAAGCAAGATGGTCACTCTCTTCGCCGCGGATCAGTGACGCCTAAGAAAGCTCGTGGTCGAAATCTATCGCTTTCATCCGAAGATGTCGATAAGATTAAGGAATTTATCAAAGAATCTTCTGAAAACCGACAAATGACATACTTTGAACTTGCAAATGGACCGTTCAAGCTTTTGGGCGTGAGTGAGAGAGAGATAAAGAGTGAACTTGAGAATAGGGGTTTAAGCGCTACACAGCGTTGAATAAGCCTACATCTCCTGAGATTAGAAGGAAGCGAAGAGAATGAGCAGAAGCCCGCATCGATCGGACCCTGGAGCAGTGGATGTCCATCCTTTGGTCAGATGAAACTTGGGCAACAGATGGCCATCATTCAAGACGCTGGGTTACCAGAAAGGTTAGTATCTTACTGTCCAGCTTGGATAACTCACCAAAACTAAAAACTTTATCAAGCCAGGGGAGGAACATGACATTAATTGTAATGTTGAGAGAATTAAATAGATTAGTTGGATGTTTTGGGCGTCCTTTGCGGGGTCTGAAAAAGTTCCCTCTCAGTTTTGGGAGAAGGATTGGGGGAATATCACTTCCTCAAGCTATTCTAAGAAGATAGTACCTCTTTTACACGGTATGGCTAGATTTAGACCTGGGCTTTCTGTCATGCAGGACAACGCTCCTCCCCACGTTGCCGCGAGGACGATGGAAGAGTTCGAGGAGAGGTCAATCTCTCCTATTGATTGGCCCCCTTATTCGCCCGACCTTAACCTCATAGAACACGTCTGGAAAATCATGAAAGATAAGATCGAATACAAGCATCCGGATTTGAATGGGGGCAAGCGGCGGTCGTCAGACCAAATTCGTGCGATCGTGAAGGAAACGTAGGATTCTGTGTGTACACAAGAACTCACAGATCTCATCGAAAGCATGCATGACAAATGTCAGGCCGTAATCGATGCCGACGGAGGCCCAACTAAGAATTAGTTTCTATATTCTTTCCGCCATATTTGTAGATTTTGTAGTTAGATAATCAAAATGTTCAAAAGAGGCTTAGTTCTAGAAGCTCGCTTAAATGTGCAAAATCAACCGTATGATAAAATCAGCATACAAATTATCCTTGCCATTTCATTAAAGCGGGGCACGCCTTTCTTAACTAAGACCAACGGACCCACTAAACACCCCTGTTTTGAATCCACTGTACCAAATCTACCAATGAAGCATAGTAGAATGAACTGGTATTCATAGTCATCGAATAAAATAGAACGGTGTAGATTCATAGCAACCTCTTCGAGGGTAGTAGAGAGAAGGAATACATTATGCAATATGAAGTTCGCTTGTTCTGCCAACTTTTTACTCAAAAGCTCGTAGCTTCAGAACCACTCCATAGAATAAGTCAAAAACCTACATAGATGTAATTAAGTGTCTCATGAAGCATGTTCTAAATTTTTGAATCACGACTTAATCTATACAGAAAATGGTGGCTAAGAGAAACTGACTAAGCGAGGCGAACTTCATTTTTGCAGGCTATTTTAGTATCAAGTATTACCGCCCTTTGCAGCCACGACGGCTTCAATTCGTCTCCGCATAGATTCAATTAGATTCTGACGGCTGCTTAAAGGTATTTTTGACCATTCATTTTTGATACGCTCCCACAATTCCCCTACTCCCTTGGGATATTTGTCGTACCTACCCAATCTTCTCTTCAGCTCACCCCGGAGATGCTCTATTGGATTCAGATCCGGAGATTGGGCGGGCAAATCCAAGCAGGTGATATTCTTCGATCTTAAGAGGGCCATTGTAGCTCGCGCAGTGTGTTTGGGATCGTTATCTTGTTGAAAGATTAGTTGGTCGACAGGAGACATGTCTCCCAAGGGGCACGTTGCCTTCATACTACAGATCAAATTTTGGTATAAAATATTAATGTACTGTTGTGTGTCCATCCTTCCCATTACCTGAACCATGGCACCTGGCCCTGACCAGGTCATACAAGCCCAAATCATCACGTTCCCCCCTCCAAATTTGACTGTCTGGATTATTACTATCGTTGGGCAGCTGTTTATCTTTCTGCCAGGTGTAATTGATTCCGTCGCTGCAAATTCGATTGATCTTTGTTTCGTCAGAATAGACCACTTTCTTCCAGTCTTCTATCGTCCACTCCTTGTGTCTTAGGGCGAAATCCAGACGAGCTTTCCTGTGCCGAGCCGCCAAGGCTAGTTTTTTTGGGCTTCTTTTTGGCCTTCAAGCCCGACTCTCGAAGGACATTTCTGACGCTTTGCGGGCTGACGCTAATACCCATAGGCGCCTGTAGACTTGTTGCCGCTTGTTTTGGTGTCTTAACAATCCCGTTGGCTATATTGTTGAGAATTCTTCGCTTGGCCCGAGGGGTCGTCTTACTTACATCCACCCTTTTTCTGGGACTACTTTCTTCAGGAAGGGTTTTCAGAAGCTTAGAAACCGTAGATTTGGAGCACTTAAGCTCACTCGTGATAGAACTGAATGATTTTCCCTCCTTGAGGCGCTGGATGATTTCGTCTAGAGTTGTCATGTTTAATCTAGGCATGTCGCTTTGTTGTACACTCAATTACAACCAAAAATTAGCCCAATACGTTGCGATTGACCATGAAGAGCACTTACGAATAATTATCTGAGTCTAGTTCGATGAATTGAAACCGTCGTGGATGCAAAGGGCGGTAATTCTAGACACTAAAATAGCCTGCAAAAATAAAGTTCGCCTCGCTTAGTCAGTTTCTCTCAGCCACCATTTTCTGCATAGATTAAGTCGTGATTCAAAAATTTAGAATATGCTTCATTAGACACTTAATTACATCTGTGTAGATTTTTGACGTATTCTATGGAGTGGTTCTGAATCTACGAGGTTTTGAGTAAAAAGTTGGCTGAACAAGCGAACTACATGGGTCGGATGGTGCAGTGGTACACTATCCGGGCCGTTCTTCCAAGTAGAGTTTGGGTAGCCTGGACACATGCCCCACTTGAGACAGGAGGAAGCTGGTTCGAATCCAGCAAGACCCTCACACCACTTCTCTCGCGGTGATACTGTATTCGTAGAATGACGAAAGCAAGCTCAGATAGCCACAGGTTTTTCTCGCTTTTCCCTGTGGTGGGTATTCACGGAAGAGGGTACATGTCGTAAGGCGTTATTCTCGTAGTGGTATCTGCAAATGAAATCTGAGTATAAGTGTTCCAAACGTCAAACAGAGTTATTCTGCGTCACATACATATCTTCCGTAATCATTCGCGTCATAGCCTCAGGCTGCATACGCAAAAATGATTTAAAAAAAAAAAAAAAAGCGAACTACATTTTGCATAGTGTATATACAGTAGGACCTGTCCAAATCCAAAAAGGGTTCGGTATAATTGTTGTAAAGATTAATTGAAATTTAACTGTTTATATTTGCATTACTTACTCCTGCAAGCAAAAATGACGTATGAGGGTAAGTGTTGCAAAAGTAAGTAAGAATACAATGAATATTAACAATAATTAAACCCGGGACCCACTATGAGTTTGGACAGGTTCTACCATAGGGGTAATATTGTTTGTTTGTTTGTAGTGGTATTTATTCGTGCTATTACAACAATAGCGTTCCTCTCTGACCCAGGCCACACTTTCTACAGTGCTCTTGTCCCCTATTACCTCGAACCTAAGATCATTGATACATTGACCCATGACGGGTAGCCATTTAGCTCAGTAATTACCCGTAGAATTCAACCACCTTTTCTACGGAACCTTCTGCTCAAAAAAAATTGAAAAAGAGCAGCCATGGAATCCAGTTCGCGGGAACAAGACAAAAAAAACCTGCAACCCCAGCCAGGCGAGGCCTAGACACCAGGGCCACACGAGGTGCATATTCCCATCTGTATCTCCCTAGTAACCCATACTCCAGATATCCTCCTTATACCGACACCACCAGCGCTCAGGTAGTGGTGCTCTTTCCTTGGGAGACAGTATAATGCCAGAATATCTGTAAACAGTGAGAATTCATCTTAGTAAAAAGGGCCAACTTAGTCTAATCCACCACCACCATAACGGGAGCTGGATACGCCCCGGAAACTCATCTGGGTGACTTTTCCTCCGTGACCAAGTAATGCGTGTTTCTGTTGGCTCTGAAGATGAACTCCAGGTTCGTAGGGGACACCACGTACAGGTAGAAACGCCGTCTTCGTCCCTCATAGAAGTTATATTATCATGTACTTAGAACAGAAGAAGCGTCATACAGTATTTTTTTTAAATCATATCATATTCAGCCATCTAGCTATGACAATTGATTTAAAAAAATTTAGATTGAATTGCGATTACCAACTCTGATAACTCCCCTTTGTCATACAGTAGAGCCTATCGAAACCTATCGTGAGTCCCAGGTTTATTTGATTTGATTTCAATTAACCCGTTTAGGTATCCAATGGGCCCATGCAGGTGACTAACAACTATAATATTTACACGAAAGGGAAACCTTCACGGTGAAAACCCTCTCCATCTGTACAAATTTGGTCTGTGATTCTTCTGTTTACCTACAGGAAGTTCAAAACCACTACACGTTTTCAATTTAGCATTCTCTCCTTATTTATGCTTCTGTCTAATTAAATATCCTTCCGTCTCAACGATACATTACCTTCTATCGATCGACTGGAATTTTCCGGGGTCTTGCGGGCCGCCTTGGTTCCTGGGACTTGTCATTAGTACTTGTCGGTTTCGTCGCTGCAGAAGTCGTTATCTTCTTGGAGCTGCCAACAATCTGCCAATCGTTGGCGTGCTCTTTTGACTGGTCTTCGGGCGCCAGGTATTTACCGGAGTCGTGTACCCGGATTGCTGCTGTTCTTGCTTTTTCTGCTATTCGAAGTGGGCAGCTCATCTCCCACGCTCGATGTTTTCTGCCGCAGTTGCATCATCGAACTTTTAGATTGCCCGTACACTGCCGGGTGTTGTGCTGTCCTGCACAAGTACCACACTTGGCAATAGCAGTACAGTTTCTGGCGATTCGGCTATATCTTTGACAGTTGAAACACTGTAGGAGCCGGAATCTCGACCTGTAGATTTCTGCCGCTTTCAGCTCGTATTTCCACATTACCCCCTTCATGATTGCCATATCTGCTTGTTCGGCCCCATCAAACCAGAGGATGAAGGAGCCGGTGGTTTTTCCTGGTGTTTTCCTTTTTTTCAACCAAGCTGCTTTTTGGATTGTAATTCCCTTCAAATATTGCCGGTTCGTCTGCTGGAGCTCCTCTATCTGCTCTGGCTTCTCGGGGTCAAAAGAGAATGGCATGTCGTGGATGAGTACTTGAAAGCTTGGCATTGCTACATGCGCTGTCGATGAGAGCTTCTATGCCCATTCCCTTTACTTCATCATACTCTGTTGGGTTTCCTGCCCCATGAAGTAAACCTTCACCTGTCCATTTCCCATCTGCTTTGCTCCGATGACTTCCTCTCTACCTATTCTTTTCACCAACTCTTCACTTGATAGCTCTGCGATATCTTGTTTCTCCATTTCATCTTCTATCATTAATTTTGTCCCCTTAACTCCTTTTCCAGCAACCTTTGCCCATGTCGAAACCGAAATTTCTTTTGGACTTTGGATTTGGGCAACTGTTGTCTTGATCTTCTTAGTCTCTTGTAATATCAGAGTCCCAGGTTTAATTATTGCTAAGATTTATTGAATTTTCAGCACTTACATTGCAACACTTATCCTTAAAAATTATTTTGGGTGCAAGGGTAAGTTTTGCAAATATAGCAGTAAAATTTCAATGCATCTTTTCAATAATTACACCGGGACTCACTGTGGGCTTTGACAGGTTCTACTATACTCACTCTCCTGTGGTGGATATCCGCGAAAGAATTTACACGCTGCAAGGGTTAACCTTTTAGCGGTATCTGTTAATGAAATCTGAAGGTCGGATCGTGCAGTGGTATACCATCCGGGCCATTCTCCCAAGTCGAGTCTGGGTGGCCTGGACACATGCCCCACTTGAGACAGGAGAAAGCTGGTCCGAATCCAGTAAGACCCTCACACCACTTCTCTCTCGGTGACAATGTATTCGCAGGATGACGAAAGCATACTCAGATAACCATAGGTTGTTCTCGCTTTTCCCTGTGGTGGGTATTCACGGAAGAGGGTACATGTCGTAAGGCGTTATTCTCGTAGTGATATCTGCAAATGAAATCTGAGTATAAGTGTTCTAAACGTCAAACTGAGTCGTTCTGCAAAATATATATGTTTTCCGTAATCATGCGCGTCATAGCCTCAAGCTGCATACGCAGATATGATTTAAAAAAAGTCTAAGTTCATCCTAATACTAAGTTTGCTAATATAGAATCAATTGTAGAGGCGCAACAGGCTTCTGCACTACTGCAGCGACAAAACAGATTTAGGGAGTCTGAAATATCAGTCGAAAATAATTCGGCTGAAATACTATCTCGTCCATTTGAGGAACAGCAAATGATATGGCAAATAAATGGCTATTGATCTGTAAGATTAAAATTTAATTCATGGTGTTGCAGTGAGGCGAGTGCGCAAGTTCTAGGGTTGCGCTATTTCTGGGCCTACTAGCTTAAAGAGTGAAGTCTTTGGATGACTGAGCATGCGTATGACGTAATTATAGTGGAAACTTATGAGAGGGCACTTGAATTCTAAGAAAAGCCATCTCTATCCCATAGAGTGCGGCTTCAAAAGATGAGGATTAGACATCGGTTAAATTAGGAGCGACAGGTACATATACATCGTCATCTGAATTAGATATATAAACAAATTGCTCCAAAAAACTGGGGGCAACAGATTCCAGTTGCCACCTTTTTTGATCGGAGATGGGCATAGATTGTCTATCGTCTAACTCGAATGGTAGATGTTAATCGGCCGCTGTTAGTTTAAAGACCGTGACATTGAAGAGAAATTTGATGATGTGATGAAGATAAATCATTTCGACATTTCAATATTCTCATTGGAGCTCACAGTTTAATTTGGCTGAGTACGGTTTGCAACGTTTCTCTGCATGCATACACTACTCCCAGGCCCAAAAGCCGTTGAAAAAAACCCTTGGGATATTTTTTCTCCAATATTTGGCTGTACCGGAACTATACGTGAATATCTCGTATTGATAAATTCAGATGAAATTTATTTCGAGCATACATTCTTTTGAAAATGGATCTATTTGAGTTAATCTCTAGTTTATCATACACTCTTCATGTATTACCTTTTTATGTGCTCATTGGCTCAGATGGAGCCTGTTGCGTACGCCAGCGCATAAATTCCTCTGAGAGAATTCTGCCATGTCCTGTTGCTTCTATTCGGTAGACGTCAATGCGAGAGGAATTATCTCGATGTCGAATTCTCCAGAGCCCGTCGCCCTTTACTCTGGAGCGAAGAACTTTTTTTCGTTAGTCTTAAAGAGCTACGAGAAAAAAGAGGATTAGTGAATGAGTAGGTATCAGTCTGAACGTACATTCGAGAAAGACTGATGCAAAGTTGATGCACATATTGCCATCCCAGGAATTTTGACCTTGTTTTTTAACTTTGCTGGGTATAGATAGAGTGTCTAACTCTTTTACTTCTTTCAAAATTCCACTAGGCGTTCTAAATCCGACGATAATTTTGGGTACGCCCAGAAGAAACGACTGGATCCAAAACTTCATCAATTTTCTCTCATAATTTATGGCATTTCTGTTATTCGAAATTTGGACACTTGTTTTTAACTCGACCCAATTTGTAGGTTGATCGTTACTCGGAGGTTTCGAGTCCCATACTATTGAGCGTACTTCAGCAAAAACTGTTAAAAAATAAAAGGGCGAATTTTATTCACCTCCGTCAACTTCACCACCAAGGATAATAGACGTACTACCAATGCCTGTTTTCACGACTGAACAGTACTGTGCATGGTTATTTACTATGGCATTCTCTCGATTTTCAATACAATCTCGAGGTGTTTCGGTCCATGTTTGAGGTAAGAGACACAAGGTTTCAAACTTGTAGCCTATTTTATTAATTAGTTATCAGTTAAATCGGCTTAGAAGGTGTCTACCGGCCCCAGTAAGTCATCATCTCTTGAGATGGTCGTCCTGAGGCAGGAATCTGTCCAAGTTGTTTTGTTTGCTTCTCGAGAGCATATCTATGGTTTTCCTCAATGAAGCTACAAGTCACAATCATGAGCTACGAGATAGAGTATAAAAGACTAATGGTTAGTAGATAACGTACATGGTGCCCTCCAGAAGTTGATTATTAGCTTACAAAGCACTCACATATCCGAGTCACGAATATGGCTTACCTGAAATAGAGTGGCATTCATTTCGAATCTGACGTTTGCGGCCGATTAGTATCAAGAACAGATATCTCGTGACATTCGTACCCATCTCTCTCATTAAAAAGGGCTCCCATTAGCTGATTAGATACTGTAAGGTTGGCTTGACACAAGCGATGATGGACATTCAGATACCTTCGTCATCATTCCGCGCCAAGTGATAATATTAGCTTCAACCTTTTGACCAATTCTTTTTTCATAATCAATGAGAGCTTTCAAGAGACTGTCTAAATGACCGTCTTTACTTGTATCAAGCTTTTGAAATTGATCGAAGCCTTTGCAGAGATCGACGTTTAGGGTCGGAGGATGATAATATTTTAAAGACGAAGCATCTAAATGGAACTCGTGTAGGTCATCATAAGAGAAGCATGTTATCTCCTATATTCATAGTTTCAGTAAAATTTAAAAAATCTTCTAATTTATTCAAATAATCGCGGCTCATACCTTGGGTTGCTTAACTGGAGCACTACGACCAGCGAACTGCTTCAAAAGCCGAAATTCAAAGGTAAAATTATCGTTCATGATCACTTCGCAAATCTTAAGAATGGTTCATTCACGGATCCTCCCTGTCCCTTTTTCTATCATAGCATCGGGTAATCGTAATACAAGTATTACTAGTTCGCGTATGTTCTAGTCGCAATCACCGATGTCACTGAATGAAAATTGTAGTTAGTGCCATATTTATACAGGGTATCAGTGGCAATTAGTTTAACTTGCATGTACTCTGATACTACGGTATTAATCGTGTATAGGCGCTAAAATTCGACTTTTACAGGGTATATAGGCTTTTACTAACTTGAATTAGCATGACGATAAGTAGATCTCCCCACCTAAACTTTAAATTTGTATGGCAAAAATTTCACAACGAAATATTCGTTGGTTTTGCTTTTTTGGTCCATAATAGCCCTCTATTCACTTTTTAATTCATTAATACATTTCATAAATAAATTATACTTCTATCTAGCTAATAATTTACATATCCGCCTTCAGCTTCGTAAACGGCTCTGATTCTTCGGGGCATCGAATCTATCAGTTTCTCCAAGTCATCCCCATTACACCCCAGATCCCACGCCTCGTTCACTATTTGACGAAGATGCCCTTGACTCCGCTGCCCCCCTTGATCCAACGCTGGATAAAGACGCTCCATGTACGCTTTCATATAACTCCACAAAGTTTCTATCGGATTTAAATCAGGAGAATATGGCGGCCACTCCATTAGAGAAATATTCCTCCTTTCAAACTCACGCATAGTTTGCCTCGACTTGTGAGGAGGGGCGTTGTCCTGCATCACATCTAGTCCTGGTTCCCGAAAGACCGCACTCTCTATGAGAGGCACTATCCTCTCGCAGTAACTGGCCGCAGTGATATGGCCCCACTCCTTCTCCCAAATCAGGCAAGGCCCCTTCTGTCGTCCAAAGAAAGATCCCCAGAACATCCACCCAACTCTCCTCCGCGTCTTGGCTAGGACACAGGTATCTTCGTACTCTTCCCCAATCTTTGACATAAACTTAGCTCAAGGGAACTCTAAATCTTAGGAGCCTTTAAGGGACTACTGACCTTTCTTGTGACCCAACGATCACTTTGCCGACCATTCATAGCCCAAGTCTCGTCGGACCAGAGGACTCTCATCCAATGTTCCTTCCGCCAGTGGAGATGTATTCTGGCAAACTCATATCTCTTCAGTTTGTTGACTGAAGAGATAGGAGGTTTTAATCGTGCAATCCTGCGTGCATATCCCCTCTTTGCCAGTTCACGTCGGATCACATTCTCGCTCACACCAAAGTGCCGAAATATAAAATGTGCAAGTTGGAAAAATGACATCCGACGATTTTCCGATGATAAACAGACGAAAAATTCTATTTCAACGACCTGGGAACTACTTAGAATAGGTGGCCTACCACTGGAGTACTGAGGCTCGGTATTTTCAACGCTCATGGTGTATTGTACCTGTCGCCATGTAATCCCAAGGCGTTGAGAGATTTTGACGTAACTGTGTCCCTCACTGGCCAAGGTTCTAACCTGCACATGTTACTCTCTTAACCTTATCAATTTGTAGATTTCAGACTTACTTGAATACGTTGAGTTTATGTTAGGCGTTTTGCATAAGTAGGAGATGCTGATGATGAAGGTTGTTGAGGTGAATCCATCTTTGCGGCAATCTAGTACAGTAAATTAAAATCTTCTAAAGTAGTTGACTTAAGGTTCAGATGCACTCACATGAAGTAAAAATTAGATAGATGAATGAAATAAAAGTATGCCGTTGAGCAAAATAATAGTAAATAGCTGACAATGATTTAAACGAAACGACCTCAGGTGTGCGCAAGTGAAGAAAGGTACAGGCATGAAGGTGGGCGTTGGACTTCATATACAGATGCATATCTCTTATGCCTTAGGCCATAAGATTTTAAAATTTGAAGCTAACAGGGATACTGTGGATCTATCGTGAGGTAACCTGGAATATCACCACTTTATCTCCACTTTATCCCCGCTTTAACCCCTGTACCCTATAAGAAGCGGATCAACGAACAATACCCTATCATGAGAGTAGTATTGCAGCCCTAAATATTGTTACTAATGAGATAAAGTTGTCGCTGTTTAGTAACAATATTTGGAGCTGCAATACTACATGCAAGTAAAACTAATTGCCCCTGATACCCTGTAGTTCACGCTTACTAATTCACCAGTTGGTGGTACAGTAGAACCTGTCGAAGGAGAGAGTGAGTACCAAGGTGATTACTGCAATATTTACCCCTATGAAATATATTTAAAGCAGGGGTTAGTATTGCAAATATAAATTCAAAAACCTTAATAAATCTTAACGATAATTATCCTACTACCTCGGTATAAAGTTTGTAGTGGGGCGAAAACAAGGATAAAATCGGGTCTACTAAGCTAAAATAGGTCTACATTCTATCCTATTCGGGGTTAGCCCCCGATTTTATGTAAACTCGAATCAAAAATTATATGGTGTTTTTTCACATAGCCTAGCTAGTTTGTAGTAGGGCTCTGCTTAACATTACACCTAATCAGAGTAGCGACCGGCTACATAACATTTATGCATTTCTGTTTTTTCAGTCTGACTGTCAAAAACTAAAAACCTGATTTACTAAATATGATTCCTTAACACAATTTCTTCAAGACATTCAGTATTATGTGATACTGAATGAAATTTTTCGTCCCAGTATTTAGTTAGCTCCTCATCTACGTCTCTCACAGCTTGATATCTTGATGGCATACTCTCAAGAAGTCTCACAAGATCTCTAGGAGACACGGAATCCCATGCCTCCTATACAATCTTGCGAAGACTATCTCCAGAACGCTGCTTTCCCCCACCAACATTTGGATGATTTGCTGGATGTAATCTTTCATTATGTCCCAGACAGCTTCTATGGGGTTTAGATCGAGGGAGTCAGGTGGTCAGAAGATAGGAGAGATTAGCCTCTGGCTCATCTCTTCTACTGTTGTTGCTGCGACATGAGCAGGAGCGTTATCCTGCATTACAATGAGAGGTCTTATTGTTAGCCTCCCATGAATAATAGGTATTTTCTTATCACAATGCATTTGGGAGTTGATATACTTCCACTCTTCCTCCCAAAACATATAAGGACCTTTTTCCAAGCATGCAAATGATCCCCAGGACATCCAGGCAACCTTAGTCTCCAATTTCTCTGCAACGCAGTGAATATTGTATTCTTGACTGGCATAACTCACGTTACTAGTGTCACCAACTTTTCCTTTTTCACAAAGGTAAATAATGGCAGTTCTCGTTACTCATTCTCTTGAGTGCATCTCATCCTTTACCCATGTTTATTCGGTCCACATAATTTTCATCCAGTCATTAAGAATCTAATGAAGATAGGCTTCAGCCCATTCATTACTCATTCTCCTGGTGCTATCTAACACTGGAGGTTTTGCATGGGTTGGGTGGCATCTGTAGCCTCTTTTCTAGAGCTCTTTCTGAATAACAGGCTCACTGACGCCTAGACGCTTGAAGGGACAAGATACAAACTCTAGGTAGTTTAATCGACGGTTTTCACGTGAAGACTCGGTAAAAGAAATGATTCCGTCTATTTCTGCTGTTGAGAGTGTTGGGATTGGTCTTTATCTCTTGGGCGTTACATTGCCTTGATGCAGCAAATAGCAAACCTGGCCCCGAGAAATACCAAGTTAGGCAGCAATATGTGACAGGTTCATACCAACGTTGGGAAATCCATGAGCGTGATGAAGATTGGCAAGACTGATTTATGGTGGATGCAACCTCTGACTCACCAATATATTTTGATCTCTGGGTAGTCGTTTGAATCTTGGTGTTGGAACTGAAGGCTGAGGTGAATTCATCTGTACAAATAAAACTTAGATTGAGTGGAGTCACTCAATATTTTCATGAATACTTACTTTGCTGATGTAGGATAGATTATTTGTCTTTATCCAAGTGCAACGTTTAAGAAAAAGTTTTGTAGTTATCAAATTTCAGATATATGTTTGAGACCTACAGGCCCCACCCGCGCATAACCAAAGAAAAAGTGTGTGCTAGAATGGTCATCGGCTAAATGCATAACTACGATATGTATTATGTCACATGTTATTGAAAAAGATTATGTTATAGATTGTGGTTGATAATTTTAATATAATTTACGAAGATACAGCGGCTTTAGCTCACTTGGGAGAGCGTCAGACTGAAGTGCGATTGCAATGGTTCATCTGAAGGTACTGTGTTCGATCCACAGAAGCCGCAGTAGTCCCTGATGCAATCCAGATGTTCTCTTTTATTGAGATGGAAAACTCTTTAATTTAAAAAATATCTGAGTGTCATTTTGAATCAAGGTATTGCCTTGCACACACTGGCCCGGGTGAAGTCAGAATATGATAGTACCAGGGCATGGTTCCATACCTGGTAATGACGCCACAAAACAGCAATATTAGTAGCATCTTTTCCTCAGACATCAATCTCGAAACTGACACATTCCACATTAAGGCGATGGGTTAAGCACTCCAAGCTACAAACCCCCCACAATCTATGGAGACTGCTTTCAAGTATTACTGGCATCTGTGAGACTGTTAATTGATATATCGCGTCAACGAACGAAGAACTCGAACTCCCCTGTGCCACGATAGGACTAATTTTGGCAACCCGTTTAGGACATGCCGATTTTGCGAATTACCACGAGCGATTTAAACACCAGGGTGCCTCAATCTTTTGCCGTTGTGGTCGACCCAAAGCGCCTCTTCACTTCTTTTTCTGCCACATAGCAAAAATACGAGCTAGACTTCCAACAGGTCCAATCTTGGAGGTATTTCACTTCCTCCTCGGTACTTTCTATGGCGGAGAAATACTTCACAAGTGGCTTCAGGAAACCCAGTTCTTCATTGAAATCTGCCCCTCAACCTTAAAAAAAAAAAGAGAATGAACAAGTAGTTGCGATACAGTCAACGGGATATGGGGATCGGACCGTCCATCACCCTCATACACCTCAATATTTATGTAGAGTCTTTACTTAATGATGTACTTCATGGCAGCCACTACAACGCACCTCACTCTTGTAAATATTTATTTTCCGTAGATGCCCGAGGCTACCCCTCGGCGTCATATGTCCTGCCAGGGAATTAGCAGGGCATGTGCCATGTATGTGACCCGATAAACGTAAACTAAATACTACTGTTACTACATTACAATCTCGTGTTTTTTCTGCCAATACTCACTTTTTGCATTTCATTAGCATTATCCGCGCACTCCATGACGAATCTTCCCCTTCCCCCGCCCCCCTCCACCCCTACGAGCCTTCGCCCCCAAGGGCAAGGAGGTGTCGTTGACAGAGACGCTACTGTCAACCACCTCAGCCGCAACCACCAGGAATCAGGAGGCCTCACTCCTTTTCCAAAACATTGCAAGCGTCTTAGACGACGCGATCAGTGAGAGCGGATCAATCCCGCAGCACCTCCAGAAACCTTTCAGAGAATTTGTCTTGGACCTGACCTCAGTCGCCCGACGACACTTCGAGTGTCACGTTAGAGGCTCACCACGCTCGCCAGTACCCTACTCAGCTACCCCTAATGTCCAAGTTAAACAAACTGTGCAAGGAGCTGCCAACCCCTCCGGCTTCCGACAGACAAAATCGTTTGCTTCCATTGCTGCAGCTCTAACCCCAGTACAGAGACCCAATGTGCAAGCATCGCATCAAAAACAATCGACACAACTGCTCAGTTCTATTAAACCTCCCAAAACCCAACCCTAAAAACTCCCAGAGGACAATCGCTTACTAGTCCGAGTCAGCGAAGGGCACCCCGCACTTAGGATGTCACCCTATGCCATACAACAGCAGCTCAATGCTTTCCTCAACACGAAACTGTTTCGCGAAGTTCAGATGACCAAAACGGGATTTAAAATTTGCCCAGTAAACACAGAGGCTCAAGAAGCTTTGTCTGTCCGTATGGGCGAGCTAGAATCTTTTTTGTCCTCACAGGGCCAGTGCAAAGTCGAAAAGCCGACTCAACACAACGCCTATAGATCATCGGGCGGTCCCCGCTCATATTCTAGTTATAATGGTTCCTCAATGGAGATGACAGAAATCTCCGCAACCACTATTGCAGAAGCTTTAACAGATTTGACCAATGTCGCCCCCATTAATGTTCTTGTCAGGATGACTACGGGCTTCGTAGTAGTAATTACGGTAAGTACGGATTCGACGGTGATTATGATGTTGGTGGCAGCGATATTTAAGGTAAAGATTATGATAATGTTTACGGTATGGGATAATGGTGAGGGTTACGGTGAGGGTGGTGGTTACGGTAATAATGACGATTACGGTATATGGTGGTAGTAATGGTAATGGTGATGGTGGCGGTGGGAGGTGAGAGTTATCGAAGGAGAAAAAATGTAAGTTTGAATTACGACAAAAGACTTGACGTGGTGAGCCTCGTACGGAGGCTTGTCGTGTTATATATACAATGAAAAACTTTAAAACTCCCAAAATAGACTTCCAACCGGGATTACTATTTTCCAAAAAACAAACAACTCCCAGCACCGATCCAAAATATCCCCAGGAACCTAACAGTTCTTGAGTCTCGAGGCTCAAGTAACTCGGAGTTCTATCATCAGAGAAACTGGATTGTCCTCTATCCTAAAGGCTCAACTCTATCAAAGTTGCTGCCTCTCTTCGGGGTACGAGTCCCTACAAAACTGCTGCCACAGAAGTTTAAAACTCCGCAGTGCGGAAGGTGCTTCGGCTGGTACAATGAACGGTCGTGCGCTCGGATCCCCCGCTGCAGAATCTGTGGCTAAACTCAACACTTAGAAGCAGGCCACACCTCCTGCGACCCTTCAAAAGATCACTTCTGCCCGCCTAAGTGCGCAAACTGCCATGGTCCGCACCCAGCAGACTCCCTGGAATGTCCTATTCGACCTCGAAAAGATAATTCGCTGCCTCCCAAGCAACAGATTGCTAAGATAAGACAGGCTGCAGCGGCCGATAGATTCCGTCCGAAGGCAGCACATTGTGGAGTAATGGAGAACCAAACCAGAGCATCCGCTCCTTCGAACAGCAACGAAACTCCAGCTCTCCCAAAACCCCACCTGCAGTTAGAAGGCTCTTCACTGAATCTCCTTCAACAACTAGCGGTAGATTTGCACCTCTGGCTGAGGACAGCCTTCAGAGTAGCTCAATGGAAACAGCTAATGACTACTAAGACCACTTCCATCCGCATACTCTCAGTTAATGTAGGTCGCAGCTCGTCTGCGCATCAAATTGCTCTCTCGACTTCCTTTCAGAATAACATAGATATCTTACTGGTTCAAGAACCCTATATTTTCAACGATATCACAAGGAGAATCACGTGCAAACACCCTTCGTACGAATGCTTCACCCCTACCGATAATTGGTCTACTAGACCTAGAGTATTAACTTACACACGGGTTAATAGCGCTATTTCATTTGTTCAAGAACGCCCGCAACCTAATATAGTCCAAGAGGCCGGGGATGTTATTTTTCTCACCTTCAAAGCCTCTGGTTTCCCGCCTACTCAAATTGTTAATGTCTACAACGCCCCCCCTGGGGCTATAAACCCAGGAGCAGGTTTATCTTTCCTCACTTCTATACCAGAAAATAATTTCCATCGAAATATAATCCTGGCCGGAGATTTCAATTTACATCATCACTTATGGCACCCTTCCCGTCGTGGCTCACCTTCTACTCAAGCAGAAACTCTTACCCGCTGGCTCGAGACCAAAGATTTTTCCTTTATATCTGAGATAGATCAGCCAACACACGTTCGCGGAAATGTCCTGGATCTTGCCTTTGCTTCAGACTCCTTAGTCGCTGAAGGTATTACTGCAGCAGTCCAACGGGATCTTGACGTGACTTCGGATCATTGTCCAGTCTTAATTTCATTACTCTGTCAAGTTCAGAAAGACCACCCCCTCCCCCGCTTACGTTTTGCAACAATCGACACGCCAACATTCCTCTCGCTTTTTCTCTCACAATTGAACGTGCTTGCACTCCTCATTGATAAGTCTCCGTCGTGCCTAGATAAGAGAGCTAAAGATTTAGTTCAGATCCTACACAGCTCCTTCTCCGGTTCCGCAAAGAGATCCTTACCACACAACAGAGGTCAACCATGGTGGGACCAAAGCCGCAGGGAAGCAAGAAAGCGATATAGAGAAGCAGCTCGCTACTCTGTCTCAACAAACGAAGAGAAGAAGATATTCCGAAGAGCGGTAAGAAAGGCTAAGTCTTCCTTCTTCTAGAAAAAGCTTGAGGAAGCCAGCAACGCAAAGGATGCTTTTGATATAACTAAATGGTACAAGTCAAAGGGTAGCTTCCGCATGCCTCCACTTACCGACCCACTCTCTCCAGAGGCACCGCCTGCGCAAACCCATGAGGGAAAAAGAGAGGTTTCAATGAAGAATCTCCTATGCAATCAATCAGGTGTAGCTAATATTCCATTAACAACCCCTACTGTAGCGAGTGCTGAGCTCCCTTTCCCTCAGATCGACTTTGACGAAATCTCTAACGCCATCCTCGACGCTGGCAACACAACTGCGGGAAAGGATGAAATCCCTACTGCAGTCATTCGCCTCGCGTGGCCACATATCTCAAGTTTAGTCCTAGACCTGTTCCAGGGATGTATTGACTCCGGCTATCATCCTCAGTGCTTCCGCATTGCGATTATAGCAATAATTGGTAAGCCAAATAAGGCGGATATGTCATCTCCAAGGTCTTACAGACCAATAGCACTTCTCTCGGTTTTGGGTAAGGGGCTGGAAAGGGTAGTTACCAGGCGGATGGCCTGGGTAGCTATCAAATATAAGGTACTCGCCAGTCAGCAGTTCGGCGCGTTGCCGCTCCGCTCATCTGTAGATTTAACCTCCTGTCTCACGCATGACATCGAAACCGCACTCAACAAGGGCTTAACGGCCTCGGTTGCTACCCTGGATATAAAAGGAGCTTTCGACGCTGTTCTCCCAGGAAGACTTGTGAGACGCCTTAGGGAACAAGGCTGGCCCGCTCATCTTTGCAATTGGATTGGATCATTTGCAATCGAACGCAAAGTTTGCATACGCATTGATAGAGAAGTCGGTGAACCGAGAGCAATTAACTGTGGACAACCTCAAGGCTCCCCGGTATCCCCTATTCTGTTTATGCTGTATATATCGCCTCTCTTCAAGCTAGAAGGTCTCAAAAACTCTTTCGGATATGCTGACGATGTAGCGATTCCTGAAATATCTCCCTCACTCGAAGCAAATTCAGAGAAAATTGGCGGAGCAATTGACCAGGCCTTATCCTGAAGCATACCAGAAGGTATAAAGTTTGATCCAGCGAAATCGGAACTTATTCATTTCTCGAGAAGACACAGGGACAAGGAACGGAGCCCCCAAGTACTAACTAGTCACTTCACCATCACCGAGAGCAGTCGTCCCTATTGTCAGAACGGTGCAGGATTAATACCAAAGACGACGCTGTCAATAGAAAATAAGTACTAATATCAGTAACTGGGGCAATGATAGATAAGCAACAACAATAATAGTAACAGCAACAATAGCAATAACAATAACAGGGAGATGGCAATAACACTAACAACAGCAGTAAACACGATAACAATAACAAGGACAATAGCGACAACAATAGCTATAACAATGACAATATCAATAACAATGGTCCAGAAGAACAGTAACCACAATGGTAGTGTAATCGATAGGATTCAGATTTCAAACAGATTCTTCAATAAGTAAAGATAAATACAAGAATCTGATCTGGAGACTTCAGAGGTATAGTAAGGACAGCTATATATACATTTTAGGACATGGTTCAACAAGCCACTGAAAGAACCATCTGGAACTCCTGCACAGGTAAATAGAACAACAAGGGGCATCATGGAATACCATAGAACACCATAGAATCCACCAGAACTCCCCAGGTCATTGTGGCCCATAAACATATTTCCGGAATGGGATAATAAAGAAGTTTGTAGAGCTATAGAGAAACAGCCAGAATATCTAACGCCACAATGTGGCTCAAACCCCTGTCACATGACTAAGTAGCTCACAACCTCTGACACCTATATCAAATGGCTAGGCATTCATTTTGATAGGAAGCTTACCTTCCGCCACCATGCACAAGTTCAGGCAACGAAAGCCCTTAAGGTTGCAAATGCCCTCCGCTGCATTGGTAATACTGTTCGTGGTGTGCCACCCAGACTTGCTAGACAAGCTATAATGGCATGTGTCTTGCCCATCGCTCACTTTGGGGCTGCAACGTGGTGGCCAGGGATAAACAGAACTCTCAAGGACAAGATAATATCTAATAGAGTTGGACAATATCTTCTCATGTTAGACAAAGTTCATGCAGCTGCCGCAAGAGCAATTTTACCCGCTTTCAGCACAACTCCCTCTGTCGCACTCCTTAGAGAGGCAGGTCTCTCACCAGCCAGAATGGCGCTAGACTGTATATCAAGAAGGGCTGCTGCTCGCATTCGAAAGTTAGACTCTCGACACCCTCTATCCCAACGAGGACGAAAGTCACTTCTATCCCCCGCTTTGTCAAGATTTGCCCGCTCATATAGAAGCATTCCAGCATCTGAACATTTTGACCCTCTTATTCTGGCTCCTTGGGAGACTCAGGAAACCCTACGTGACTCTCAGACGTATCAGCATTCCGACAACACACTCAATATCAGGAGCAAAAAATTTTCGGGACTTTGTCAGGTCAGTTCCACCAGCTGACATACAAGTTTACTCAGATGGTTCCAAATTACCAGACGATAGGATTGGAGGCGGCTATGTTATTTTCCAATTTAGGCTTCAAATAAAAACTGAGGCCTTCCCCCTAGGCACTGGGAAGGAGGCTTTCGATGCGGAAGCTCATGCGGCCCTAAAAGGAATTCAAGCAGCAGCTGCTGTCTCATCGGCACATTTTGCAAGTAATGTATGCCTATTTGTTGATAACATCGAAGTAGCGAGAAGACTCTTCACTAAAACCACCAGCATTTCGTCTCAAAATACTTTCCTGGATGCTTTCGGAATGCCTAAAAAATGGAAAGTCCGGTCTAGACTCCCTCACACGTCTGAGGGTAGCATTAAAACACGATGGATCCCTAGCCATTCGGGGATTGAAGGAAACGACCTCGCCGACACCCAGGCTAAGAGAGGCGCAGCGTTGCCTGCCCAAGATTTCCGAGAAAAGTTATCGATCACGTCACTTTCTAAGTGGCTTTCGACTCAGATGACCCAAGCGAGGGAGAAATGGTGAAAAGATCACAGACCCCCTAGCTACGCGAGATTTGAAATAAAAAATGCCCATGCTTTCCCAAAAGAGCTTCTACTTGATAGAAAAGCCCTGGGACAAATTATTGCTGCTAGGACTGGCCATGGGGATTTTGCTGTCTATCATACCCGATTCAACCACGAAGAGGCAAACAATAACTGCCGCTGCGGGTCTCCAAAAACCCCGACACACTTCCTTTTCTGCCGGATACTTCGTCGCCGCCCCGGACGTCCTAAAGGGCCCATAAATTCGCTTCTACCGAACCTACTTGGCACACTGGAAGGAGCTCTATCTTTAAGTAAATGGTTGGACCGTGCCCGATATTTTGAGCAAATTTGCCCTCGCTAGGGGAGCTTTTATTCTAATTTCCTTTTATGTTTTTTTTTTCCCTTTGTCTGATTGGAGGCTCCGGAGGTAAGGTGGAGCGGGGGAGTGAAACTAACTGATCACCAGTCAAGAGTGTGTGGATGACTCCTGAGATATTTTTTATTTTTATTTTGCATATTTGCATACTTCCATTTTGTGAGCAGTTTTCAGATAACGCTGCACAGCCATGTAAATTAGACTTAGCAGTCCTTAGATCTAGGGTTCTGACTCTAGCGTCCTATATCCCAATTAGGATAGATATCACGTGCTTCTGGGGCACATGATCATCACCCCAGACGTAAAATAGAAACAACAACAACAAAAACAACAACACAGTCGTGTCATTGAACCTGAGTTCACCATCAACACAAAATCATGCCTCCAGCAAGGCAGAAAAAGCTCCGAGTGAAATCTCAGCCCTTAAAGCCGACTACCTCAGCAGGATCTAAAATCGTGAAAAACCGCGACTCTAACACCAAAACGAAAGCCTCCAGAGAAGCCCTGACCCTAAAGCCCCCGCTCAGGATAGAAAGTACGAACGAAACCCTTAGCGAAGAGAGTATGGATATTGTTTCTGACACTGAACTCTCATCAAACCCTGACGACGAAACTATGGCGGACGACCTAAGCCCTCCTACACCGTCGCATGACCCACAAGATTCACAAAGCAAGGCAATACCGAACCCAGGGCAGGCTTCTCAAAGCCTTGCAAGCTCTATACATGCAGGCCCTGTAATCAGAGGCCCCACCTCCAACGCTCGAACATCTAAAAGCCAGCCAGCCGTGAACAAACGGCGGGTTACCTCGCAACTTCCTTCAAGGACTATCAACGAGTTCGCTGCAGCGCTGACCGCTTGGCAGAATGCAGGGGCCAGCCACCTAAAAAACCCCCCCCAGCTATCACTGCAGACTTGCGAGCGATTACCACTCGAAGCGCTGCGCGCGTTATCGCTGTCTTACCAGTCTTCGACGAGCCTCACACTCTGAAGAGCTCTCCGAACCAGAATACTGCCGCCGCTAACATACCGGACCCAAGAGCCCCAGACCAACAATCCCTCCCTAACGCATCCCACTGCCCTCTAGGTACGCAGAAAGATAGGAGAGACACTCGCGCCTGCTGCGGCCCACTCATATGCAGCTGCCGCTCACAGAGGTATTCATGCGCCAAGTCTGAACAGAAATGCAAACAAACCCCCTCCCACTACGCCAAAATCGGACGCAAGAGTCATTGTCAGACTGCCTGCAAACCACCTATTGCGCAGCGAAGACCCCTTTCTCGTTAGAACCAAGCTACGCCGACTCCCAAGTCGCCCAGAGCTTATCAAAGACATCCGGACTGTGCCAACAGGGTTAGCCTTAGTGGCCCCCTCTCCCTCCCAAGCACATGACCTGCTAGAGGCAGCCAAGGCCTTAAAACCAATTACTGGTGAAGCAATAGTGGAGCGTCAAGAGAAGCGATTGACCTACTTGCTTGGCCCGGTACCAAAATACGGGTATAACGCCCAGGGAAACCGCGAGGCTCTTTCTGTTGGTATAATTTGGAGTTTGGAGTCTCTGATCATGTATGGTAATTTTACGTAATAGCGATACCCTGTATATATACTTTCATAGCGTAAGGAGAAATTGATAAATCAATTTGCAATACGATTATCGACAGTACTGTACTTGGGAACCCGGTGATTCCAACACTAATTAGTGATATCACAAATTAGGAGACCGGAATTAATCAGATCAATCAATAGTGAATTAGGTATCGCACCTCTCTCACGGCGACGGATTAGGAAGAAAGATTCTTGCCTCAGTTGGTATACATTCGAAGAGTTGAAGTTCAAGGTATCGCACTCTGTATTTCATCTAAGACCTGCTGCTCTAAAACTACCAA
Organism: Podosphaera xanthii; assembly: GCA_028751805.1. NCBI lineage: Eukaryota > Fungi > Ascomycota > Leotiomycetes > Helotiales > Erysiphaceae > Podosphaera > Podosphaera xanthii. The sequence continues at coordinate 4,337,040 of JAPWIX010000001.1, read as the reverse complement.
AGCGACATCGACCTACTCCAAGTATCCAAAATACTCAAGATGTCTGACAACTCATCCACTGGATCCGCCCTCATCAACAAAAACGACCCATTAAGCCTGAAAATCAATTCGAGTCTGGCTTCCCCTGAAGACCTAAAATATTACGGCAGTACCAAATTACAATTTTATATCGACGAAGACGCGTTTGATGACGATCTCTACAGTCTTTTCCATTATGACTTCATAGGCTAGGAATCCTCTCACTTCGAATATTGCGGACTACGACTTGTTCAAAAGTTAAGAAAGCTCCTTCGTCAAGGTGGCGTCTATATGGCCAAATCAAAATCGGACGAAGTGTTCAACGATTTAGCAAACGCTTTAAAGTTCGACTACAAACCATGGACAGAAGACCAAAGACTGAACGCTTTACGATAAGATTCGGCATTTTCATTCACATCGCCCAATATATCATGCAAAATCAATTCCAACCCTGATCTCTACAAAACCGCATACTTTAACAATCAAAAGAAAATCACAAACATACCACCTCCACCGTCAGTTAAAATTAGCAACAGTACAATTTCGGCTCCCGCTCTATCCAACAGCATCCATCAAACCCCGTCAAAATTTTATCCTCAAACATGCCACAACCTCCTAAACCAGACATAACTCCCATCAACGACGAAGTTACTTCCTCTTTTCATCAATACAGAGATGCCAATGACATTAGCCGCTCACTTCAAAACCTGTCAAGATTCTATACCGATGAGACAAAGTACGCAGGTATGGATGATAGTTTGGATTACAAAATATCAATCTTCTACGAGCTCTGCAGTCGAAATGGAATAACACAGGAGTACTATACCAAAGCATTCTCAACAATGCTCAAAGGAGTGGCTGCCGATTTCTATTACTCGAACCTTAGTCGTTTACCCCCAACCTTTGAGGGACTGTATCAGATGATGAAAACTAACTTTGAAGGTGATGAGTACCATCACGCATCCAAAACAAATGGAACTCGCTCGCCCTACAAAATCTAATTCAACAAAACCCCCAGCATGATACCATTAGCTGCATGGAAATGCTGGCACAATCTTTACGAACCCTTCAACACAGTCTAGATCCCGAATTCCAAACAGATAAATTTATACGATTCAAAATAATTGCAGCATGCAAAAACGTTCCTGCTTGCGAACATACTTGCTTCACTCCTGCCTCAACCTTCTCGGCCTTCCTCAATTCTCTACGATCATCTATCATATTATACGACGAAAATAATCCTAAACCCTCGACAGGCGTCTTCTATACAGACCGAAAATTCCACAAAAATTGCCCTCAAGGGAGCATATCTCGTGAAAACTCACGAGGTCACAGCAGCACCCGGTACCATAACACCGATCGATACCCTTCAAAGACCAGATATCCCTCCAGACACCGATCATCAAGCTCCTCAAAATCATGCATTGTCTGCAACAAAGAAGGCTGTTGGTCCAACAAGCACTCAAGAGCTGAACGTGAACAGGCCTTCCAACACCCTAAAAGCCAAAAGAATAAATATGACAAAAGGTTCACCCAATTTGTTGCCGAGTATGGTCAGCCAAAATCAGCCTCCTCCGACTCAATTCATTTAAGCCAACTTATGTCAGACCTCGACCTCCCAAACCCCGAGGAATTTGACGAAATCTATTTCACCAAATTCGGGCCTTTCAACGGAAAGAAATACCTCACCGAGCTCAACAACAACGCCTACCTCCACACCTTAACCTCTTCTACAAATAGTCTCAAAAACCAAAACCCCGAAATCCGCTATGGTGATCGTGAATTTTTCGGCATCATGATTGATACAGGTGCCGCCAAGAAATCCACTATCGGACACGATCAATTCTTAGCCTTTCAGAAAATCACCAACGTTCAACTTGACACAACAACCGGCGGAGCTGCGAGAATCCAATTTGGTATAGGGAATACAACATCAATTGGCTCCGTAGTTGTTCACGCGCCCTTTGGCTCAGTTAAATTCCACGTCCTCAATGCCGACACACCTTTTCTACTCAGCATCGCCGACATGGATTTTCATGGCGTCTACTTTGTCACAGATCAAGATATCGAAGCAATGTGCATCCGAGTAAATGATGGTAAATTAATAATCTAACTATGAAGAAATATCTAACATAATGATGAATCCTCGTTGTGAAGTAACTAACAGAGGTCTTTATACATTTTAACCCTCAACCCTTAATTACTTCCTCCTCATTCTCGTAACCTTAGGAGTCTTCTCGAAGATTCCAGTCATTTCATCAGAGCTGCTTCACAAGCGTCCGTTTGCTTGTGCACGGAGCAGGATAATAGAATCTTCTCGAAGATCCTAGTTGATACATCAGAGCTAGTTCATGAGTAGCCGCCTACCTGCGCACAGACTAGAATTAGAGAATCTTCTAGATCACTCTGGTTGATCTACCAGTGCTAAGGGCGCTATGAAAGCATACGCTAACTAGCGCATGCTACAGGTAATTATTGGCTAACTAGCCGTTACATACTTTAACAATATTGACAATATACTCGTTTCCACAACTCACAAATTCCCTGTGACTCGCCGATTTGGACACCCGTTTCTCCTCTGGAAAACACGCCTACCTTCAACAACTGACGGACTCGGTCAAGAATGCTTTCTAATGTTAGGAATCCCATTGTGGGCAGGCAAGAACTCGTGTTTGTAAGATTTAATAAAGCTAGCGAGCAAGATCTAGCTACAAGAAAGTATTTAAATATACAAATTAAGCGAACACTACACTAAACTCCAAGTAATCATGACAAACACCGTTCCGAGGTATCTGTCACATGACATCTAACGTACACCGAAATCCGCCGACTTCATTGACGCTTTGGGCATCCAGCGGCTCATCGCCTCCAACGACTGCTAGAGCGGTCTGGCCACGATGACGTCAACTATGAAGAGATTCGGAAATTAACTCGCTTCTGCGAGCAGTGTCAAAGGTTTGGCAAATCCCCCGGCCGATTTAAATTCAAACTTCGTGACGAGATAAACTTCAACTACGCAATACTTATTGATATCATGTACATCAACAATAATCCAGTCCTATATATTGTTGATGAAAGCACCAGGTATCAAGCTGCCCAATGGCTTCGGAACATGACCTCCGAGCACATATGGGATACACTTTGCTACGCATGGATAAACACAAATCTAGGACCTCCAGATTATGTGATTACTGATGCTGGAAAGAATTTCGTCAGTAAAAACTTTGTTCAAAGCGCAGCCACCATGGCAATAAGGACAAAAGCCGTGCCTGTCGAAGCCCATTGGTTAATCGGGATGGTTGAACGGTACCACCATGTTTTACGACGCGCTTATGAAACAATAACTCGTCACATGTCCGGTACAAACCTAAACAAAAATATGCTACTCCAAATGGCTGTCAAGGCAGTTAATGATTCAGCTGGACCAGATGGCCTTGTTCCTACCCTTTTGGTATACGGGACCTTTCCAAAAATGACCGAATTTGATCCCCCGGCCCCTTCAATTACACAGCGAGCAACAGCTATACACAAAGCCATGGAAGAAATTGACAAGCTCCGCACTAGCCGACAAATAAAAGAAGCTCTAAACTCTCGCAATGGCCCATCAACAGTAGCGATTCACGACCTACCGCTTAACTCTGATGTCCTTGTCTGGCGAGAAGGCAACGCTAATAAAAATGGCAGATAGACTGGACCTTTTCCACTTCTCGGCATTGACGGCGAGACTTGCTCTGTAAATCTCCCCAGTGGTCCTACTAATTTCCGCAGTACAGTCGTCAAACCATTCTTAAAAAATGACCAGCTGAAAGAAAATAACTTACCTGAGACGACATTGCGAAACCCAGAAGCCCCTTTATCTCCCTCTCTAATTTCACCACGTCCTGCAACACCTCCTCCCTCCATTGAACCCCGCAGACAACTTCGATCATCCATCAGATCCCGCATAAGAACCAACCTATCCGAACTAAACCAAAACATCTCACCCTCTCATCCGGACCTTACATTCGTAAACAACATTCTAAGTTCACCAATCTTTCCTCCAGAAACTGCAAAAATTCCTATGCCATCGTTCGAAGAATTAAGGCGAAAAGAGCTTAATGGACTTTTAGAAAAAAGAACTTTCAAAGTCATCAACATCAATGACATCCCGCCAAATACTAGAATATTCAACTCAAGGTTTGCGGATGAAATTAAACACCCAGGAACTGAGAAAGCCTTCGAAAAATCTCGATTAGTTGACCAAGCCTACAATGACGATGGCAAACATACAATACTTACCCAGTCACCCACAATCCAACGTTCCAGCCAAAGGCTCATCCTTGCTCTCGCTGCTATCATGCAAAAGAGCAACGTCGGATTGTATCTACGTGATATCTCCCAGGCATATGTCCAATCAACCACCATTCTAAACCGCAAGTTCTATGTTCATCCCCCCGCTGAAATAAAGTCATCTCCAGGCACTGTTTGGCAAGTGCTTAAGCCCCTCTATGGAATACCAGAAGCTGGTAACCATTGGTTCAACACGTATCATCGGCACCATATCGAAAAACTCGATATGTCCCCTTCGACCTATGATCCTTGCTTACTCCATGGCAATGGACCATGTCTTGGAATAGTGGGCTTGCAAACAGATGATACGTTGTTCGTAGCCGACAACAATTTCGCGATGAAAGAACATGAAGAGCTCAAAAATGCAAAATTTTTGGCTAAAGACAGGGAAAAACTCACGCCATCATCGCCTCTCAAATTTAACGGGGGAATTGTAACATCGGACAAAGATTCAATAGCTCTTAAACAAGCTCAACAGGCCTCAAACTTAAATCTCGTCGAGACCTTCAAAACTGAACTGTCAGGTGCCAGAGGGAAAATACGAAAAAATGTAACTCCAAAAGACCAATATATCGCTCAGCGTGCGCGCGGGTCATATATTGCCAGTATATGTCAGCCAGAAGCCTCTTTCGACCTGTCTTTTGCTGCCCAGGTCGTTAATCCAAGGGAAGAAGATGCTAAACTCCTTAACAAAAGATTAAAATGGCAAATGAACAATGCTGATCGAGGAATAAAATTTGTCAAACTTGAGATAAACACTCTAAGGATTGTTGTTTTCACCGATGCGTCTTTTGCTAATAACGCAGACCTGACATCTCAAATCGGCTATGTCATAGTACTAGCGGATGGCAATAATGATGCTAATATCATTCACTGGTCTTCGGTAAAATGCAAACGCATAACTCGTAGTGTTCTTGCCTCTGAACTCTACGGGATGGCGCTTGGATTTGATACCAGCTCCGCCATCAAAACTACCCTCGGCAAAATCCTCGACAGATCAATCCCTCTGATTATTTGCACTGATTCGAAATCCCTCTTCGACTGTTTAGTAAGGCTGGGCACAACACGAGAAAAACGGTTAATGATCGATATTATGTCCCTGAGACAATCATACGAACGACGCGAGATCGCAGAGATCAAATGGATTGAAGGCAGCACTAACCCTGCTGACGCAATGATGAAGTCGAACGCTTGCTCAGCACTGAAAGATCTAATTGACTCAAACAAAATAAATATTAGAGTCACGGAGTGGGTTGACAGGAAATAAAGTTACAAGTGTATTAGGATTTTGAAGAGTTGCCAGTGTTGGTATAATTTGGAGTTTGGAGTCTCTGATCATGTATGGTAATTTTACGTAATAGCGATACCCTGTATATATACTTTCATAGCGTAAGGAGAAATAGATAACTCAATTTGCAATACGATTATCGACAGTACTGTACTTGGGAACCCGGTGATTCCAACACTTTCCCTCGATGAAATTCGACAAGAGCTCGAAGCTGAGAAAATAACCTCCGACTCGATTTACGCCATGTCTTGGACTCGCCGTTCCAATGAATACCTCCGCAGTAATGGTACAATACGCTCAGTTCTCAAAGCCTCAGCCATCAAGAGTCTCCCCAACAATGTGCGTCTTTTTGCCCAAGCTGTCAGACTCAGGCCGGCCAATGATCGACCACTACTTCCCTCCTGCTCTAAGTGCTATGGATTCCACAACATAAATGCATGTACTCATGGTCCCCGCTGCAGGTTCTGTGCCGCCGAATCACACACTGGTCCCTGTAGTACTCCTCATAAATGCCTGAACTGCCTTGTATTGCGATTTGTGCTAGACCTGGTGGTGTAGTTGATCACAGTTTGAGAGTACGTCCTGAACTGCAATGGTGGCTTGCTATGGATGCGATTACAACAATACAATTTTAGGGTGGTATATAAGTTGACACTACTATCTACAAAGAATGTGTTACAGTTCTATGTGTGCCAGCAATCGCTTAGATCTAACTAGTGGGTTGACCCCTAGTTTACCTCACTCCCATGTTATATCACGTGAGGTAGTATAACTACTCACAACGAAGTCCCCAGATTTGAACAGCGTTAGATCACAACACTTCCCCTCGCTTTGCACATCTGATATGATCTGAAAGTCGGTGATGTATAGATTTGACAAGAGACTTGGTGAGTAGATCGGCAAGGTTGTTAGCTGATTTCAAGTGGAGAAGTTCAAATTCTCCTTCGTTAAACTTCTCACGAACGTAATGATAATGTACGTCGATATGTTTCGAACGACCGTGAATCCGCGGGTTTCTTGCAAGTTCTTGGGCTCCATTGTTATCAGTGTAGAGCATTGTGTCATACTCTTGGCGCAGTTGTTTCAACTCAAACTTCGTCCAGGTAGTTTGGCGTGCAGCTAGCGACATGGCCATATATTCGGCTTCTGTAGTTGATAACGCTACAGATCGCTGTTGTTTGCTGCTCCATGATATTGCAGCATTGCCAAGGCGAATTACATATCCTAATGTGGATCTTCGAGTGTGAGGATCATCAGCATAGGATGCGTCGGCATACACCTCGAGTACTCTGCTGGTTCCATGCGGGTAAAACAAATCCCAATCGGTTGTTCCAGCTAGATATCGAAGTGTTCGTTTGGCGGCTCGCAAATGACTTTCGTTCGGGCAAGATGAAAACTGGCTTAAGAGTGTGACAGTGTAGGCTAGATCAGGGCGACTCCCTATGACAAGATACATAAGGGATCCAACAATGGCTTGATACTCTTTTATATTTCCGAGACGTTCCTCTTCAGTGCCTTTGAAAAGGGTGACGTTTGGGTTAAGAGGAGTACTTACTTTGTGAGCAAGTGTAAGGCCAAAGCGTTCGAGAATCTTCTTTGAGTATCCTTGTTGAGAGAGTCGGATACCTGTTTTTTCTAGTTTAATCTGTAGTCCAAGGATGTAATGAGCATTTCCTAAGTCCTTGCAATCGAAATCTTTTCTGATACATGACTTGAGGTTTTGGCTAAATTTATTATCTGAACAAAAGATTAGTATGTCGTCGACGTATATCGCTACAAAGGCGTTTTCTGTTGGATGAACGAAGACGCATGGGTCAAAATCTGCTATTTCGAATCCTTTTTGTTGAAGTGATGTCGATATGCAGGCGTACCATTCACGGCCTGATTGTTTTAGGCCGTAGATACATTTACGGAGTACAGCACATTTTCCAGATTTTCGGTATCCTGGTGGAAGTTCCATGAATATTTCTTCCTTCAAAGAACCGTATAAGTAGGCCGAGTTTACGTCCATTTGTTGTGGTATCCATTTATTTTGGGCAGCGATGCGAATTAACATGCGAAGGCTTTCGTATCGAGCAACAGGGGCAAAGGTTTCATCAAAATCATAACCAGGAATTTGACTGAATCTTTGAGCTACTAGACGTGCTTTGTACCTGTCAATTGAACCATCAGCGTGTCGCTTTATTTTAAATACCCATTTAGATCCAACAACATTTCGCTGTGACGGCCGGACAGTTTCATCCCATGTGTGCTTTTGTTTTAAGGATTTAATTTCCTGATCAATCGCTTCACGCCAGCGATTCGCATCAGACCTTTCGAGTGCCTCCTCGATTGTTGTTGGTTCCTCATTTGTTTCCGGTGCAGCTTGTGCTGCAAGAGCTACAACATTATATTCAACTTCATCCTGAACATTTTCTACATGCACCAGCTGTCCATGCTCCAAGTCATGTTGTTCCCTAGAGGGTAGCTCGGGGCCATGAAATATAGGTGAACCGTATCTTTGAATAGGCTTTGATGACCTTTTGGGTCGACTATGTACTGATACTTGGTTTTCGCTAATTTCGGAGGTTTGGGGTTGTGCGTTTGTGTGCGTTTGTAATAGTGGTTCTCCATGATGATCATGTATTTGCTGCAAATTGGATTGCAATGATGTTGAGGGATTTTCGAGGTTGGATGCTGTGTCTGAAGCTTCTGGTTGGTTTTCACGAGATATTATTTCCTGTGGGGATATTTCTGTTTCAGTCACTATTGTCTGTAAATTATTGCTTCGAGTATCAAGGGCGTTTCTTATATTTGCTTCCCCTGAATCGAGCGGCGCAAATTTGACGTTGGGAGATTCGATTACTTTATTTTTTGAAGGGATCCATATCCGAAATATTTTTGTGCTTTCCGTGTATCCCACAAACTTGCCTTCCATAGCTCTTGGTAGTAGCTTTTTTCCTGTGGGTCGCGAGTCCTTGTGAATATGAACAAAACAGTTTTTGCCAAAAGGTTGGAGATGGTGTATCGTGGGTTTAGTGCCAAGTAAGGCCTCATATGGCGTAGTGTTAGGAGGTAGCCGTGAATGAGGAAGGCGATTTTTGAGGTAGCAGGCGGCTGAGATTGCCTCCGCCTACAGCGTGGTGTTAAATCCAATTAGCATTGCTCTAGCCATGGTGGTTAATGTTTGATTATAACGTTCAGCTAATCCATTTCTCTCATGTTCATAGGCTGGCGATAATTCATGTACTATACCTTCATAGTTAAAAAGGGAGTTGACGGCTTGATTGACGAATTCTCCTCCACGATCAGTTCTCCAACGTTTGATACTAGTACCAAATTGTGTTTTAACAAAGCGAATAAAATCGAGCATTGTTTGTGCAGTATCATTTTTTCTTCGTAGGAACTTGACCCAGGAGTAACGTGTTTTTCCATCAATAAAGGTAATATAGTATAGGCTTTGGCCAAGTGATGGCACAGAGAATTTTCCGGATAGATCTGAGTAGATAACATCAAATTTACTGGCTGGGATTTCATGGGTTGATTTTGGTACAATGTGTTTAGATTTAGCTTTCTCACATGTTGGACAGTAGAAGTTTGCAGGCGGTAAGGGAAGGTTGTCGCAATTATTGTACAGTTCAGAAGGGCTTTTAATGGCCGTAGTGCCTGGGTGCCCCAGCGCTTCATGGAGATCAAAGTAAGTGGCAAAATTTGCATTATATTTCTTCGTCTGTATATAATATGCTTTGTTTCCCGACTTAGCCCACAATACTTCATGCCCAAACGAATCAATTAAAAAAATATTATCTTTTTCTCCTCTCAGTTTGTATCCTTGCTCCTTTGCTTTATCCCATGAATAAAGTCTCGTCGTTTGGAATGATGGTACCAGCATGACATCCTGGAGGACAGTATTTAAAACTTCTCCCGTGCTTATCAAAAGGTTTAACCTTACCGTGCCTTTCCCAGTTATGGGGACGTATGTGTTGTTAGCGATTTTGACACTTTGACCTTTAACTTGAGTGAGACTTTCAAAATCGCTTTCACATCCAGTCATATGTGTTGAAGCGCCAGTATCGAAGATCCACTTTGTTGAAGTGACAGTCGAAGAATTGGAAATGAGTGCATGGTCTGAGAATTCACTTTTGTGAGCTGCAGCTCCCGCAATTTCGTTTGACTTTAGTACTTTTCGCTGGTTCTTCTTTTCCTGGTGTTTTTTCAACTTTTGGCAGTTGGTGTATAGGTGACCCTGGTATTTCATCTTTTTGGATTTGCACCAAGAACTTTCTTTTTCCACTTTCTCTGTAGATTTATAGGCTGTATGTCAGGAAAGCCTCTACTGTATAATATATATATGGAGATTGCCAGGTCATAGTGTTCTATGATTCTGGTCTGGCCTTTTAGCCGAGTGGTGATGCATCTATCTCGTGTATCATGTAGGATGGCAACCTTTAGCCTGACACCCACCTTTCGACCCCTCTCTGTCCCCACGCTGTCTACATACTGCTTATGACACTGTATTATCTTTTGAATAATCAGTTGTACTGCCTGTAAGATCTAAGAGCCTAGATTGGACGTCTTCAAAGCTTGTGAGCTCTTTGGTGGCAAGATTATCGACGAGATTATCCATAGTTTTTGGTAATGAACATAAAAGAAATGCACCTTTTATTTCATCATCGGAGGTGAGCGTTCGGAGGGTTCGGCCTAAAACGATTTCGTTGTTTGCGAGCGTTGTTTTAGACGATTCCAGGAGGCTGTGAATTTTGAAAGGTGATCAGGGATGCTTTCCCCATCGTTTAAAGAGAGATTGATGAAGTATTTTAATAGTGAAATTGTTGTGTTTGTCGTGTCGCGATCATAACGAGCCTTGAACAGGTTCCATGCCTCGTGAGCTGTGTGGCTGTCAATCACCACTGTTTGTAGGTCCTCATCTACAGCATTCAGGAGTATTTTGCGCAGTTTAACATTTTGTCGCTTCCATTGTCTCCATCCTTCTGAATCTTTAGTCTCCGGTTCTGTAATTTCCCCTGTTATGAGTCCGAATAATTCGCTGTCTTCCAACACAATTTCCCAAGCTCCTGCCCATCTGCGGTAGTTTTCGCTCCCGGTGAGAATAGGCATCCGTTTAAGGCTGGCTTGGATTGTTGATGAAGCTGGGTTCGACTTCGGTTTAACATCATCGGACGAGGTGGACATTTTGTTAGGGAACTGAAGTTTAGATGAAGGGTATATACAATGGATGATAAATGTTGACCTAAGCTTCCGGGCTATAACCTATTGCGATTTGTGCTAGACCTGGTGGTGTAGTTGATCACAGTTTGAGAGTGCGTCCTGAACTGCAATGGTGGCTTGCTATGGATGCGATTACAACAATACAATTTTAGGGTGGTATATAAGTTGACACTACTATCTACAAAGAATGTGTTACAGTTCTATGTGTGCCAGCAATCGCTTAGATCTAACTAGTGGGTTGACCCCTAGTTTACCTCACTCCCATGTTATATCACGTGAGGTAGTATAACTACTCACAACGAAGTCCCCAGATTTGAACAGCGTTAGATCACAACACCTTGGCCCTCATTCGTCAGATGAGAAGAACTGCCCCGCTCGACCTCGGCGGGAGAATGGAGTCTTTGTACGCCCTGATAAGGGAAGACTACAGCATATCCGCCGTCAAGGGCATAAGGCTTGGCTAGCCGTACACCCTTCAGCTACAGCTCAGACATCAAATGAATAAATCTCCACGTAAATCTCAAATATTGATATGCAGCCCTGTGTGACTCCTATTTCAACAGAGGTCTGTTATGCCGAGCTTCGGTGAACGTGCTCGTTCCGGCAGCAGGAGCTTAGACGGAGCGGTACACGGCAGAGTACGCTGGGGTCACGGAAGAGCCGATGCGGCTGCAGTCGGGCTGGAGTGTTTGGATAAGTTAAGCGATGTTCGGCACACAAAGAATATCTGTGTTTGCTGCATTTGATCTGGTCACACACAGACATATTCTTGGTATAAATAGGCTGAAGTCTGCCACATTGTAAATATTTTTTATCATCATTCTTATCATCTTTTAATTCAATCTTACATTCCTGCCATACGCGCAATTGCCTGCTCTACTCAAGCATCTGAATCCTTTTAGTAACTCTGCGCAATTGTACGTACCCCATCATATACCTAGTAAAACAAGGTCAGCTCAATACCCTCCCCTCCTAGCCCGGAAGAACAACTTTAATGGTCCGAGGCCGTGGACACCAAAAACAGACAGCATCCTGCCTCTGCATCTTCCAAGTCAATGTTGGTAAATCGGGCTCAGCCCACGATGCCGCTCTTGAACTCGCCGCGCAATCCGAAGCCGATATTGTGATGATCCAAGAACCTTGGATCTTCTCTGACATCTCCCGAAAAACAACGAAAACTCATCCAAACTTTCAAACCTTCGCACCCTTTTCAAATTGGATTGTACGACCTCGCGTTATGACATACACTCGTAAAGGCCGAGGCCTCTCACCCTTCCAACCCAGCACCCACTCCCGTGACCTACTTCGGATTTGTGTTCAAAGACGGGGCAGGCGTTTGATAGACTGTTGTAATATCTACAACGCTCCGGCAGGCTCCTCTGAACCGGGGGAGGGTCTACGCCATTTACTTGCACTCCCAGAGAGCCCAGATATACTTTGTGGTGACTTCAATATACATCATTCGTCATGTGATCAAACAGCTAGGAATGACTCATCTGATGGTGACGCACTACTTACATTTACGATCGACAAGGGACTCCTACTTCTCAACCCCTACGGAGTGCCAACACACGACGCGGGCGCTACTTTAGACCTATTTTTCACCAAGCTCAACCCGAATTCTCCCTGTACTGTTCGGCATGATCTCGATGTCGGTGCTGACCATAGGACATTATACACGCGAATCCCGGACAAAGGCCCTGAGCCCCCCTCCCTAGGACGTCTCAAATATAAAGCTTGTGACTGGACCGCTTTCTCCAACTCCCTGAAAGATCAACTCACGATTCCTCCCTCGCTTAACCCGAATGTAGAAGCCACACTTCTGGTTGATATGCTTACAGTCGCCCTACAAGCCGCCTGTCCAAGGACTGGTGGACAATCAAAAGACGCAAAATGGTGGACCCAGGATTGCGGTAAGGCACATCGAGATCTCTGTCACTCCAGACGTCTTGGCATATGTTCAACGGCGGTACGTCGATCTTTTAATAAAGCCGTTAAAAATGCCAAGCACGACTACTGGTCTGATAAGATAGAAAGCGTATCTAACCTCCCTGATGCATACAAAATCACCGGTTGGCACAAAAAGGTGGCCCATTGGAATACTCCCCCGCTAGAAGGATCGGACGGTCCTGTGGTCACACCTCAAGCAAAAGCTCAAATGTTTCACAGCACTCTCCTAAGTAGGCACTCTGATTTTGAAGACATACCCGACGATGTACCATCTGTTCCAAAACAGAATCTACCTTGGCCCCCCTTGACAGACGATGAAATATACTGCTCCTGCTGTCAGGTCACTTCCTCAGCACCTGGGCCTGACGAAATCACAGTTACTGCTCTAAGACAGGCCTGGCCAATAATTGGAGCCCGGTTCGCTGCGCTTTTCTGTCAATGTGACCAGCTCGGGCATCATCCGCTCCCCTTCAAAAAAGCCAACGTAGTCATAATTCCGAAGTCAGGAGATCGAAATCCAGCCCTCCCAAACTCATACAGACCAATCGCCCTGCTCTCGTGCCTCGGAAAAGGGTTAGAGAGGCTAATAGCGCGACGGCTATCTTACCTGGCACTAAAGTACCGAATTATTGCCCGCGATCAGTGCAGCGCCGTCCCCCGCAGGTACGCTACTGACCTAACCACTGCACTCACCTGTGATATCCAGTCTGCCTGGGCAGAAAGAAAAGTCGCGGGAATGGTAATAGTTGACGTTAAGGGTGCCTTCAATGGCATACAAAAGGGACGCCTTAGCCACCGTCTCCGTAGCCAAGGTTAGCCCTCAAATTTAGTAAAATGGGTCATCTCATTTATGGAGCAACGCCAGGCCACAATCTCCTTAGAAGGCACTACATCTCCATCTTTTCAGATACTATGCGGTCTTCCGCAGGGCTCTCCAGTCTCACCTATTTTATTTCTCCTAGCAATCGAAGAGGCCCTCCGCCTTTCGCCCGGACGTTTCGGCTACGCCGATGACATCAACATTTTTGCCTCAGCACCCTGTCTCGCTGACTGCGCCAGAAGGCTTCAGACTAAACTAGATGAGACTTTCACGTGGGGTCGTAATAATGGCATTGTGCTTGAAATCCGGAAGACTGAACTACAATACTTTCATAGAAAGCGTAGGTCGCCCACAGAGCCTAGCTTATACGCCGAGGGAAACGAAATTAGACCAAACAACTTCACCCGATGGTTAGGGGTCTTCTTTGATCGTTCGCTCCGTTTCCGGCATCACATCAAGAAGGGCTGCGAGAGAACCGTAGCCTAACTAGCCACCTCAAGAGACTCCAATCAACGACCCGTGGGATTAGTCCCTTACTCCTCAGACAAGCTCTACAAGGAGCCGCTCTTCCTACCCTCCTCTATGGAGCTGAAACTTGGTTCTCCAAAGGGACACCGAAGAGCACTATCGCCAAGATACAGCTTAGAATGAATGATGCCGCACGGGCAGCTCTCCCAGTATATCGCACAACCCCAATTCCAGCACTTCTGCGTGAAGTCGGATGGGGTCCAGCCCTCGCCTGGCTCGAACAGCTGCATGATCGACTTGCGGTGCGCGTAGCCTCAGCAGATCCCCAACATCCATTACGTAAACGTTGGAATACTACCCACATGAGTGTGAAGGGCAGTCACCAAAATAACGTAACAAAAAGGAATGGTGGCCAAATACTGTCCATTTTCTATATGGTCTCCAAATGTGTATCGAGGAGGAATTTATAATATGTACATGATGTCCTTCGCACGACCATACCCCAAGATGCCAGATAATCTTCTGAATAAATTCTCTCTTCGCAACGTCTCATGAGTCTGACGTGAGTTGTTTCCATCCGAAACTCGCTGTGGAGACTGCTGGTACTAGGTGGCCCTGCTAACACAATACCAACACAATCCCTGATCTGTTTCGAACCATAGCTCCCATCACATGACCTATGATGTGTAATATTCCCGAGTGACTAATCAGAACAAAGAAAGGCGCAGCCCGTAACAATGAATTGGGTTCACCAAAGAGTGTCACCTGAGCTCTCGACCGATACAATAATCCCCCCTTGGATGCCAAGTAGGGAAGTAACCCTAAAATCCATTGGTGCGGTAGGTAGAACAATCGGAAAACAGGGGTTTAAACGGTGGCAGGCTACCTGCCTTCCTCTTGATTTATTTGTCTTCTCTGACGGCGCGCTAACAGGAAACCGGTCTGGTGCCGGGTATGTAATCTACCGGGGTCTTACACAACAGATTCACCAAGGCTCTCTCCCTCTTGGAAATTCCGCTGAAGTGTATGATGCAGAAATACGTGTGGCCACTGAAGGACTTGCCGCTGCTCTCCACAGCCCCATGGCACGGTTTGCTATAAACGTCACGGTTTGCCTTGACAAGCAAGAGGCTGCTCTCCGGCTCAAATCTAACGCTCCTACACCAAGCAGCTCGAAACTTATAAAGTTTTTCCAGGAGCTTTCGGATTCCTGGACAACGAGAAATCGCTGCTCCTTCACACAACCTGGCACAGTAGATATACGCTGGTGCCCAGCACATGTCGGTATCCTCGGCAACGAAACTGCCGACTCCCTCGCTAAGCTAGCCTGCGATGCCCCTGCTCCCCCCCCGCCCCATCAATTGCACGAGCAAAACGAAAAATCAAAGCACGTTATGAAGCCTTTGTAGCCACTTACTGGTCCAGGAATGCTCCAGATAGATACAGAGAGCTCAGAATCAAAGCGAATGCAAAAATCTCCCCAGATCTAGCGAGCTTCGATCGATGCACGGTTGGTTTTCTTCTTGCGGCCCGCTCCGGTCATGGAGACTTCGCAGAATACCATCGCCGTTTCCAACATCGAAACGCGCTCCTGACCTGCACCTGCGGGCAGGAGAAATCACCTGATCACTTCTTTTTCTGTCGACTAGGCCGAAACCGCGCTCGCTTAAAGGGCGGACCTCGACACCCGAGCCCCGGAATCCGATGGGTACTAGGCACAGTGGAGGGAGGAAAATCTTTCAACAACTGGCTTCAGGCTACTTCCTTTTTTGATGAAATACAGCTCCGCCGCTAGTATGTCCCGTTGACATAAAGAGCTCTTCTATCAGTGTTCTATCAGCCTACTATTTTCATTATTTTCTTTTGTTTTTGCTAGATTTTCTTTTTCTTATGCTATAAGGTGTAACCTTCTCGTCGTCATTCAACTTAATCCTGTTACAGGGTATCCCCTAAAATATTATAGACACGTATCAGTCTATAAGTAAATCATTCAGAGACCCAGTGGAAGGGTGCTCTCTATATATTTGTTTTAGGTAGAAAGGTCCTAGGCAGAGAGGCCTGAATCTATGAGTAGAAGCTGGGTCCTTCGGGGAACTGGCGCGTCGGGTAGCTATTATAGGCTGAGCTAACCGGCACATGTCACTTTAAGACTCGTAGCCGTGCGCCGCCACGACGCTAAGTAGAAAAAAAAAAAAAAAAGAAACAGTATAATCTCGCTATAACAATGTGGGGCAAAACTTAACCAAGGGTTCTTGTTGGCCAATTGAATTGAATCCTCCAATCGGGAGCCTTGGTTAAGTTTTGCCCCACATTGTTATAGCGAGATTCTACTGTACTACTAATCGGCCCGAGGCTGGCAAAGACGAACTCTTAACCTTCATGCGGTGCCGGCTGTAATCGCTCAGTGTGTTTGCTGCACATCTGAGATAGCCAAGAAGAGTCGCAATCAGATCGAAACCAACGCATGCGCTACATCATCCTCTGTCAAGTTTCACCAAGGCGTCAGTCAATCCAACCCGAAGAGACCACTTCTATCGATCCGTCGCCTTCCACTTCCCGAAGTATCGAACTGCGAACCCCGCAAACTTCTTGGACGACCGATCTATCACGATCTCCTGCGTTGCTTCGGCGCGCCTCCATCTACAAACCCACGATGCTACAAATACCCGACGGAGGAAGAAAGTCGGAGGGCACAAAGATGGAAGGTTGTAATGGCTTTGGAAGGCCAGGTTACGGAGGGAATGTACGAGAAACGTAGGGATAGGGAGTTTGGCTAGGGAAAGAGACGGGATAGTTTTGGAGTGAGGATGCCTGATTTTGACAATGGAATTTTTGACTTTGGATGTGTTGTGTGTGCCGAGGTTTTTCGTATCGGTTGAGTGCTGTTATCACTTTGTAAACTGGCTGCGATTCCTTTATGAAGGCGAGACAAGCGGCTTCGGTCGTGACGACGGTACTCGGCGCGAGTCGGAGTACTGTTGGGAAATCTCTATGTTGCGTGGACGTTCGCGGCGGAGAGGAAAGGTGAGATGCATTGCGTCGAGCCTTTGGCACTTTTGTCTTTTTTTTTAAGCAAGTACTGGCTAGCAATAGTCAGGGAATTCGGTAGTTTAGAGTCTCTTGGGATCGGCTACCCGTATCACGCCTCTTGGGTGCAGGGCTTGTGCACGATACACCATGAATTTAATCAATCAATCAATAAATCATATTAATCAGCCCGAGCTTTAAGCGAGCGAGTTAGGGTATAAATAAAGGGTTTTCTGCAGCACATTGTAGATCACTACCACATTTTACTATAGTCGAGCCCCAGCTATAACGATCTATGTCTTATCAATATTATCGTTATAGCGATATTTATTTCTGGCACGAGCTAATTTTACTTACATTTTACGATATTCGCGATATCGATTTGATTTCAATTTACCCGATCAGGCACCCAAAGGGTCCATGCAGGTGTCTATCAACTATAATATGTACATGAAAGGGAAACCTTTATGGTGAAAACCCTCTCCATCTGTAAAATTTGGTCTGTAGTTCTTCTGTTTACCTACAGGAAGTGCAAATACCACTGTTCTTTTCCAATTTAGCTTTCTCTCCCCTTTTTCATACCTCTGCTCGTTATAATATTCCTTTTGTCGCCCTGATATTCGCGATATCGTCTCCCAATTACCGAATATCGTTATAACAGGGGCTAGTTAAGCGAGAACTCCGGTGGTTCCGCTGCTAATATAGTGGTTTCTCGCTGTAACTGTGTGAGATACTACATCTACTAATCAATTGTGTAGAACAAGAAAATCTCTCATCAGATCATTCAAGGGTTCTTTTTTGAAATCATGTTGTATTCAGCCTAATAACTGAGACAAAAGATTTAAATACGTTCTTCTTTTATACCCAATATTCCAGCATCCTAAACTCCGATGAAACCCATACCCCGCTAGTACTAATATTGGCTCACAATAAACGATTTAAGGGGTTCAGAATTTGAAGTGTGAAATACAGTCGTCCCTCTCTAACTCGATAGTGAGTCCCGGTATAAGTTTTGAAAATATTCATTGAAATTCAACCATTTACATTTGCAATACTTATCCCTGCACGCAAAATGACCTGTAAGGGTAAGTGTTGCAAATATAAAAGTCCAAGTTATGATGAATATTTTCAACACTTACGCCGGGACCCACTATTGAGTCAGAGAGGGATGACTGTATAAGGGAAGAAGGAAAACACTTACGGACGCTTGATACTTGCATAAGGTAATTAAAAGCTTATGTAATAAAACTATTATGTAATAAAACTATTATGTAATAAAACTATTATGTAATAAAACTATTATGTAATAAAACTATTATGTAATAAAACTATTATGTAATAAAACTATTATGTAATAAAACTATTATGTAATAAAACTATTATATAATCCAATTTGTTTTACCAATATACTCGAGATATCGTTAATTTTTTTGGAACGGAAAATAACTTCTCAACAAGGGTTCAACTGTATTTAATATCTTAATGGTACGGTGCGTTAAACAACAGAACCGTAACGCGCCCTAATTTTTCGGGAACACGTGACTAATGCAACCTAATGATTTGTTTTTTTCCTTTCATATGTATTTGTAAGCAGAATTATGCTTGCATAAGTGGATACAGTCCGTAGGCGACATAATGATCGGCGACAGGGGTACGGGAGCTATTATATTATGACTCGGGTCGCCTAGAAGGCTCCAGAATACTGAGGAAATATTCTGGAGTAGTGTAGAAGATGCTAGAGCCGAGGCTGTGCAGTCTGATGTTGAATAGCTCATGTATGGCAAGGGATCACAGAAGAAGATTTAGGGCTAGCCTAGGTGGCTGTTGTAGATAACTGAAAAGCTTTGAATAAACTTTACGACTTACTAGTTCTCTCTATTTACTCTTTCTATCACGCGACACCCAACGGTTTGCGCAGTTTGCGCTTATAATATTGGATAAAATACGCGATTTATTTATGCACTATTGTCGCCATTTTGATTTCATCCTTCCGGCGCCGATTGATGACAATAACACAAACGGATTTACGGATTTATCATTATCTTGGCCTTTCTCTTGAAATTATTTAGGTCTAGCATGGAATCTTCAAAAGAATACTGCTCAAGCTGCAAGAGTTATCGTCCTATAAGCGACTTCTCGATGAACAACCAAGGCAAACGTTTGAAGACTTGCGCGAAGCATTATAAGAAACGTGCTCTATCCCATTTAGATAAATGGGATAGCTTCATATATGAAATCAAAGCTTGGAGTCATCCCGCATAATATTGCCCTTACCTCTTCCGCTATGAGCCTCGGTCTAACAAATTTATACAGGGACAAACGAATTTATTAGATATTGGATACGAGTTTGACCTTGATCAGTTGCCGGTTAATTTTGGGCTGCCAATCAAATTTCATAGTGATAATGTTAACGACGTGCGACCAATGGATAAAGTTGTTAGCTCCCTTGTTGGACTCAGAAGGGAGGCTGGCGGGCATAGATTCCGGCAAAAGAGGATTCATAGAAACACTGAAAAAAGCTACTATTACTACCGCTGTTCTCAAGACAATCGTCATGTCCACCGATCGCAGAAAGAAAGTAAACGCGATCGTTTTATGACGACGAGATTTCCCTGTGATGGCGCATTAGTAGCTAAACCGAATCTCGTCAAACGCCGGCTAGTTATTAGTTTGCATCACAACTACGACATACCATATGTCAGCATTGAGTTATCACCAGAGGCCAAACAATTCATCGAGCTGCGATGCACAAATCAGATACTTGCTGAAATTCATTGAGACCCCAAGGTGTCTGGTATTCCAGAAGTAGAAAATGTTGCCCAACATCAAGTATACTACCAATGGCAGTGTGCCAATTCAAGCTCGTGGCGACTTGACGTTGATTCATTTGTTTCTGCTGCCAAGTTCCTTGATAAATTGGGAAGAAAGTATCAGTATGCGACATACTCATCTGGAAATTTATATACTTTTGCGATATACAAACGCGGCACTATGTCTGCCCTCGTTTCAAAAGCCAAAGAATTAGTTATAGACGCTACATATGGTACGAATAACTCTGGTATGTGTTAAATTATCTAGATCCAGGACAGACTTAACTAACAAATATCTAGGCACGAGTTTGACTGCAGTGCTAGCTGTGTTTGACGGAACGGGGGCTCCTTTATGCTACCTATTTTCAGGCACTAAACTCCCGATCAGGCCTCAAAATCGACTTATCCTGGGGCAACAACCTGCATCCTTGAGCAGTTTCTTCAGCCTCTCAAGGACTTGGGATTCGCTCCCACGTTCTTTGGATGCGACAAGGATAGAGCTGAAATATCAGCAATCCGTAAGATCTGGCCTGACACTTTGGCTCAACTTTGCTTTTGGCATGCAAAGAGGGCAAATCGCAAGAGGTTAGGGGACGCCAAAAAGACGATGAGCCAAAAAAGCTATTTTCCGGCACAGGCTAAATCCTTTGTCCCGACCCTTGAAATATGCTTGGGATCGCAACCAATACTTTGACCTGATGACGAGCATCGATACGGTAAGTGTCACTGTGCATCCTTGACGACCGAATTTTCCGAGCTCGGCAGGCTTGAGATCGGGAATATAGCCGAGCGAAACACTGTATTAAATATGTTCAGTCGGAATTTCAACATGAATTCCATGATACCTGATCAGAATGGTACTTGTCGTTCTGACAATCAGATACACCTAGATTGTATCAATGAGACGTACACCTGGTGCCGGACCCGGAATTATTTCCGTTTGTGGGCATACCTTTTTTGCCAATTGGTATGCTCCTGAGAAATGGCAACTATGGGCGCGTGCGGTAACTCCAGAGAAGGTGCCGGTGCTTAAAACAACCATGATTATTGAGTCTCATTGGCGACGGATCAAGCATGATTATTTGCATAGATTCAACCGTTCGCGTATCGATTTGGCCTGCTGGGTCATAGTTACACGTGTAGTGCCTACAGTTCTGGAGCGGATGACGGTTCTTCTTTCAAAAAATAATCGAGTCGCCAGAGCTGCTTGGAGGAAGGACTTTAAGCGCGAGTGGAAATTATTGCAGATCTCAAGGGTAGATCCCGAAGATTCAGTCGATTAAGCCTAACCTCCCCCTGTCCGCCGCCCCAAATTCGTCTGCAAATTTTGCTATCCCAAAAATAAATTGCCTTGTTTCCACCCAAAATTCTATCAAAATGAGTCAACGTGAGAATTCCATTCGTAAAGCCATTGAAGCTTTAGAAAGTAATCCAAATTTAACTGTAAAGGCCGTGGCTACCGCGTATTCTGTACCAAGAAGCACACTTCGTGATAGACTCACAGGTAGTGACCCGCAACAAATAAGTCAACAAGGAGTGCAGCGGTTGACTCCTAATCAAGAGGAATTTCTTGCTGAGTGGATCCTTGATATGGATGCTCGAAGGTTTCCCCCTTCACACGCGAGAACACGAGAAATGGCTTCTCGAATTCTCAGTATGAATAAAGATACTGATCCACTCGGGAAAGATTGGATACCAAAGTTTATAAAACGGAATCCTAGAGTTGCATCTATTGTCGGCCGACGGATTGAGAGTTCACGAGTTGCTGGCACCAATCATACAGCCTTAGAAAATTTTTACAAACTATGCAAAGAGGTTTGAGATCGGTTTAGAATCCAGACTGTTGATATCTGGAATATGGACGAGCAGGGACTTGGACTTGGTGTTTGTTCAAACACTAAGGTACTGTCTTCTTCGAAGAAGACTCGTACGTTTGTTAAATCACCTCAGAATCGCGAGTGGGTTTCTGTTCTTGAGTGTATCAGTGCGACAAGCAGAATTATCAAGCCACTGATCATTTTCAAAGGGAATAGTCTTCTAACGTCATGGTTTGAAGAAAATACCCCAGATTGGACTTTTACAACATCAGAAAACGGATGAACAAGTAAATTGATCGCTTTGGGATGGTTAACTGATGTGTTTTTGCCTCAAACAAAGCCTGATGGAGTCCGCCCTCGGATGCTCGCCATGGACGGTCACGGAAGCCATGGGGATGTAGATTTCACGTGGGAGTGTAAAAGGAATAATGTTGAGCTTGTGTTTCTTCCACCTCACTCTTCACATGTGCTTCAGCCACTAGATCTTGGTGTTTTCTCCCCCTTGAAGTCTTGTTGCCGAAAAATATCACAGATGTCGCTCATCTTGATGACGCCGCGCCTGTCAAGAAGCAACGCTTCCTCAGTGCCTACAATCAGTCCAGGATTGAAGCTCTTACTGAAAGAGTATTACGTAGTGGCTGGAAAGCATCTGGTCTTGTCCCTTGGAATCCTGACAAGGGTCTTAATTCATCGCAGGTAGCTCAACCCCCTGAGACATCTCCAAAGAGACTATCCACACCACCTCCATCTGCTCTAAGGTCTGGAACCACTCGAATAGATGTTATAACACCTAGCAATTCGAGGGGGCTACTTAAGACAGCACAAAGTCTAAAAAAAAGGAAGAGGGAGGACGGCGAATGGATGAGATTAATTAGTAAAGCAGGCAAGGCCATTTCATTAGGTAATGCTCAACGAGCTCGCGATCAAGAGACAATCCACTCGCAGGAATCTCAGATCAGACAGCTATCCTCTAAATCTTCACGTAAAAGAATAGCAGTTGACCCAAATACTCGCTTTTCTTCAATCGAACAGATCAAGCAGGCACAATCTGAACAGAAGGCACACGAAGAACTACTAGCATCCAGAAAACCCGAATTGGAGCCTAAAAAAGCAGCAGCGGCAATGTCAAATGCACCTCCGGAGGCCTGTAAATTTGAATGGCAATTTTAGTTGATTTGTCGGCTTGGTGTTGACGCGATTTTCCAAATTTGGGGTGGCGGGAGGGGGGGTGGCGGACAGGGGGAGGTTAGGGTTACCACACAGACCCATCCAAATGGACTTGTGGGTGCAAAGGGTATCTACTAAGTCGGTTCTTAATCTGCAAGCATATCATGTCGTGTTTCGAGGAGGTTCCATAAGTGCCAATTTTTCGACGAAATTCGTCGTTAGAGACATTGTCCTTTCTGGGTGGAACAGCAACTGGTTATTCGCCCGGAATACAAGATTGAAGCGCCTGAAGCAGCTGCAAGCAACGATGATGATTCGGGATCCGATACTGATGCTGATAAAAGCAGCGAGAGCGAGAGTGATGTCGAGCTCGACATAATGGGAAATGAGATTAACGACACCACCGATAGTTCATCGTTGGATGATTCGGAAGAGATCGTTTCGTCGACGCTTGCTATTGCAAACATTCTTATGGAGCAAAAAGAAATTGGCAACAAAAAGCTCCTGAAGGTTTTCAAAGATAACGATGATAAAAATTTTCAATTTTTAGCTGAAGTTAGGCAGCGAAAGAGACAAAGAACCATACCTAAAACATACTCCAGAACAAGCATCCTGCGACAATTTATTATAGATAGAGTTTTAGCTTAAAATCTTGATTAAACTAAAGAATGTAGAATTTTCCTTCTCCTACATGTTCCTATCTAATCCTCTTTCTACATACATGATTATACATGTATATGATTACATTAGCTTCATCAGCAGAATCTTTGACCGAGATGTAAAGTGATTCTCCCCACTAAGAAAAGAATCAACATGCAATTTTCTTAAGAAAGCAATACTTCTAATTGGCAGACCAAAATACATTTCTTTGAAATTTAAAGTAGATTGTCAAGAGTTAAGATATAAGGTTACGTAAGGATAATGGACTTGATGATGATACCCACGGAGTAACGGCGTTACGATGTTTATTGATACAAATTTCTTCTGTCGCGTACACAAAGCGGACATATAAATTGTATTTGTAGAGTAGACTTTGCTCTCTAGATTTATTTCAATCTTTATCTTGAATTCTTACCTGTCTACATTTCTCTTTTTCTGACATAGATACATAGATATTACATTTAACCAGCTGCTTCGTGTTGAGATTTGATGATAATAAAGATTCTGAAAAATATCATCTCCAAAAGGGCTACAGGCATATGGAGGAGAATGGCAAGTTAGCAGGCAAATTACGATGAAATAAACGCGACTTTCAGTAACTTTGTGAAGAAATTACTGATTCTTGAAGTTTCATCGTTTCATGTACATTTTTTTTTAAATCATATCTGCGTATGCAGTCTGAGGCTATGACGCGCATGATTACGGAAGACATGTATATTTCGCAGAACGACTCAGTTTGACGTTTAGAACACTCATACTCAGATTTCATTTGCAGATATCACTACGAGAATAACGCCTTACGAAATGTACCCTCCTCCGTGAATACCCACCACAGGGAAAAGCGAGAAGAACCTATGGTTATCTGAGTATGCTTTCGTCATCCTGCGAATACATTATCACCGCGAGAGAAGTGGTGTGAGGGTCTTACTGGATTCGGACCAGCTTTCCCCTGTCTCAAGTGGGGCATGTGTCCAAGCTACCCAGACTCTACTTGGAAGAACGGCCCGGATAGTGTACCACTGCACCATCCGACCCTTTTCATGTACATGTACATCTATAAAAAAGTTGCTTACCGTAGAGGTAGTAAATAACGGTGTACTGGTTTACGTAAGAGCTTACTGAACAAATGTTCGCACAAAATAATGAGACTACATCCTTCAGTCATAAATTTGTAATCCGCGTATTTATTTATGCATTGTGCAAAATTCCTTAAGCCAAATAATTATATACCGTGTTATATCACGTGTTCTCGAAAAATTGGGGCGCGTTAAGGGACGTTCGTTTAAAACCTTCGATGTAGCGGTCGACAGATACTCACTATCAGGCTTCGTTGAGATACCAGTGAGAAATGACGTCAATATTACCGTGACAGTTAACAGTGGGTCAGACTTCACAATTATTGGCTGATAGCCCGCGGCCGCCAATCTTCTGAAGCCCAAATCGTATGGGTATGCGTGTTGGCCTCGCTCTCACATGTAGTTCTTATTCTCTGGCAAGGTTTCTTGCGCATCGTCGTCCTCGCTGTGAAGTATCGCATACGCTCTCAAGCGGGAAGTATTTTTATCTGTGAACGTTTATACCGTCGGTCCAACCATGTCAGCTCCAAACACAGCTCACAGCCGCACGACCGGAGTGCGCCGCAACCTCTTTCACCAGCACCTCAGTCGCAGACCTACCGTCACTTCTACATCGGCGCCGACCAATTCAAGTCTAGAGCATAATTCCGCTGAGATTGTGGTGCGCGACAAAAACGGCGATTTACATCTGGATGATGCTCTGCTACTCCGACTTGATGACAATGACATACCCCACGATGAGACCCATGAAGATGACCGTTGGTCTCCGACTTGCAATCTCTAAAGTCTCTGCTAATCAGATGAAAGATGACCGTCAGCAGCGTTTAAAAGATGCAATAAGGCATCATCAGAGGGATAAGAATCGAACACCTAGCGAACCTGCTGGTATGTCTTTCGGGTTGACTTTTATTTTCTGATTTTAAACTTTATCTGACAGAATTACTTGAAGCCGTTAGAGCGAACCTTAAAGCTAAGATGGTAGCATTAGCAGAGGATAATTGGCGGTACGAGGCAGAAGACAAAATGGCCTAATTGCTTTTAATAGCGTGTGCGAGATGACCTTTCAATGAAAATATACCCAAGACCAACAATGAAATCAATTCAATGATAATTAAGATTATAATTGAGTAAATGTATTCAAATTTATATACATGTAGGTATATATATGTGTATATATTTATATAAATATATTTTAGTCCAGACTTTCAGCTGCTGGCGGTTCCGATATCCCTATCCGCCGAGATTCTGGTTTAACTGATGCAGCTCCGAACATACTTCCCATAATGTCAAACAATGGATTCCCTTGCCTTGGTCGGGGAATACCAAAATATATTTCTCCAATTGATGATAAAACTTCCTCCCAGATTCCAATCTCTTTCACTTGAGGCGAATATTTGTTGTAGAGTCTCTGAAAAGCATCTGGAACGCCCTTCTGAACAGCACATAACAACAAGCCAAGGAAGTTTAGTAGTGGTAAACTGGGGTATACCCGTACCGTAGAACCGTTGGTACTAACCTCTTCAACGGCTAGATTACGATTTGTCGCACTCAATCTGCTTGTGAACACCTGAAAAGATTTGTTGGCATCGCGAACATTCCCTGAGAGCAAGTAAGGAAACACTACTCGTGCTGCGTACAGAGCAGCAGTGTGAGACTCATCCTGCATGTACCAGTCATACTCCAGATTTGCATATATTTCAGGGGAATCTTTGGTTCCTAGAGTAAGATGACGTTCAGCCTCGTAGACATCAAATTCTTCAGCGTATAACGAGCCTGCAACATGATGTAGTCCTGGTTCTCCAGCTGGATACTCTCCATACTTTGCTGACCATCTGGCACAGATTAGTTCCGGTGTGCCCATTAGGCTAGGAGACCAACCCAATCATCTCGCCCAAAAACTTCTTCCTCGTCGGCTCTTCACTGTCAAAAAGTCTCAGTAGTGTGAGAAGTTTGCCTTTATTGACTGGGTCCGGCTTCAGCCCGGCTTGCTTGTACACATCGACAAGCATCAAGCTTAAATCACCACCACTTCCTCCCTGACCAGCTTTAAGAAGAGACTGTGCTGCACCGAACAAGATATCTATAGCTGAGTCCCATTCTTTCGATCTGACATGGCGAGCCGCTACGACACGAGTTTGCTGTTGAGCCTCATAGAATTGGCCCTCGGAGATTCTGTAATCTTAGCATCAAAATAGTGGTTTCAAACACTAAACTTACTTTTCTTGCAGCCGAACAATGATCTTTTGGATTTTTGAACTCATTTTATTTCACGTTTGCACCGTTCGAGGTCACATTGTTGGCGGGGACTATGCGTTTACAGTATAATCGGAGCAGACAAAATCCGATGACCTAATCGCGATCTACACATACTTTATTGAAGCTACCTAATTTGGTGATGATTTATTTGTGAGTACCCACGTTTCAGGTACTTCCTTCTTACAATCCCTCTTGTGTCTGCAGGCTTTAGGCTATGACACGAATGACACTGGCACGGTACATGGAGTGATGACTCAACTTGATATGAGGGGCACTCACACCCAAATATCATTTGAAGACGGGACTCGAAGTCAGGCGCCTTACAGGCTTTCCAACCCTCAACCGTTTATATCTGCAGCAGGAACGCATTTCAGCCATCCACAACTATCCAGTGTGCCTCTGCCATCCTCACATACGTGACCAGGCGAGAGAAGTGGTGTGAGGGTCTTGCTGGATTCGAACCAGTTTCCTTCTATCTCAAATGGGGCATGTGCCCCGGCTACCCAGACTCTAGTTATGAGAACGGCCCAGAAGGTGTACCACACCACCATCCGACCCGGTTTAGGAACTTGCTCTAGTGTTATACCTTTGTCGGGAATCTATCACACCTATGTCTGCTTGAACTGTGTCCACTCCAATACTTCAAGCCCTCCTACTTCTCTCCCTAATTTGTAGCGCTACCGAAAAGGACTTGAGAATAGCACCTATGAACACCCCACCCTCACCCACTTCTATCACTAATACAAGGAAGACATATCTCTTTGGCCGGTGTGCACCATATTTCTTTTACAAAACCAGTAGAAAAATATTTTTCGTTCAGTTATGATCCTCACCAAATTAGCCCACCGCCACTTGGGCTTTCATGCCATACGCTCTCTTACATTGAATCATATATCACAGAATTAGCGAAAATGTGGTCGGAAACACGATTATCGCAGTCAGCCTGATAAGCAAATTTGTGCTGCATAAATACAAGCTACATAAGTTCTTGAGTTTGCAGGTGCTCTTCAAAGCTTAAGTTACATCACACTTGAATTACCCCCTATTTCTATCGGAAATATTTGGTTACTTAAGGATGTATCTTGCCAATATGAACGATGCTGGCAGAGCCCGGCGGCTAAGTAAGGCAAGAAAGAAATTAAAATATATGTGGGAATATTTTTGGCGATGAAATCGGTCTAAAGCTAAGAAAGGTCAACTAATTATTGACAGCCTTCTGATGAACAACCCCATCAAATTTTCTCACGTCTTCTTTCCCAGAGTTTCCCAGAGAACCGTTTTATGCGAATTCTCGGGCAATAGTTTTCTGAATTGTCTATCATGGTGCTGAGTTATATGCACCCATGGTTGAGATCTTCGACATCTACTTCTTTCGCGAGGCCAAGTACCGTTTCTTATGTCCTCTATATCTTGATTTACTGTCTCTCTTAAAGGTATTCCACGTTTGCTTCGGAAGCGTTCAACACCCTTCTCGCTCATGTACCATAAGAGCATTGTACAGGATTTTTATCTTTAGTTTCAAAAATTTCCGAGACAATAGTCGCGAGTATCAATGACCTCCAAGGATTTTTTCGCGACCTCCCACCCAAAGCCACATTTTTGGTAGAAAGTGAATGCTCAAAGCTTCTGGACAAAAGTGCCGGAGTTAACTAATTGGTTGTTGAACTCGGGCATTTAGCATGATATAAAGACTACATGTACTGAGCTGGAAAAAATAAAGTGGCTCACCATACTGAAATACATGTACAAGCTACTCTTTAAGAAATTTGTGCTCTCATATTCCTCTTTTCGGCCAAACTTGCCAATGATGCATAAACGTTCTTAAAAAATAAGTATATATGTGTAGGAAAATGTTTGATACTGCAACCTTCAGCCGGCCGTCACAAATCAAACTCGCGATATTCCTGTTAGAATTAAGGGAAGTTATTAGCGTCAGATTTTAAGCTGGATAATCACTTAACACTTGGATATTCACGCAGAAGTTCAAGCAAGAAAGTTGAGCGAATCTGTAAACTTGAGTGTTCTGAAG
Source organism: Podosphaera xanthii (assembly GCA_028751805.1). NCBI lineage: Eukaryota > Fungi > Ascomycota > Leotiomycetes > Helotiales > Erysiphaceae > Podosphaera > Podosphaera xanthii. Next base: position 4,308,117 of record JAPWIX010000001.1, on the reverse strand, counting down.
TTGTTAATTACTCCCACTCGTTACAGAGGTGCTACTTATACAAGTTCTCCAAGGTAATAAACTAGTGATTCAATAAAATATGTGTTATCACATTTGATTGCTGTAATTAAAATCCTACAAAAAGTCGCTATCGATTCCGAGGCATGCTATTTCCCGAGAAGCAATTTGGAGCTACACGAAAAGCGTTTACCCAGTAACACCAAATTCCAAGCAATTCCAACCAAAAGTAGAGGAGATCGTTCTTTTTCTTTTAAATAATCAATCTTGTGTATGCTGCCTGGGGCTTTGGCACTAAAGATCACGAAAGATACGTAATATTTCTAGAATGACTCGGTTTCGACGATCTGAACGCTCATACTCAGATTTCACTCGCAGACACCACTATGAAATTAATTCCTGTGGTATGTAATTTCTCCCGTGAATACCCACCACAGGGAAAAGCGAGGAACTCCAAGGTTATCTGAGTATAGTTTTGTCATTCTACGACTTCAGCATCATCGCGAGAGACTATGATTTGAGGGTGTTATGAGCTGCGCCTGTCTCATACTGTAGCTAATAGATGTGGATCCGGAAGCTGTAGGAAAAGGGGCATCCAGTGGTTAGATCCGACGCGCTAGGATGTTAGCCATTTCGCCTATATTCTGTGAATCCTGGTGACGACAATATCTCACCAATTGAGCGCATATAATTTAGGATCGAACTTATCTGTAGTTTTGGGTCAGAACCTAAGCTTTATGATCTATGAACCCAATCCAGGCTTCTCTCACTATGATGCGACGCTGTAAGCCACGAGTTAAGATCATCTTGAGGACTCGGAACCTCGATTCCTCACTTGTATATTGATCTTTGTAGAACAATGTAAATAGTTTGCGGTATCTGTATTTCGCGTCCAGGCGTGACTGACAGCCCGATTGGACTGGGCAATCTGCCACAATAACACGACAAATGAAGCCTGAAAAAGAGTGATTTGATCAGATGAAACAAAAATAAACTGGATAAACAGCAACGGTATACAATGTTCTTGGGTTGAAGGCTGAAGAAATCTGCGACCAGAAGGTATTGAAGAGACCCTGAAGTTGGGGGGGGATAATTTAAAGATATGGGGGTGGATGTCTTGGGATGGCAACAGTGGAGCAAGCCGTGTCGCAGGAAAGATGGATTCCAAACAGAATTTAGAAATTCTGGATAGTTTTTTCGTACCAACTCTGGATAAAACTGCAGGGAGCCCGATTCAGTACCTTAAACCGGGCTTATTTTTCAGCAAAAGAACAAGCCTAAGCAAATATCTCAGAGCACAAAAAGCTGGCTAGCTGCAAGAAAGATTATGACTCTGAATTGGCCTTTCCAATCACCAGATCTGACCCCCATAGAGCATCTTTGGGGTCGGCGTACGTGTCGACTTGGTGAGTATTCAGAGCCACCAAAATGTATACACGAATTTTGGGAAGTACAGAAGCAACCGGGCATGATTTAGACTCAGTATGATGTCAAACGTCAGTTGAGAGCATGCCGTCGGGTGTTGCGGTTGTTATAAAGGTCAAAGGAAGTCGTATAAAAGATTAAAAAGGCGCTCACAAAATCGGTCCAGTAATTGAGAATGTTAAGAGTATGACAGAATGCACAATCCTCATTTATTTTGCTTCAAAAACAGCTTCACTGTGGTAAAGTAGATGAACTTTTATACATTTCTACAAAATGTTGTTTTGATCATGTTGTAAAGTTACGGCTTAAAGTATCGAAAATGGCGATCTATTCGACTGCTTTTGTGAACTACTGTAAGCGCAAGTGCTTTCTAGCCAGATGATAGTGCATGAGGGAAGTAAAAATTAGGCAAAGTTCTCGAAAACGCGGCTTGGTTTAACGACATAAACATCCACTTAGACTATAGTTAGGATAAATTGATATCGGAAACAAAAATTGTTGGAAATCATTTCATGTTCCATATTAACCTAAAGATTGTTTGGTTCTCTATCTTAGTGTGAAAAAGGTCACGATGTTGGCGTGATGGCTCGCAAGAAAATGATTCCTGGATGAGCTATATATAATACTATAGCAAGCTGCTCATCAAACCAATGAATGGAATGCTTATCTCTAACACATGACCTGTTTACTACTTCCAATAACCATAACCTTCAATATAGTTCTCATTCAGCAGGAGTATTGTTCATATTTACATGAGTACTTAAATATTTTGATGTCTCAATCTGCATGGTATATATTCTCGTCAGAAAGGGGTAAGAGAAACTCGTGCAAAATAAGCAAGCCACGAGGAATTATTTTTGGCGTAATGTAGAATCACTCGTGCCATGGCGAACTTAATGATTATGAGTATAAAATCAATCTTATAGCAGTTAGTGTATTGATGTAAAAGTACAAATCTATTAAGCTTATTTTAAGGGTAAACGATGGACCGCGAAGCTGCGGAGAAAAAGCTGGTCTGAACTAAAAAATGGCCGCAAAGTAGCGTAGACCGTAAATTAAGTATCCAGATTAAAATTTTTATGTGTGTCAGTGGATGCGTCATTAAAGCCAAAATTACAACAAGCGTTACCTTTTATTAAAGGCTCTTATTTCACCCTGAATTAAACAGGGAATGGAGAGAGTCAACAATTGTAAGGATTACCAGCCAGAATTGCTAGCACATTCCCAAACATTCTCGATCAAAATGTCTCCGTCGTCCATATCGTCATCAAGGATTTCCATCTTCTCCAGCTCACGAGTAAAAAAGTCGTATTCTTCAGCTTGTATCTTGGGGTCGGTACCCATCTCATTCGGATAATGTTTCACATTATACCAATGAGTAAGGGCACGTAAAGCTTGCTCAAGAGGCAATGCATCTTCTACATCTGCATTGACGTCGCTACCAGCCAGCCAGTCGTCGCGAAGCTCAGGACGACAATGTAAATACACAGCTGTAATAACGCGCATATTTCCTTGGCGCCATTTGCGACCACAGTAAGGAGCTTGATTCTTGAACAGCTTTAAAGTATAGAGACGCAATTCTGGCTGGGAAATCTTTAAGGCTTTCTTGAGAATATTTGAAGATTTATATTGCACGAGGAGTAGATTTCGATGGGTTTTATTTTTACAAATCTTCTGCATGATACGAAGAAGATTAATATAAGAAACTAGATTTCGCTGGGAGAATTCGGTTATGAGATCGGAAGTTGAGTCTAAATTTGAAGGGTCAATTTCATCGGCTTCATTTCTGCAAGCATTTTCGTTTTCTTCGAAGGATGAAGCAGTAAGATTTTCAGCTACGGCAGAGATACTTGGACTTCGTCGACGCTTGATTGGAGGCGGAATGGCATTATCTTCATCCATCTCTTCCGATGTTGGTTGCAAAATTTCACCTTCAGAAGGCTTATTGTAGCTATTTGAATTGCAGTATGTAAAAAAGCTTCGGGATGTAAGTAGTGACGGGTTAGCTTTAATGATTGGACTTACCTCATTTCATCATAGTCCTTTTTACTATTGACAGCTTTTTCAATGTCTTGATGAGCGAAAACTTTAAGCACTAAGGGCAGATAGTTTGAATCGAGAAGTAGCTGAGCAAGATACTCAAACTTAAGAATATCTGTAACCATTAGAGAATTGACAGTTTTTTTGTATGCAAGGTAAACCAACGGGAAACTTTAAACCATTTCAAGAGAGCTAGAAGGATTCCAGATACAGCTTTCATCCTGATTTCTCGGGAGCGTACAGCATCTAATTCTTCAATTGAAATTTCACAGCCGAAGTTCGGCAGACAGCTATTCATTCCTTCCTGAGCCTTGTTTTGACCCTGCAATTCAACTTGTCGAGTACTTGCGTCCTTAAATCCTGGAGTAGCACCTTGATGTTGAAGACCTGATTGAGCAAGAAACGTAGTAACATTCGCTAGGATAGCTTTAAGCAGCACGATAACTAATGACTGCAAATGTGGAAGTGAATATTTCTTTCACATTAGCTGATGCAATGATAACTACGGTGAAACTTACATAAAAGCTTTCTACAAGTTCTAATTTTTCCTTGACTTCATTTTTAACATCTCCGCTGGGTCCATAATCAACACGTGCTCTTGCGGGCTTGACTTTAGATGTAACTTCAAGATCAGGTTCTTCGACATCATCGTCTTCACTCTCATCCCAACCTCTTTCAAATTTTAAAAATCTTTCTCTTTCGTCCCATAACTGTCTAATTGCTCTTGTCATGCGCATTCTTTTGGAAAATAAATCACCAGCCTCTAGAATCGACTTTGGAACATCACTTCCATTCCATTTGCGTCCAACTAGGAGTTCCTGGAGCCCAGCTTGACCCTTGCCACCAGCACTATTACTCGTGCTATCTAAGGGTGGATACATGAAGGGGAAATTCTGGTTGGTTTGGTAGTTCTGCCTCTTCCCAGCCTTCCCGCCTACAGGCGGCGATGGGGGAGGTGACGGCGCAGGAGTTGTAATGTGTACTGGTTGGTGAAGTATTGATGCTCCGCTTCCATTAATATCAATTGATGTTGGAATCAGGCCACTTGAGCCGGTAGTTGCGCGTGACCTATTAAATATGGGAGGGAGGATTGAAGTGTTATCCGGTTCAAGTGGAAGTAGGGGCTGAGGTGGAATATACGCAGGATACTTAGAGATTATCTCTTGACGGAAGATATGATAATCTAGGGGAGAAGCAGTTAATAACTTCTTGTCATCAGTTTCTGATTGTTGTGATTCTCTGGTGGCCATTTTAACAAGGTTAATCTCAGGGGTTCCACCAAGGATTAATAATAAAGATTTCCACAAGAGTAGAAAAATTCTTGTGTGAGGAAACTTATTGACTTCGTCCCATCTTCGACTGGCAGTGAACTTAAGGAGAAAATTTAGAGCATTTGAACCTATCTTCGAGAGGCAATTACGAGCCGATGTCAAGATGGCGGCTTCATGTCGAGCGCCTTCAACAATTAAATAAAATATCGTTGTGATACTATCAAACTCATTTTGGAGAAATGGCAGGTCATCCTCGATGGAAATTTGATTTTTCGGTTGATCACTTTCCAGATTTTCCAACGAATTTTGTAGAATTGCAAAAATTATTGAGATTCCGCCAGCCTTAGCTACGAGAGCTACCCCGGATTTCATACCCTGTAGATGTTCTTGTGACGGGGTTGACTTTAATGTTACCTGTCCGTTGCTATCCACAGATTCAGATTTTGCACTCTCATGCCAAATCCCGAGAACTATGTGTAAGATAGTTTGAAGGCTTTTACATCGCTTGCGTATATCTGCCGACTGTAATCCGAGTACTTGTTGCTCTGTGAACTTCTCATGGTCGCTGATATCGCACTCAATCCATTTCTTGTTACTAAATTTTTTCCAGCGTCTCTCAAACGTTTCTTTTGCCAGTTCAAGGCGTTTGTATTCCAATTGATTGTAAGAAAACCATTCTTCTATCTCCTCCGCAAAAGTGGCAGTGTCATCGTTTGTAAAAGCATAAGATGTTGTATCGTTCTTAGGCAGCTCGTTAACTATACGTCGTAGCTGTGTTAACGAAAGAGAATTGCTCGAAGGTGGCTTTGGGGGCTGGTGCTGCGGAGGTGGGGGAGGTTGAGTCTGATTCCCTGTTGATTGGGTTGGAATCAATATGGGAGTAGACTGCTGTGCTAAGACTTCAACATCTACGGGCCCAGGATCTGCGACATCTTCGGAAACATAATTAGGGGGTTCAGATGTCGGTTTGGAGGACGAAGCCGGGTACATACTGATCACCTAGGTTGACATATGGATACTGGACGATCACTTGGGGCTTTTTCTTCGTTGTGGGGTGATCAAGTTCAGTGGATATTTAAATTCATATCACTAAGTGCACCTGCAGGATACGTTCTACGGATAAGCACTCTATGGCATCACACAACAAGGTAATAGAGGAATGAGTATCGGGGCGAGTTATAAGTAGTAGATGTAGAGCCGCTGGGATTAGTCTATACTATTTAAATACCGCTCCACAGTCGTTCCAGTATACTAAATGTCCAGTCACTCCGCCATAAACCATTGAATGATGCCTGATGTCCAGTGAGATTTTTGGTACCTCTCGGAACCTACGGAATCTATACGAGGCTCAACAAAAGTTATGTATAACAGAAAACCTCTCAATAAATACACCAGCAATACTTTTCAAAGCAGGCAAAGCTATCACAGGACCTAATACTAGGGTAGATCAACTAGAAGCCGAGAATTAAAAAAAAATTCAACACAAGCTAGTCTTTTTTTCAAGTCACTCGCTCAAAAAGCGGGTTTTCATGGACTCATTAGAGCGATTCAGTTACAAATGTCACCGTTCAAGGTGTTGAAGCAAGGGGCATTTGTAATATCTGAAAAGTAGTTGATTATAAATACCTATAGAGGAAGAACTATGTACTTTGTAAACGACTAGATGTAAATAATTTTTATCACGACGCCAACCTGAAGTGCAGTTGCGGGCAGGAGACCTCTCCCACTCACTTTGTTCGCTGTAGGAGGCACGCAAATCAGATGCGCAAGCTTAGACATGGCGTAACTACAGATTCTTACACCAATCAACTTCTCGGACCAAACTGTCTTGAAAAGCTCAAAGAATTTGTTCAGGTCACAGATTGTTTTACCAGCCTACCGGTACACTCTTCTTCTGCTGGATGCGAAGATAGTGTTACCCTCTATTGTCAGGAATGAAAGGATGACGGGGCGGAGGTAAGTGTGAGGACTGCTGGCTCTGCTCAACTCAAAATAAAAAGTCTGTATATAAGTTGATTGTCAATTAGAGATTAATGCCCGTTCAAGGGAGGGAGGAGATTCATGCCAAGAACAGGAGCAAAGATATGGCTGAATGGAACCGAATTTGCGGTAGAGAAGAGGATATAGGTCGGCAAAAGGTGGCTGTGAAGATTGCAACATTCCAGGAATGGAAACATTCTTGGACACATCAGAAGAACTCTGGACATTCGACACCAGTGAACCCTGAGACATGGAAAGCAGCGAATATCTATATGGTGAAAAGGGTTAAGGATGAATCGGATGTACTCGATGATCAATACCAACAAAGAATTAATATTTTCTACATGAGGCCCAACCAGAGTCAGCATCTCTCTACTTATATGTACAATATCTCCTCGTATAACAATGTTTTCCAAGCTTTCCTCTGGCCCTCCTCGTATTTGCAATGCCTCGTTCGGCTCCCCCCAAACTCCGGAGTATTTCCGCTTAACCCCGTGGAGGGGCGATCGGCTAACTTACGAGTATCTGTGTACTCCTTATCTATAGCCGATACGCTTCAGCCTTCTCGTCATCTAATACTGGGCTGGTCCCTATGACCAGCTAACCTTTTCGGGCATAGCCCTTAACATATGGACCAAAAAACAAGCTGTTTCAAAATGAACTACAGGGAAGCACCAGTTCAAATCCATCAACTCTTTAGCAGGGCCCAAAGCAGTATCGCCAGACAGATAAGAAGCGAGCACATCGGGCTCAATTCTTATCTATACAGAAGAAAGGTACCTGGAGTTAATAGCCCAGAGTGCCAGTTTTGGTATCCGTCACAGAACGTTAGGCATATGGTCATGACGTGTCCGCAGTGGGCGAGGAGACGAGGGGATTTCCTGCAAAAAGCGAAAGATAGGTCCCATCAGGTTACGATTCAAAGCCCAGAAGATATGGCAAGAATTAGAAAGTGGATACTTGACGAAGGATACCTTGAACAGTTTCGACTTGTCAGTCAAGTTGAGGCTACAATGCGGGAAATGATGTGCAGAGCTCACTTTATGCGGGCAAAGTATTACCCTAGCGACCCTGTAAGACCATAATAATACAATTAATCTTTATTATATTGCTTTATTTATGGATACCTGGTATGTATAAGTTATGTTATTTATACTTTATTTATGGATACCTGGTATGTATAAGTTATGTTATTTATACTTTATTTATGGATACCTGGTATGTATAAGTTATGTTATTTATACTTTATTTATGGATACCTGGTATGTATAAGTTATGTTATTTATACTTTTTTTTAAACCATGTTATGTTCAGCCATCTAGCTAAGACAATTGATTTAAATACATTTGTAAGATTCGATCCGTCAATTGTTCTTGCAACGCTAATTTGTGAGGCATCTGTTGGAATTAGTGGTTCTAATTAGGCAAACAGTCAAAGTGTGATCTATCGTTAGTTATACAGATCAACCAGACCATAAGTCTAAAGGTACGCTTTGATGTCCAGCTGAAGATCACGTGGTTCAATGTAACACAGTATGCCTGTATATAGTACTCTGTAAACCTGAGTGAGAGTAATTAATAGCTCCTCACTTTTGTTCTACAGACTCTCTACGTTCCACCAATCTCTGACTATTGTAATATTTCTACCAAGCTTAACATCTTGACGCTTATATCCCTAACATATTTCAACAGCATCTACTTATACAGGCAATATTTGCTGTGGTAAACAAAGAAAAAAAAATGGTTAACTGTTGCAAATCATCGGGTATAAACTCGGGAATGTTACACGTAAGGTGCCAAAATGGTAAACATAAGGCTCCTTTGAGATAATAATCAGATCTACGATGATCAGCAACGGTTGCTACCTGAGAGGGCTAGCAACCGATCCAAGGTGCCGTTTGTCTTCGCATCCAATTAGGTAAATAAACAAATCACCAAAAAGCTCATACGCCTTGGATTCGCTCAACGTCAGATTCACATTCACGGTTGATAAACACCACCGTTAAAAAATTTGTCTATTAGGCATAAAAACCCAAAATTTATTCCTGCAAAATTTAACAATCTCTTTGAAAAATCGAGGTGGAAGCTGTCGGAAAAGGGGAAAACCATGCAGTAACTACTGTCACGATGAAAAGGGATTATGTGATAACATGAAGAATTTCGAATCCAGAGAACACAGAAAAACGCCTGTAGCACCAGAAGTTGACGTAGTGAAAAATGACCTAGTTCTTCTACAAAGAGAAGAATGGCAGCAGTAGGCAAGATATGTTGAAGTAGCGGATGATAAGATTCATGAACATTGGTCTAACATTGCGTGGACCTTTATTCAACTTCCAAACATTAGGCTAACTTCCAGTATAATAGTACGACCTGTTGATCATCGGCGCGCAAGCCTCAGTCGACATTACCGACCGCCTTGATGCGGAGTAGAAGCAACGGAGGACGACGAAGTTATCGAGATCGGAGAACTTCATTTTTTTTTTAGTTGGCGATTCACACTGGGGAACAGAACTTTTAACCAACGACTATAGATGCAGATTTTTTGATCCTCTATTTAATCAATTGTCGATGATGTTGAATCGTTGTGATGACGCTTCACGATTGATCAAATGTGTTTATGTACATATATGGATACGAAGATAAACGGCACCGTGGATCGGTTGCTAGCCATTTCAGGTAGCAATCGGTGCTGATCACTATAGATCTGATTAATATCTGGAATGCGCCTTACGCTTAGCGATTTAGCACCCTATGTTTACCATTTTGGCACCTTATGTGTAACATTCCCGGTATAAACTCCCATACAGTCGTCCCTCTCTAACTCGATAGTGGGCCCCGGTATAAATGTTGAAAATATTCATTGAAATTCAACCATTTATTTTTGCAATACTTACCCCTGCACCCAAAATGACCTGTAAGGGTAAGTATTGCAAATATAAAACTGCAAGTTACAATGAATATTTTCAATATTTATACCGAGACCCACTATTAGTTATGAGAGGTTCTACTGTAATTCTCAGGACGGCGGGAGTAGCCGCAGAGCCTACGTCTGCATTTTATGCAGTTCAGCTCAACATACGTATATGCCTTGATACAAGGATTTCCCTGGTGTTTGTCGTATAATATCTTCCAATATTCACTATCATCTATAGTATACGCTATCAGATAGATAGTGTCAAGTTTTCCGAGAGTTCAACGTTCCGACACCTAGTATATCTAAATGTTTTCTTAACGATTCGTATGGCAACTCTATTGTAAAAATATTCGCTGGATTGTCTGTTCCAACAATTTTATTGACTTTTAGACGATTCTTTGCAACCAAATCGTTTCTGATGTAGAAATGTCGAGTCTCGATATGTTCGGCTTTTTGATAAAACTTTCCGGAATCTTTACAAAGCTTATTGGCTGCTTGATTATCACACCAAAGTGTTGGTATATGTCGTACTTAATGTAGGTCCTCCCAGAGTTTCTCCATCCAGCTCGCTTCTTTAGATCCTTCGTTAGCAGCAATTATCTCTGCTTCCATACTGCTTAGTACAGTGCTCCTTTAACATTGCTAAGTCCGAGAAATTACTCCGCCATTGTAGACTACAGCGTATCCTTGGAATGATTTTCTATTGTCCTCGGTTCCCAAGGCAGCATAAGTGTATATATCAAATTTGTTACATTCGGCGTTGCTTCTGTAAATGTAATTTTGAGAAGGCGAGTAGGTGATTTCGTGCAAAGAATTCCGCTGTATGTATCTTAGAGGGGTTTTAACGTGGCTCAAGAATGATATCCATGGTTTCGCCTTGAGTCGTGCTAATTGGCCGACTGTGTAAGAGATGTAGGGCCGAGTACCATTGGAAAGGTAAATTATGGAACTAACAATTTGCCGATAGAGGACCGCGCTGTCTGCGTCAAGTAAATTGTCGTCTTCTCTTTCTCTGAGTACAGTTCCAGTGACTAACTGTTACGGTCTTCCCGATTTTGATTGGCTTAGGTGATTATCTAAGCATTCACGTGATGTAGGATTAGTCTGCGGGAATATTTGTAAATACCTAGATGCGAGGGTTGATCCTTTTCTGTTATAATAGGTGTATGATTCGGGTGTACATACATTTATTGGGAATAAGCTGCGCGCGATGTGAATGCTCACAGAGGTTAAGAAGACTAAGGATAGCAGTGTATGATATTTTTTGAATAGGAGATGATTGAATGTGATGTTCAACTTCTCGGAGGAAAGCTCCCTACTTATAGTTCTACAGCAGACGCTAACTAGATAATGCTAACCCAATCTAGCAGAACAAACAGACCAAACATATCCAGTCGCGTGACCTACCACATTTGAACTGTGCGCCATGACATCACTAGTGTCATGGCTATCCGAGCTTCTAGGGTCATCGGCACAACATTTTCTTTCTCTTCAGATTAGTTTAATTCATCGTACTTCCAAAGACCACTCCGGTAACCGTCACACCAACGGTGTTGTAACTCCGTTGCAATTCTTCATTCCGAGACGTTCCAACAACTTCCTGGCGTAGAACTCCACCTGAATAAATATACTGCGATTTTCTCTGTTTCTCTTCACTTGGAATCCGACACATGTTTCCAATGAACCTAAGTTCTTACACTTCCACTTGATTTTAATCTGTAATTAGATTCCCTCTATAAGCGATCGAGGACCAGAGAGAAGCATATCGTCAACAAACAGTAGTAAAAAAATTCTTTGTGCTTTCTCCCCTATTGCTGATGATATGAAAAGATTAGGATCCGCTTCTCCTTGCCTGAAGCCTAGTTCTTTGAAAAATCGTTCAACTTCAAGAAACCATTCTCTTGGTGACTATTTAAGTCCATATAGCGCTTTCTTAAGTTTTAGATAGAATTTATTTTCAATACCTTTGATCCATGGTACTAGAAGATGAAAGTACTCAGGGATCTTCACAAAGTAAGGTTCGTTATGTGTAGGATTGAGAAATGCCGTGTCGACATCAAGATGCTCTAGTTCTAGATCGTGTTCCGCTGAGTGAGACAGTACCGCTCTAAGGGTAGCGTATCCAATAACTGTCGTAAATTTTCAAAATCGTCAATTCCATGTTGCTGTCCATATCCTTTACCTACAATTCTTGCTTTTCTTCGAGCTCTCGAGCCATCGGCATTAAATTTATTTCTTAAAACCCATCGAGAGGAAATTAGTTATCGGTTGTTCTCAGCTTTATAATTACCTTCTATGATTTTAGATGTCTTATTAATTTCTAATGAGCGAAGCTCATCAAGTAGTGATGCTACCCATGCTGATTTTTCTCTGAGAATGCCTGTTCTAAAGTTAATGACTCGAATAGAGCAGTTGAAGTATCCAATGAAATTGAGTCCTCATTTTGTTCAGTATTGACAGCATTTAGTGCACTTAACATGAGGACAACATTGTTCCCAAATGCTTTTGTATTCGAGTCGGTAAGATTGGATCTAATAATCCTAACTTTTCGAGCATCCGATGGCTCTTCATTGATTCGACTCGGGTCTGTATTTACTTCGTTCATATTTTGCTTGATCTAAGTCTTATTTCACTTTGATCTAAGCCTGAGTATTTATTGACTCTTTTATAATTTGGCATGATTGGCAAGTTATTAGAAATATTGGCATCTTGATTTTTGCCGGGAAACATAAACTCCTTAGACGCACAATCGACGGAGCGATTTTCTGCCCCTGTTTTTCTGTTTGGTAAAATTCAAATTGTATTACTCTGAATCTCTATGAATATCCAGTTAGTCACTATATTAGCGGAAAACTTAGATGATGCCATTTTAGTATCCTCAAAAACCAATGGATATGTGGCGCAGCCGAAGACCCGTAGGTACTTTAAGGATGTCTGTTCATCTGACAATACTGAGATTGGCGTAATTTTTGAGCTAGGTTCTATCCCTTCTGGACTATATGGTAAAGCCGTAGTTGGAAGTCTATTCCTAATATACTTTTCACGTTCAATAGCGTAGCACCAATAACTTTTCCAATAAATTTACGCATGAAAGATCATGGACTTTGCTAGCTGGACGAGAAATCCGATTGATCGTTCAGCAACTCCATTTAAAGAAAGCTTATATCTTGGTGAGGGTTGAACTTGTCATGTGACAGATACCTCGGAACGGTGCTAGTCATGATTGCTTGGAGTTTAGTGTAGTGTTCGCTTAATTTGTGTATTTAAATACTTTCTTGTAGCTAGATCTTACTCGCTAGCTTTATTAAACCTTACAAACACGAGTTCTTGCCTGCCCACAACGGGATTCATAACAGAACTTCGATTCCAAGATATTTACACCAATCTTTCTATGCTTGACCAAATTCTCCTGTTCCATTGTCGGTAGTGAAAAATGTAGTCTTTTCGCCAGAATTTTAGTTTTAAATGATCTAAAATCTCTTTGCATGCCGGTAGACGTTCTGATGTACTCTTATTTTTGAAGGGTTTATCCATCCGCATCTTGTAGCGTCGTCGATTATTATGAGAAAATAATTGTAGCCCCTTGTTGTTGTTGGCAATTTACCGGAAATATCGGCATGTAATCTGCGAGCTGTTTTATGCGTCCGATTTTCTGTTTTCTTTGAAAAGGTTTCTTTCATTTTACCAGCCAAGCATGCTTCGCAGATATTCTCCCCTTTGCTGATTGCTTTCGGTTTCCGAGAGACGTTTGGGAACTGAGATATGCTTTTGTAGCTTGCGTGAGCTAATCTGAAATGCCATAGTTCCGCGTCATTTGATGGTGTTCGAGATATTTCGTCAACAGAAGTCAGTGACTCTGAAGTATTTCCAGACTGATGAGCTGATAGCTAGTACTCTGAGTCTGGGATTGCTAGAATTTCTCGACCTATTAGTCAGAAGAGATCATTCTGTAGAGGAGCCTCAAAGACAATATTGTTGAACTTTTTAGCTGTTGCGACGCCATCTTTCGATATGAGGCTTAGGCCGTCTTTGTTGAGAGCTCCTACAGAGATTAATCGCATGTTCTTAAATTTTGGTACATACCAAAAATCTTTTAAAATTAGGTTACCAACTTAACATATTCCATAACCATCGGAGGAGCACGTATTTCCATCGTCCGTGGAAACAAATTTTGGCGATGACCAACGTTTAAGGCTAAAAAATTCAGCAAGTCTTCAACTAAAATGCCTTGTAGCACCTGAATCTATATTCCAGCTTGACATATCTTGATGTGTAGACATAAGGGCAGTTTCTATCACGATGTTCGCATAGTGCTCAGAGCGAGTATGGTCGTCACGATTATATTTTTGGTTCTCTTTAGCTACATTAGCATATTCACCGTTATTTCTAGATCGCTCTTGGAAGAGACGATCTCGGGCTGCCCTCATGTCACAACAGTCTCTCTGCCAATGACCCGGTTGATAACAGAAAGTACAGTTATCGCAACTACTACGACCATTAACATTGCCATTACCATTACCCCTATCGCTATAACTACCTCGAGGGTTGTTCTGATTATGGCGTCCCCTGCCTCTGAAGCTCCCACGAGAGTTGAGCCGATTTCTGTCAATACCCCCATGGCATCTTCCACGCTGTCCACTGCGACCTTTTCTATCTTGACCCCTCCGGCCATTCCCTCTATTTTCACCGGCTGTAAAGTTGGCAGCTTGAGTATGCTCCCCTATTGATTCTGCGTCGCGCAAAATTTGCATTGCAGGTTTCAAAGAAAGACGGTTGTAAACAATGTGAAATCGGGCATTACGCCAATTATTCAAATTAGGAGGAAGGAGTTGAATAGTCCAAAGGATTTTGTTGGGTATTTCTTTCTAAGATATTAGTTGGTCCGTTCCCTGCAACATGCTCTGGAGGGATATCAGTTCAGAGTAGTATTCATTGATTTTGGTTTTTTCAGGATTTTACTGTAAGTTGTAGAAGCGTGCCCTGTTCGCGGTCTCAAGTACTCGGACCGAATTCTGGTTCAAGGATGTTACCTCTTTCCAGAGAGCAACAGCCTCGCAAGCGTCAGTAGCTTTTCGAAAATTCTCGCCCTTAAAGAGTGAGCTGACAGAGCAAGCAATGATGACAGTAGCCCTTTCGCTTTTGGTATTGCACGAGTTCTCCTTTTTCAGTTTTTCGGGCTTTTTCTGGATATCTCTTTTTACGATGGCCCAAACGCCAGGAATCTGGAGAACGTCTTTCAGTGAAGACTCAGAAGAAAAGTTTTTGCCATTGAAAATTTCGACAGTGTCCCAGGTGGTCTTGTTAAAACCGTTCTCGACATTCACCAGTCCACTTGAATTTGCAAACGACATCCTTTTCTTTTTTTAAATAATGGATAGATGAGCACCGGGCTCATAGCCTGTTAAGTTAATATACTCGGAGTAGAGATGTTGGGAGTGAGGAAGGTATAAAAATAAAGTGTAGAGATGGAGATACGTATATGATGGAAGATAAATGGCGTAATATTCTAATTTACAAAGTGCTGGGAGTCTTTACATAAATAATAGCGTATGCCGCGGGTCGGATGGTGCAGTGGCACACTGTCCGGGCCGTTCTCCCAAGTAGAGTCCGGGTAGCTTGGACACATGCCCCACTTGAGATAGGAGAAAGCTGGTTCGAATCCAGCAAGACCCTCATACCACTTCTCTCGCTGTGATACTGTATTCGTGGGATGACGAAAGCATGCTCAGATAACCACAGGTTTTTCTCGCGTTTCCCTGTAGTGGGTATTCACGGAAGAGGGTACATGTCGTAAGGCGTTATTCTCGTAGTGATATCTGCAAATGAAATCTTGGTATGAGTATCCCAAACGTCAAATTGAGTTATTCTGCGAAATATACATATCTTCCGTAATCATACGCGTCATAGCCTCAGGATGCATACGCTAAAATTATTTTTTAAAAAAAAATAGCGTACGCCGAGGCATGCTAGATGACTCAGTAATTCCTGACAGCGAGAAGCGACATCCACTTGTCAAGAGAAGCGCCTACGATGGCTATCGTAGACTAACCGACTACAATCGGCTGATTATCCGTCACAATAAAGAGAGCATTAAAACTGCAGTTGGGCGTGAGGCGACAGTACATGTTCAGCAGGAAAGTAATTTGTCTGCAGAAGAGGCAATAAAGGCGGCGGTAATACCAACGGCTCTTAGTCTTGGTTCCATGTGCAATAAATAATATCATAGTGTTTGTTATGAGAAATATCACTGTGTGAATTGGTACTATTGCTTTGGCTTGTATAGCCGATAAACATACGTGGCCACGCAGTACAGAGCCGAGCTTATGCTTTAAGTCAGTACTCCGGCACAAGCCTATAGTTTATACCTCATCCCATATGAATTTGTATGGGACGAGGTATAAAATTAATGCTTGTACCGGAGTGGGATACATGACCCTCCTAAATACAGCAATGCCCAGTTTTTTCTATTTTTTTTCGTCGGACCCAGTTGCTGATATCGGGTCGAATGGATAGGAAGGTATTCACCATAACCCGAAAGCCATTGACCGAAGAAAAACAAATAGAGAAATCTATGCCATTCCTTCCTTAATATAAGGATCCGGCAAACGAACACCAGTATGTTGCCTTGGCAACTAATGTTTATAGATGGGAATTGTTCATGTAGTGGTCTCTAGCGTACGTTAACATGGCATCCGTGGGTACCGGAGTTCTGGTAGACATGTGTCAAGCCCCTCGCTGATTCTTAGTCCTGAATAAAGCTTCAGCCTATTTAGCTTAGATCCCTAGTTCCCTTCTGTCTTACTTACCTGGGTTATCTACGACTTGTCTTCACCCTCCTAGTTGTTAAAAGGGTAGGGGGCTGGCAAAATCGAACTCTTCACCTTCACGCGGTGCCGGCTGTAGACGCTCAGTATGTTCGCATATCTGAGATAGCCAAGAGGAGAAGCGCATTCAGGTCGCAGTCACAATCAAGCACCACTCAAAGCCAAGGTGATCCTGCCACCTAGCGGATTTCTGCTGCTCGATAATATACCTTTCCGACCGATTCACTTGTCCGCCACTCTCCTTTATGATTACGACCACCCCTCAATCATAACAACCCATCCTCTGAAACCTTTCACGCTCACGGCTCCAACTTAACACCCACGTTGTTATAGATACCCGGCGGAGGATTGAAGACATTGTGAAAAAAGTTGGAGAGAGGATTAAGATGTTTGGGAAGCATGTTTTAGGAATGGCACGCGTGTGAAGAAAGAATACGGCCAGCGAGGGGATAAGATAGATGTGCTAGAGTGGGGGAAGATGCCGGACTGGCCTGGTGAATCACGATTGCAAGGTTTGAGCGGACCAAGAACCGACCGAACGAAGGATGAAGTGGTAGTTCATCATCCAGTCATGTTCATACAAGTGTCATGTTGCTGAAAATTTACTACGGCATCAAGTATGGATATTTTGAGACTATCTTTCCGCGCGGTCGATGAAGTTTGGTGATAAAGCATACTGGGGCAGCTCAAGGTTTTTTACATCTATGGTTTTCCTTGGGCGGGTATTCACGGTTCAGGGAAGAGGTGCTATTCCCCAAAATGTGACACCCTGAAGTGGTATCAGCGAATGCACCCACAGTATGGTTGTTCTGTGTCAAGATTGTATCATCTATTCTGTAGCGACTGATAGAAGTATACTTCTCGGCTTCTTTTGACTCGACAGGGCATCTTAGGGCTGTGTTCAGCACATCACCCGTCAGACGTAGTAAACATAATATCATCATCATAAGAGGGTAGGGGCTTGTGGATAGCACCAGGTCGTTCTCCCTGATTGAGATAGTCACAAATAATATGGTAATTTTAACATATCACAAATAAGAGAGGGAGCAGAGTGGGACAAATAGGAGTCTGTAAATCTGAAGTGTGAAGTTCTTAATTACTCCCTCTTAGACACAGATTGCTAATTATATAATCTAGCGGTAAGAGTTCTAGTAATTTGGTCATATATAGACTTGTATATGATAAGACCCCTGATTTGGTTCTGACGAGTCCAGCTCTCATCACAACGTTCGCGATATGCCTTGCAGTTTAATACAACAGCTTTTTATAAATAATATTGGTACCACGTGCATGATTGTGATCAGTAGAGCCCTTTACCTTGACTTTCTAAGGTGGTCGCGTGGGCCCTTTGCAGAAAGGCTGCTAGGGATGGTGATGATGATGATGAGGCGATGCCAACCGAGGCTCGCGTAGATGAGGGGGGATCGTGAAGGAAAGAACTGCGACACTTCTTAGCCATCCTAGATATGCGAACATACTGGGTACATACAGCCAGCACCGCGTGAAGGCGAAGAGTTCAGCTTCGTCAGTGGTTGCTTGCCATGTTGACGACAAATACATGGGAATGAGCCGTGGCATTGATGGTATTTTTACGTGACTGGTTCGTTGTCAAACATTAGCATGAAGAAGGCCGTAGTTCCTCTATTTGAAGCAGAGAAGATGAAGCACTTAACGGTTGATGAACAAAGAAAATATTCGCTTCAAGTTAAGGAATACCTAGATTTTTTATTATTATCTTTTCATCATAGTTTTAAATAATGAATGTGAGGCGATAGAATGTCGGTGTAAAAGGGTTAAAGTGGTATTTCGATATGATTCGTCGAGCAGCTTTACAATCTCAAAGCTCGTTCAAAAAGGCGGTTCACAATAGGCACACACGTCAAGCGACATCCCTCGTATTAATTGATGATACTGTCAGCACATAAAATTAATCTAAGATCAATCCAAAGTGTTGAAGAGGAGTGATTTCCATGGGCACAATCAGAGTTAAGAAATTCTGCATTGCTACCAGTCCTGTATTCTATCACTCATCTCATGAACACAGTGCATAGGATAATTAGGCGGGGTGTAGAGCCAGCGAACCAACATCGGTATACGCACAAGTGAAAAGATATGACAAATTTGACTGATGTTCGTCTTCTTCTGGTATATCTGACAGCAGGTGTTATATCTCATAATACAGCAACAAAACAGACGTCGGTGTCAATGAGGACTTCATTGCGTCATAATTTATCTGTTGGGGTAAACTCCATGTAAACTTCAAGCCACGAGAATCGTGCTTACAAGTTTATGGCGACTTTCATAGTAATAAGACTGGGAATATGACCGCGTTTACGAATATTTGGCTTTGGGAAACTTTTTTCTGGGGCAATCAAAAGACTCAGCATCACCAGTGTTCCCTAATGTGTACACTGCCTGACAAGATCCGTGAAATCAACCATGATGTATTAATTTAATCAAGAGACGGCATTTTCGTCATTTCTTGTGTCGAAGAACTCGTACCTAAGCCATGCATCTAGCGAATTTTTAAAGATGAAACACCCAATTATTTGAAAATTAGGTGTGTCTGCACACTTTAGTTGTTCATGAGTAAGAAAGTAACAAGAAACAAGCTTGATTATATTTGCATGTTCTCACGTCATGAACTTGAACTTAATCAGCGCCCTCAATGCTGTGTATGAGCTTTAATAGAGCGAAAACGCCTGATGTCGAGAGTCGAACGATGAGCCGAGTCAACCGGACCGACAAAAAAGCTGCTTAGTGTTACTTTCCTGGCATTTTTATAAAGAGTCTGCACTTGTACTGATGCAACGTCTATCAATGAACTTGAGATAAAGGTTGCTTGGTACTATTTTGTAAGTTGAAGCCTCTTAGCTGCATTCTTATTCCTGATCTGACCATCTGTAGAGGTTGGAAGACATTTTTTCAGTGTTTTTCATAATGGGTAAATTTCTCACACGCTGTTGCTCTTGAATATGCCGAGGAAGTGAATATAGCTATCGTGGTGGCTTCCCCCCTTTCTTATTGACAACAATTCGCGTGATACCAGAGAATTGATATGGATTCATCTTTTCTTCAGCCTTGAAAGAGCTCGTCAGCTCATATGGTCACCGAAACAAATGTTCTTGTTGTAAGTATTGTAGATGCCTCATTGCTGATAATTACAGCAACATTACATCTCATGAGATTGCGAGAAAAGCTCAGATGTAACGTCTTAATGGGTCATACACGTATCTGATCTCACCATTTATCTTTCTTTATAAGTCGCATCGCTCCAGTTAAACGTCTGTTTAAGAACTCCAGCGTATTGTACATATACAGTTCAGTAATATTTTAGAAAAATTTTAATTCTCAGGATCCCGTTTCATGGAGGAGAGTCTAGAACAAAGTTCAAGTTCATCGCTTTTTAACAGGTATGAGGACTGAGAAAACAATGTCCTGGAATCTCGCTGATCTGAGAACCAAGTCCAACATGTCTAGATGAGTGCACTTGTTAGATATTGATTTTCTGAGGACAATGCGTTACGACACGTACAACTAGTATATTTAAAATTTATGAGCGTGATGTACTAGTACGATTAATTTTCCGTATATACACTGCAGTGTCAGGGCATAGAATGAAATTTACTTCGGTTCACATAATCTACTATTGGTATTTTTCCCAAAATTGTTGTGGCGCCTTATTTGCCCACGTATGTACTTTCGAAAGTTGAAAATTGTCCGGAGAGCGTATCAGTATTGAGGCTTGGAACACTCATACTCAGAATTCAATTGCAGATACCTCTGTGAAGTGAGCCTTTACGAGATGTAATTTCATTCATCGATACCAAACTCGGACGAAAGCGAAGAAAATTCCATCCTTATCCGAGTATAGTTTAGTGATTCTGAGGCTTCAATACGGTCGTAAGTGACTAGGATTTGAGGGTCATGCTAGATATTAACTAGCTTCCTCCTGTCTCAAGTGGGGCTTATGTTTAAACTACAAAAACTCCGCATGGGAGAATGGCCGGGACGGTGTACTACTGCACCATTCAGCCCATCTCTATGCCTTAAATCTTCACGGAGAATGGTTCTTTCAATTAAGCTCGTACTCAATTTAGTTCTGGTGCATACTTGATTCATCCGTAGGAAGTGCTTCTACAGTCCAACCTCATCTATAGCGATACATTGGTGAGGCTCAATCCTATCGTTATAGATGATATACCGCTATATAATAGTATCACGTGCTAGAATCAGAAGAAGTCAGAAATCCTCCTCTGCTGCAGGCTGCGCTGCTGTCTACTATACAAAATCCTCTTATAACTATTCAGGCTTTGAAGCCAGTCTTGATTACAGTCTTCTGATTGTAATTCATGGAGTTGGAGT
The DNA here is from genome assembly GCA_028751805.1 of Podosphaera xanthii. Classification (NCBI taxonomy): domain Eukaryota; kingdom Fungi; phylum Ascomycota; class Leotiomycetes; order Helotiales; family Erysiphaceae; genus Podosphaera; species Podosphaera xanthii. Next base: position 4,287,302 of record JAPWIX010000001.1, on the reverse strand, counting down.
TGTAGTAGTAGCTGAAGAGATGAAGAAGCGATAATTTGGTGAGGTTCTGACGGTGAGGGGGAATTATATCGCTATAAAGGAGATATCGTTACTCGGGGGATCGCTGTAGATGAGGTTGGACTGTACACGCTGTTTAAATACTCAGTATTTCACCTGACGGTACACACTTAATAGATTAAGCCAATGATACGAAACGCTTGGAAGAAGGCTTTTTGGGGCCAGTTATACGTTCCACTTTAGTCGATGAAACAAGCTTCACTGCGCCAAAATAAGCCGAATTTATAAAATCTAGTGCCAGCAGCACAAGTCCTTGCACACTGGCCACGACGGCGTTAGTCATCAAAAAACTTGCCAGGTGAAAAATTGAATGCCGATGCGGAGATACAACTATGCTTCTTGAGCACCTAAATTTTCGGCCCTAAGGAAATAAATAAGTTCAGACCAATCTCTTCAGAATAAATTTGATGTCCCATCAATTCCATTATTACACAAGCCACGCACGGATAAGTTCTTGCGGACTTTGATCGATGTCTCTTCCCTGACGTTGCCATATATATTTAGTGTGAACGTTGAATCCAAAATTTTAAGATACTGATGTGCAAATAAAAAGCGACTCTAGAAAGAAGGCGCGAAGCTAGTAGCGTTAATCTTCACTCAATTAACAGTACGAAATTACTGCAAGTACTAAAATCCACTATTTAGGGAAAAAAAAAAAGTAGTTTGTAGTTTATGACATCTGAATCAGAGTTCTTCGAGAGCAAGGCAATGAGGCGAAAAGGTGGGCAATAGATTTAATAACTTGTTCCATCAAGTTCCTCCGACCGTAGGCCCCCCTGTCCTATACAAGTGAGTGTCAACAGCATTCAAACGAATCATTGTTACCTGTCCTGCTGTTGCTGGCATCGAAGAACACCTTAGCTCGTTCTTCTCCTTTCTCCTCTTTCACTTCCACTTATACTACTACTACTTCTTCGTTTTCTCTTCCTCTATCTTGTTATCAGAGGCGCTATTTCACTTGTCGGCACTTAAGTTAGTCATATCTCTTTCATGTGCTGGTCCTTTTTTGACGCTTCGACATACTTTAATCTCCAAAAGTACCCTGCTGCCTAGATTCCCATCTACCTACCCACCAAGTTATCCTCCACCAAACCTACGAGGTTCACTTGAGTGCGCGGCGGACGGTTTACATGCGTACGGCTTCACAACATTTTCTCTCGATGAAATTTACCAATGCAAAATTATTTTCAACGTTTGATATTATTCCGGTTTATTCGATATCAGAAATCAAATGAATAATTAACTCTTGCTGACCAAATTATCATACCATTCCGCGTTTCTTGCCCGCGAAAGTATTCCGTACAGTAATTTCCGACTGAAGAAAGTAAAAATCTTTGGGCGAGGTCGTTAGAGAGTGAGGGAAAGTTAGAAGCTTGAACTGTCTTCGGATTGCTGAGGTGATTTGGTTGCAAGTAGTACTTTACGCAGGGTCACACACGACCAAGTTCTACTCTATTTGTCTATATCTGTTTGCTTTGGTTCCATCCAAGCTACATCTTCAGTCCCTTTTTTCCCACTACATGTCTGAAAGAACCGTCGAATCACACGTACTTTGTCGTACCGGTCAGTTGAAATTTTCAACGCTACAAAGAATGGACAATCAATTTAATAAAATCAAATGCTGACTTGACAAATCAGTTTCAGTCATTTAATTCCTACTACTTCCTTTGCCAATATTCGGTCATCTGGTCGTACCCAAGTAGCCTTCGACTTCTCAATTGTTCTGCTCTCTTAATGTCTACGACCTCCAGCGGGCTGACGTTAAATATGACAAATACCGTGAGTACTTCAAATTTTTCTTCAATCTAGTAAATATCTAGAAACACTCAATAATATTTCAAGATTCAGGCAGATCGATATCCGGAATTCAGTTGTGTGCCAGGTCACCAAGGTAGTGACTCTCCTCAATCATCAGCTCTTGCTCCGGCCTACAGCAAATCAGGGAAATGGGAATCCTCAAGTGGAATCTGGGGAATCAATGGCATTAATGGTATTAAAAATATTGGGAGTAGCCTATCTAACACGGGTCGGGATGTTTCAATTCCTCGTTGTAGGTTCTCTATGTCTATAAGGTTCTACTTAAACTTGACTAACACACATCTAGCTGCAGGAAATAATGATTTTGCAGATCGTCAAAGTGGATCAAGTGCCTTGACGGCATCGTCCGAAGCCGATCCTTGGCTTTCTAGCCCATGGAATAACGCAAATGTCGCTTCTCCAGCGACACTCTCCTCTAATGCAAGCATTTCTCCCCCTCATACACAGAATAGTAACTCTACTACCAATCAAAACGCCCTCTTAAAGGTCCAGAACGCGTACCAGCAACAGCAACCAACACGACATGCATTTCGACATAGCGCCAGCTTTTCAAGGTCACAAAGTAAAAGTAATATCGATCCCTCATCTAACATTAAGTTTACCCGAAAATCCTCTGCACCGTATGATGGAAAAGAGAATTTGTCTGGGCAAAGTCCACTTCAGCAAGATAAATATGAAACAGACTTTTCAAGGCGTCTTCCCATAGGGAGCAGTGCTACAAGAGACGGGTCTGTATCGCAATCAGAGACCACTGAATGGGGATTTAATAACGTTAACACAAATCCGTTGCACGGGAATGGAGACACCCAATTTGGTTCGGGCGGAAATAACGCTACAAACGGTTTCAGCCAGTCTCAGCCTACGAATTTCTCGAATTTACCTTTCTCACGCGCAACCCATACTAACGCTCAACACCCTGATTTTTCAGCTTCTGAAGTTGAAGTAAGTGAGAAGTTAGGCACCCTGAGACTAGGTCATAACCCAGAACAACCGTCTTCGCTCAGTAAAAATATCGGCGCAAACTTTTCTTCTCAGAACCCACACTTTCCTCTCCAAGGCTTCCCCTTACTAGATGATTCCATGATGTGGGCTGAGGGACCAAAAGCAATGAACTCGTATCAATCGTATTGGGGTCAACCCTGGAGTAATCAAACGTATGTTAACAAACCTCAACGCTTTCCTGAAAAAGGCCCTCTCCCTTTTTCTGCCGTTGATAACCGAAGAGGCTTGAATAGCCCGAAATACCGTTCTCGTCCTACATCAGCAGCTCTTATTCCGCCATCTCAGTCTGGCTCTAGCAGGTCAAGAATCTCACAAGGGTCCGGTCATTTAGAAAGGAAAGCTTCAACTCTGGCACATTCACCAGCTCATCCACACATGCTTGGTTCCCAACTCCAGAATCAACCTTCGCTTCAACTATATGAATTATTACCCAACACATTAAGATCAGGCTTTCCCTATAATAATCCCATGCTAATGCAATCATATACATCCCTTCAGGTTGTTCCATCACGTCTGGGAAAAGATCATGACCTCGGTGTCCGTATCCGTAGCCAGCTTCTCGAAGAGTTTCGAGCTAATACCAAGTTCAACAAGAGATATGAGTTAAAGGTAGGTCCATTCCATAAGTTACCATAGATCTCCTAACTCGGATTTCCAGGATATCTACCATCATATTGTTGAATTTAGTGGTGATCAGCATGGGTCACGATTTATTCAGACTAAGCTCGAAACTGCAAACAGCGATGAGAAGGAGCAGGTCTTTCGCGAAATTCAGCCCAACGCTTTACAATTAATGACGGATGTGTTTGGAAATTACGTCATACAAAAGCTTTTTGAACATGGTAACCAAGTTCAGAAGCGTGTGTTAGCTGAACAAATGAAGAATCATGTGATGGAATTATCACTACAAATGTACGGTTGTCGAGTAGTTCAAAAAGTCTGCTTCCCAAACGGATATACAATCATGAAATGCTGATTTGTAATAGGCCCTTGAGCATGTCCTTGCTGATCAACAAGCTCAGTTAGTTGACGAACTCCAAGTAGACGTTCTCAGGTGTGTTAAAGATCAAAATGGCAACCATGTCGTCCAAAAGGCCATTGAACGCGTCCCGAGTCAACACGTCCAGTTTATCATCGACGCTTTCCGCGGCCAGATCGAAAATCTTGCCACTCACCCCTACGGCTGTCGTGTTATCCAACGTATTCTAGAATTTTGTAAGCCTCATGATCAGGCCAGCATTCTTAGGGAACTTCATGAGTGCTCGCAATTGTTGATTACAGATCAATATGGAAACTATGTTACGCAACACGTGATTCAACATGGGAAACCAGAGGATCGTGAAAAAATTATCAACCTTGTCATTGGACAACTTCTCACACTCTCTAAGCACAAGTTTGCGTCAAACGTAGTTGAAAAAAGTATAATCCATGGAACAGAACAACAAAGACGTGTCATGGCTTCTCTCTTGACCGCATCTAATACTGATGGCACCAACTCATTACAGCTAATGATGAAAGATCAGTTTGGAAATTATGTTATTCGTATGTCATGATCATCTGGCTAATGGCTCTTGCTAAAAATATTTTAGAAAAACTTATCGCACAGCTTCAAGGTGTTGAGAAAGCAGCATTCTTGAATGATATGAAACCACAGCTTCTCCTACTCAAAAAATATAATTACGGTAAACAAATTGCAGTGATTGAGAAGCTTGTTTTTTCGGCACCGCAGAGCTCACAGTCAACTACGGGTCCCTCGCAGCCGAAAGACATGCCTGTTACACGAATCAATTCTAACACCCCGTCACCTACATTAAATGATGCCCAAATTAGTCCTCGGAATAATTGTTTTTCTAGCACCAAGGAACTTTCAAATTCCACGTAAGCGGAACCTAGTGAGATTTCTCGTTTGCAGAAAACTACCAGCTCTGGGAGAGGTACACAAAACGTTTAGATTCTGGAAACGCTGACATCTATACGGCAAAATTCACCTCACGAAACACACTTTGGCAAGCGCGAATATAATGAATGATCAGCATCGGGTTAAGATGAAAGTGAGATTCATTTAGTTTATTTAAACTGCAAATGTTTTTCTCTCGATTGCCACGGACTTACTGTACACATGGGGGATTTTCTTTTATTTTTTAGTATTTATACGGATTTACCGAGATCATGAATGCTTATGTTACAATGACACTATGGGTGGTTATTGGGGCGCGTTTGAACAGTTCTGATAGCCGAGAGTTGAATGGCCTCTACTCCTCTGCTGTCTTCACTGCCCCTTGTAATAGTAGTGGGAGCAGAATATAAAATGTGGATAGAATTTTGATTATGTATAGGGCTGTTCTTTGTACCAATGGAAAGAGATGCCATTTTAGGCTCTGTATTTTTGGCTAGTACAAAAGCTCTTCAAAGTAAGAGTAAGGGTATACTTTGATGAGATGTAATTTATATCAATTATTCATTATGATTAACACTGGTTAAAATTCGGCTAGTTAGAGTCTGAGATTTGTAGGTGAAACCCATCGGGGGACAAGATGCACTAGTATGTACTCTGAAGTAGCTACGGCTCTACAATTAATCGTTGAGCTGGAGTGCAAGTCAAATGGCTCTTTTCAAGTAAGGCAAATAAAATCTTCTAACCATGGGTTATGAGACGTCATTAATTCAGATGCCAAGGTCACAGCGTAGCACTCTCCATTAGATATCATCCAGCCTATCTGGCGGCCCTCGAATTAACTTGTACACAATCTGGGTCCAGTCTCTATGGGACGGCGAAAGCTCAGTGCACACTACATTGAGGAAAAATTAATTCACGTCGCACTGTACATGCGCATATGATCAATTTTGGCAAATAAACACGTACGCCATTTGCAAGGCCACTTGACTTTTCTGCAAATTTGGGCGGGATAGGCCTAGAGGATGAGGACGAGAAAGCCATCCTGACACACGAGTATCGTCATGAGAGCACTGAAGCAGCAGGATGACCCATTCTGATCAGACTCAATGATCACGACCACGAGAGTAAGTTCCTCTCGACACAACCAATGGCGGTTCCTTCCATGGCCGGTGTACTGGTCTTCAGTTTCAAATATATCAAGTGTCGGATCGCCTCGACGGCAGGGTGTAGATCAGAATGATCCCCTGGTCCAGGCGCACTCAACTGCATAACGTATCCATTGACTGCTTCTGCTAGACACAAACAAGTTTGTAATCTTCTCGATAGTCTCGCTTCGATTCAAGAATGCGTGAGACCGATGATTAGTTACACTGTAGCCGCCACATTATTGAAATTAGGCGCACATACAAAAACTTGGGATGGCTTGAATGCCCTTGAATCCTCCCTAACCCTTGCAGCTCTTGCTCCCCTGTAGAAATACGGCGACACGAATCTTGGGAGATCTCAACCTGACCTCACACGCTTCGTTGATGTGGGCTCTCTCGAGTTGCAAGCGGACAATCAGAGCGCGGATTCCACAAGTTCTCCATGGGTGACGCTTGTCTTAAGTGCAGCCTGTGACGAAGTCGTGCAACCTCGGCTTAGAAAATTATGATAAATAGCACACCGCTGTCAAAATAAGCATCGCGAAGATATCTTGGGAAATTCATCCTTGATGCTTTCTTGGGCTAGGTCATGTAGGGCCTTTAACGCCAGAATGTCAGGATCCAGAAGAGCTCGTGTTCGGGATCTAGGCGACATGGCACATGAGACGTGTCAGGGAGCCGAAGGAGCATTTATTGATCCGTGCAACGCATGTCATATAATTAAGCCTCACAGAGACCTCCTGTCAGCAGCCGGAGCTTATCCCACTCGTACATGTGCAGTGTTACAAACGTCAAAATTTTTAGCAGCTGATGTTAATTTTGTACGTCGTAACCCTTTGATCGCCTATCAACGACATGCACAATCAATTTGCGTCACTCACACTCTTGGCCCCTGTATTCCGGTAGCTATCCCAAGCATAATGTCAGCACACTGACGCGCCCCTTCGTGTTCTGGATGCCGCTTGGCACGCTTACCTGTCACAGATGCGTTGTGGACGTTAGCGCTGGCATAAATTCGGGATATCGACGCGTGGAAGGGTACCAGGATAACGTACATAACTTACGTGAAGCACTAGCGCACCTTACCCGCCATCGCTCGTGAAAGACGCTAAGATCGGCCGAGGCCTCGGCACGGATATCGACAGGCTAAGCAAGGGATTTTCTTTACGGGCAGGCGGCCGGGGAAATTATAGACGTCGGAACCATTGCAGACCTTGTGGAGCATCCGTGTCAGTTCGGGTAGCTAAGGTATGCGTGCTGAAGGGCAATGAGCGACACGTCCGCTCTTGTAAGGATGATGGATGACATAACTTAAGTTCATGATGAGCAGTGATCAATAGTTATGAACACAGAAGTAGCACAAAATTAACTCTTGGTTTTATACTCATAATTCTTGCACATGCAGACACCACTTTTGCCAAGATGAGGGCGGGTTTCGACAAGGTTATGAAGGTGATTATGGTAGTGGCGGTAGTTATAGTAAGGGTGATGGTTGAGGCAAGGATGAACTTTTTTTTTTAAATCATTTTAGCGTATGCAGCCTGAGGCTATGACGTAAACAATTACGGAAGACATGTATATTTCGCAGAAAATCTGTTTGACGCTTGGAACACTCATACTCAGATTTCATTTGCAGATACCACTACGAGAATAACGCCTTGAGACATGTACCCTCTTCGGGTCGGATGGTGCGGTGGTACACTGTTCGAGCTGTTCTCCCAAGTAGAGTTTGGGTAGCTTGGATACATGCCCCACTTGAGACAGGAGAAAGCTGGTTCAAATCTAGCAAGACCCGCTCTCTACTTCTCTCGCGGTGATAATGTATTCACAGGATGACGAAAGCATGCTCAGATAACCACAGGTTTTTCTCGCGTTTCCCTGTGGTGGATATTTACGGAATAGGGTACATGTCGTAAGGCGTTACCACTCGTAGTGGTATCTGCAAATGAAATCTGAGTATGAGTGTTCCAAGCGTCAAACAGATTTTCTGCGAAATATACATGTCTTCCGTAATCATTCGCGTCAGAGCCTCAGGCTGCATACGCAAAAATGATTTAAAAAAAATGTACCCTCTTTCGTGAATACTCACCACAGGGAAAAAAGCGAGAAAAAACTGTGATTATCGAGTTACGTTATTGTCATCCCACGATTACAAAATCACCGCAAGAGATGTGGTGAGCGATTTTTCTGGTTTCGAACCAGCTTTCTCATAATTCAAACGGGGCATGTATCCAAGCTACCCAGACTCTACTTGGGAATGGCCTGGACAGTGTACCAATGCGCTGTCCGTGTGAGGGACAGGACCCTTGCTAATGACTCGGGCTCTTGCCCTTGTATAATTACCTTACTGTCTGTGCTGCGTTGGATGACGTGGATCAGGATGTTGTGGCGCAAGGAGTTCTCGCTTACATTAGGTAACAATTTCTAAGCGCTAGCCATCATTACAATGATCCTCGTCTAAATAATGATCATCGCTTACTTACCCAATTTGGATGGTAGCTATGTCCGCGTATATTGGGGAATATTAAGAAAGCTTCCAGAAAGTTCTAAAACGGTTTGTTGGCATCCTAAGGCGTGGAGATTATTCTAGCATCTTCTATGGGTTATTGCAAGTTCTAATTCTATGGCGTTCGGAAGGCTTCGGGGGTGATAGATCGGGATAACTATTTAAACCAGCGCTCTTCTCTTGAAGATAATCTCCATGCACTTCTTAGTTAATTAATTTACAATTTTAGAACCTCACTTTCGAGTTATTCGAGTTGAGCCTCTTAAAGTCCGATCCGACTGTGAGGTCTATCTTGGTAACTTTTATTGTTACCCGCACACTCAAACATATCCTGTGTTTAACGCAATAGTCACGCACTGTTGGTATGACAGGGTCAATCTCTGTGATATCACAGGTAATGAGAATGGGGTTATTGCTATAAAAGTGAAGGTTGATTCTATCTCTCTACGTACGCCGCTGTACCGTCATACTATCTGTATATACTTAAATGCCTGAGGCAGAAGCCTGGCCTCAGGCCTACCGGAGCACATGCTCCGACACTGGCAACTTTTTCTTTGTAGCATACATTGCCAACCTCGTCGGCGTGAGTCAACAGTAAAATCACCAAGTCAGAAACTTCAAACGCTGCGTGAAAACTTTACCAAAAAAAATCCGCATCGATGGGAACCACCATACTTCATACCACATTAGTGTTGCAAAGCCGAACTACTCAATCTGTTCCTCCGTGTACGTTGCCTCATCGACATGTGAATTGGTTCTAGCTCTTTCAACCCAGCCTTGCACACGCAAGGTCATCTTGTTGGTGTTGATGAGCCTTTCAAGAGCTCTGTTGGCTGTTGATTTGGTCATCGCGTCGGCAGGATTATCCTTACCATTGATCCATCGAACCTCGTGGACTTCACCCCTCTCGTAGCTCTGCCGCAGCGCCATGATATCGATCATGAGGCGTTTCTCCTTCGTGGTGCCAAGCTTGACGAGACACTCGTACAGCGACCTGCTGTCGGTGCAGACGATTATGGGGATGTGAGGAATATCGAGATTGTGGACGGCGCTAAACTTATTGGCGATATTTTTAATAGTTCCCGCAATCGCTACAGCCATATCAACGCCGCGAGCCATGGCGTAAATTTCTGAGGCCAGAACGCTGCGCGTGACGCGTTTGCACTTTGTGGACGACCAGTGGATGATATTGCCGGTCATCTCAAAGCTATCATCTAGGTCCTCCTCGCTGCCGAGCACGATAATGTAGCCGATCTGCGAGGTTAGGTCTTTGTTGTTGGCGAATGACGCGTCGACAAACACAAAGAGCTTCAAATTTCCCAAATTCAACGGCACATAACGCAATCCCCTGGCAGTATTTTTTTTCTGCCATTTGAGCCGTTTGTTCAGTATTGTTATGTCTGCACTGTTTGGTTCCTTGTATTGTGCTGCGGCCGATAGGTCAAACGAGGCCTCTGGCTGGCATATCGTGGCGATATAGGCTCCTCGTGCCCTCTGCTGCATGTACGACTTGCTGTCTGTTGCCGGCGCAACTTTGTCGGCTTGGTTCTTTTGTTGCAGCACTAGGTCATCACCCTCGAGTGTTAGCTTGCATCCGTTAAAGAGAAGAGGGTGGTCCGCCGTCAGGAACTCTTTCGGTTGCGCCTTGAAGGTCAAATTTCGATCCTCGGTCTCTACGAAGGCCTTATCACTTAGGCCTAACGTGTCGTCGGTCTGCATTCCAACTATTCCAAACGATGGTGCTTCCTTTGTGGTTACTAAAAGGCAGGGATCGAACGTCGACGTCTCCATAAGCAGTTTCTCACAGTGATGGCGAAAGTACGTAGCCCACCAGTGTGTTCCAGATTCCGCCAGTCCGTATAGAGGTTTGATGATCGTCATTATGGTGTTTGGGGGGAACATATGACGTATCTGGACTGGTATTTCCGCGATGACTTGTCGCTGGAGTGGGGTCTCTGACTGCACGTATGCCTGGGTGATATCTCGGAGCCAGACGAATAATGTGGTCGACCTACATAGGGCTGGCATGAGCGCAAGGATGATACGCTGGCTAGCCCGTTGTATGGTGGGGCTCTGCGTAAGCATTTGCTGTTTCTCCATGTCATTGTAACCCATTACGACAAGTCGGGACTTTTCGTATGGTTTGTCTGTCTCTTATCCTTTAATTTCGTGGACCAATCTTGCCTTGAACATCGTTGATTTACCATGCTTGACTGCATTATATGTCTCGAATCTGAAAACGCCGTTACCAATGAGTGCTTCGATTTCTGCTTGATCAGATAGCTCGAACGGAGCTCCTGGAGTCAGTATCTTCCCTTGCTTGCGTAGCCTCACGGCTAGAGCTGCATCGGCCTTCTCTTTATCACTTAAGAATATGATGCCATTATATTGTACCTCTAGATTTGGAGCGAAACTTGGCTTATTCTTGGATTCTCTCGGTCGACCTCGTCGGCGTGGCGCTACAGAAACATTTGCTTTTGGGTTATACTCGTCTTCGTCCTCGCGCTGTAATTCCTGGCCTTCCTCTATCGACACCTTGGCTGCTGGGATCTCGGTATTTTCATCCTGATAGTAGGGTTTGACTGATGTAATCCGGAAGATAACTGGTCTATTGTTGATCTCGACGGTACATGCCGTATCATCATCGTTCCGTGCAAGGAGCTTGTGAGGTCCAGTCCAACCAGCACCTTCCCTCCACACGCGAACATCGCTCCTGAGAGGTAGCTGTAATGTGTCAAGGATATTGGGCCCATTTCGCATACTGAGAGCATCTTCTACTTGTCGTTTGGCCTTAAGCCTTCGAATCTCAGCCATTGCTTTTATCAGGATGATGAAAGACTGTCCTGTGTAGTTATAAAAAATGACATGTATTAAGATGATGATAGGAAAATATATAGTCTCTCCTAAAACTAGCTATCCTCCTAGATACATATATTATCCATCCCGTTGTTAAACTACGTTGAGATAACAGCCTGTCCATACCGTAACCGAAGCATATGTCGCCGCTCTGAGCCTTGATTCAATAAAACTAGATCTAAGACATATCCCTAGGACTGACTCGACACTTTCATGTATTGTGTCACTGTGTTTAGACGCGACTGACACGTAACCCGTCAAACATGGATGTTTGACAGCTTTCTTCACAGCCTCGGCGCGCTGGGTGAGGCCTATAGATGGCGGGGATGTCTGAGTCATTCGTGGGTACGCGCCGAAGACTAACAATGTCGGGACAAGACCGTCTGGGCCTGCGGTATCATTCACCGCTTTCACAGCCATTTGGAGGACGTTCTCTACTGCCACATTGGGTAACTCGATTGCCAAGATTTCGTATGCTCGCTTTACCGGTCCGTGGTATTTCTCGACCTTACCGATCGAGTGATGTGCTTCGATAGGAACTTCCTCCACATTGATGCTTAGTAGCCGTGCGTTGTCCACAAACTCGGCAGCCTTTAGGTTGGTTCCTGCATCCGTGATTAGAAAGTCTGGAGGTCCAAGGTAAGTGTCAATCCACATAGCTCGCAGTGTCTCCCAGGTCGTCTTGGAAGTCATGTTTGGTAGAAATCGTGCTGCTTGAAACGCAGTTGCTTCGTCGACTGCGTGAAGAACTGGCTTGCCGGTTATGTACATGACGTCGACAATCAAACGCAAATTGAAGTCTAGATCTTCTCGCAACGTGAAGCGAAAACGGCCAGGTGCTTTCGAGTGGATCTGACATTGGTGACAGAACTTGTTGATATGCTTTAAGGCATCTTCGTTGACGTCCTCGTATCCAGCGCGCGAGAGTAACTTGCTAAGTCTATCTACTGCCGGGTGACCGAATCGTCGATGGAGATGCCGGAGCTCGGCCTCAGTCAGATGGCATGCTGCTGCTGTGGCCTCTAGGTCAAGGAGAAAGAAAGGGTGCCCCCATTTACGCACAACAGGGTACATCTCCTGCTTTCCCTTGTCGTTCGTATGGACGAGTACGTCCCGCGTGTTATCCAGGAACACGCGGTGTTTATCCATATCAGTTAAGTATAGTAGAAATGGAGTATTTGCTTTAACGACTGTAAACGTGATTGTGCCGAACGGGATCTTTACATCGACTGTTCCCAGGGTTGCCACGTGGGGGTTGTCACCAAAGGTTATGCGATGAGTGCCCGCTGTCCTAGTGTCCATTTTGAGCTCTGGGATGATCTTTCGGAGAGCCTTAACTTGGCTTTCTCCAGCTGTCGATACTCCGGCGGCTCCCGTGTCAGGCAAAATCCCCTGGAATATCTCCGAATCGTAACGGCTACCGAGCTGAAACACGGAGCATGGCTCTGATTGGGCCCGTTTAAATGGGTCATTGCCTGTTAGGGCATGTATGGCCGCTTAATTGTTGAGCAGGATAGCCGTATTCTGTCCATCAATGGTCCCGTAGCTGGTGTGGAACTGTTCAATCTTGTCTTCTGACCACGCGTTGAACATATCAATAAGATTACTTTCATCGTCATTTTGGTTCGCCTCGTAACCTTCATAGTCGATGATGAACATACCGAGGGTATCGTTGTCATTCGGAAGTTCGTTCTCCGCCATGTACGTCCGCCAGCTCTTGATCCGTCCCTGACGTTCGCTTGGTGTGTGCCGAGTGGACCAGCATCCAGCCCTTTTACACACGAAACAGATCTTCTGGCGGTCATTATTGCTGCCAAATCCACCTCCCCTAAAACTTCCTCGGCCACCTCTTCGTTGAAATCCCCCTCTATTGTGGCCTCCTCTTTCGCCGTACTTGCGGTCGACAAAATACTGTCTATTATTATCTTCTTCTTCATTGTCGTATTCTGCTTCCTGATGAAATTGCCCTGTATTCCGTGGCGCACAGTCCATATGGATCTTGACGGTAGACTTTAGCTCAGCGGAGGCATCCTCGAATCCATCGTGGGGACGGATGAGTGCTTGTGCGCAGGCTGATACGCCTTGACATGCAGCGTACAGCTGTCCGGCAAGACTGTGGCTTTTGTGACCATAGTTACATCTGAGAGCTTCGTAGATCTTTTGGAGTTTTTCGATAACCAGGTCAAGACATTGAAGGGTGTTCTTGTCGAGATTGTCCCTAATTACCTTGAGAAGGGTGAGAGCTCGCCATTCTGTCAGGTAATTCTGCTCTTCTGTTTTCGTGTGAAACCTCTTCTTCGTTTTGTGGACCATCTCATCAAAAGTCAGGTCGTCAAGGTGCTCAGCAAGGTGCCTGAAGTAATAGTCGTGGGCGGCGTCTCGCAGCATCGTCGAGAAAGCATTCTTAAACTGATTTTCGCCAACCCCAGCGATTCGGCACTTTTCGAAGAAAATTCTCAGCTTGTTCTCGAGCACCTCATAATGCTTGACTCCAAACTTGTCCTGAGGGTTGACATACAACTTGCCGAGATCCATCAGCGCTCTCGAAATACTGGTACCTTCAGTAATTGTTCCTTTTGCCCAGTCCGGAATGTATGTCTTCCCGGAGTCTATGTCCGAATCGGCCCCCTTTCTGCCTCTTTTCTTCTTCTTCCCCTTAGGTTCCTTCTTCCAGATGCTGTCGCTCTCGTTATCAGAATCGTCGCTGCCATTGCCTTGATTCGCGAGATAATTGATATTTTCATCTCTTTCACCTTTGAGCGGCATATTTTTGCCTTTGTCAGCCTCCTTGCATTTCAGGTTCGTGAATCCACTGTCATCGTGGTCGCCGTTGTCTGTCGCGCTAGCTGCACTCCGTATGCCTCTGTTGAAGACGAGTGACTGGAATTCCACGCCGTATCCGAATATCTGGTCGAGTTCGCGCTTCGGCCACTTAGGCAAGTCATCGACATCATCATCGAGCAATGCTGCCAGCTGCTGCGCGATGGTCGCCCGTTTGTCGTTCTCGCATCCTACATATATCCCTCTGAACATGAGGAACATCTTAAGCCTTCTGAGGATGGGTTGATAGAACATGGCGAAGGTATCAGGAACCCATTCAGCAAAGTCCTCTCGGAACATCTCAAGGAGTATGTAATCAATGTAGCCTTGGTTGTAATTGTCAATCCATGAGATTATGGTCAAGTTCAGATCCGTAATATTGTCCCTCTCAATATCCTTTCCTCCTGTATCCTTTTTCGTAATGTTTGGCTTTACCCAGTCGGCCTGAGGAAGTCCTACAAACTCTGGTACCTTAGTATGGCTCATCTTATCAATTCTGGCGGGGTCTTGGACGCCGGGAAGGCAGTGATATCAACTTGTGATACGGTGCCTCGATCTTCGCACTACCGGAACCCAACTTGTGGGACGGGCAGTCGCTTCCTATCACGACCTGGTCGAACTTGCCGATGGGATCGTCTTCCTATGAAGTACCTAGCTGTCTGTGCTTGCTGTCAAGTCAAGCACTGATCAGTGTTGGTATGACAGGGTCAATCTCTGTGATATCACAGGTAATGAGAATGGGGTTACTGCTATAAAAGTGAAGGTTGATTCTATCTCTCTACGTACGCCGCAGTACCGCCGTACTATCTGTATCTACTTAAATGCCCAAGGCAGAAGCCTGGCCTCAGGCCTACCGGAGCATATGCTCCGACACGCACATTATCAATCATTTATTTCTTAAATTGCTTTTGGCAGACTCCAGTTCAATATTACTGATATAAAGAAACTCCGGAATTATTGTTCTACCCATTGAATACATATTAACATACACTTTTTCTGTTCCAAAAATCCTCGCAATATGGATCTCACGACAGCTACACCGTAGCGCTCGCCCAATGTCAACCGAGACCAAAAATTAAAGATGCTTTAAGAGGTTTTCACAGAACTAATCAGCAAAACTTTAACCCTTATAGATTTTAACATTATATGGCACTGCTCATAGTCGAAAAGAAATTGCAGAGCACCTTAAGATCACTAGAGCACAAGCTAAGTACACAATTGCTATAGGTCATTTATAACCAAGAAAAAGCACAAGTCGGCCGGCAACATTATCTTTAGCACAAGTTAATTGTCAAACTAATCAAGAGTTAAATCTCGGTACAAGGCTGACATGGTTATGCATGTAACCCTGGAGGTTATTAATGCAAGGGCCTCGACATGCGACCTGATGAGCGGTAACGTCAAGTCATATAACTAACTGCAATTCTCCGTAACTGTTTACATGTTAACATCTACAGTTTGCAAATTTGTACTGTTATTGTTTGCGTCTGCGGATGAATATTGTCGATATTGGTATTTATCATGTATTCTGTTCGATATGTAAAATTAGATGACATATGTTCTGTTTGTAAGACGGGATGGGGAAATTACTTGGTTGGATAGAAGGCCATAGGCGAGAGAGCGAGCGAACTTGTACTTAAGAACAGGTTAGGTCCTTCGGGACGGGGGGCAATCAATTCTTTTCTTCTCTTGCAAACTGATCTAAGTTCGAACCGTTCTACATTAATGAACTAGAGCGAGTTGTTTGCTTCTACAGGGAAACTAGACGGATGACTAACCTCGAAGTTTTATGTAAATTCCACGAGTGGAATATTGGTGAACAAACCGTACAGAATGCGCTTTAGCAGAGAGGTTATGCACGTCTCCTTTCACGAAAGAAACCACCTTTATCAGAAAAGGACAAGAGTATCCGGAAATCTTGGGCTGAAGTCCACTAAGATTGGACACCAGAAGACCGGACGCAGAATTCTTGGAGTGACGGGACCTGGATAAATGATGGCAAGACAAGATTCAAAAATATCACTGGAAAGGTTTGGCTTAAAACTGAATTTTCAACCAACTGATTGTCTCCTAACAAGCATCGAAAACAGGGGAGGGTGTCGAAGATGATTGTGTGAGTGATAAGTATCAGAAGTGCAACTCTTGGATATTTTGGGGCAGCTTCGCGGGTCGCGAAAAGGGTCCTAGTATTTCATGGGAAAAAGAATGGCAGAAGATAACTGCCGAGAGTTGATCCGAGGAAATTCTTCTTCATGTTGTGCAGTAGTTAGGACGGAGCATGGAGTATACTGGTAATCGAATAGGCTTCATGCAAGACAACGCTCCATGTAACAAAGCGGCTTTAACTAATAGGTTTCTTCGAGCTTATGGGGTTGAGCCTATATAATAGCCGGCGTTTTCCCCGGATCTGAACCTGAGCGAGGCGGCTTGGAGTCTCATGAAAATCTTCATTCAAACTAACTATCCTTAGCTCGAACGATATCTCCAGCGATCTAGAAACGAGGCGCATGAAATAGTACAGGAGGCCTGAGACGCCACTACTCCCGATCAGCTTTATGGGCTGTTAGTTAGCATGCCGGCAAGATGCCAGGTCATCGTTGATGCCGATGGAGGGCCAACCAGATATCAGTAGATTAAAATAAATAAACTGTTTCTCTTAAAAAGTCCCATTTCAGTTAATGAGAAATAACTACAATTGCTCAAATAACTTCACAGTATTTATTTATTTATTTATTGATTGATTGATTGATTGATTGATTGTGTCTACCGGGTGCTAGTTACAACTAAAGTCCCATCCCTGGGGGGACATAATGACTGCTATATGTAGTACGAAAAAGGTGTCTTGGCAGAGAGGCCATTAGAATACGTGTAGATACAGTGAACGCTATGCAGCAGATTCCTCACATGCTTAGCTCATATGGAACGGATTGGGCAGATTTCTGACACGAAATTAACCTCCTCCAATATGGTGGCGAAACGCTTAGCTCCATGAGAGTTGCCGAGATGAATATCGAGTGAGCCCAGGCCTCAACAGTGACCAGCCGATGCCAATCTCTCTCGCACGAGGGGGCAAAATAACTTCACAGTGCGTTTAATAATGATAAAAAGGTGTGGTAAAGATCACGAGATAATGTTTTAGGCGGTTTGATTCCAGCCCCTGTAGGTCAAGGGCGTTGATTACAAAACATTTGAGCTTAGCCTTGTAGCTCGTACAGGAGACTATACTGTTTCTGGATTATTTTAGTACGAAAATCCCTGCTGTAATCCCTGTCCAGCTCTGGTCTGACCCCTGCAAAACGACTGGGGATAAACTACAGTAGAACCCCTCTTAGCTAATAGTGGGTCCCGGTATTATTACTGAAGAGATTCATAGAAATTTTACCGTTCATATTTGCAATACTTACCCCTGCGCGGAAAATGACCTGTAAGGGTAAGTGTTGCAGATATAAAAGTCCAAGTTACAATGAATCTTTTCAACATTTATACTAGGACCCACTATTAGCTTAGAGGGGTTCTACTGTATAGTGTAGCACCGGTGTAGATGCTAAACTAGCCTGCAAAACGATGCCCACGTCGCCTAGTTAGTTTCTCCCAACCTTAACTTTTCTTCTAGACGGATTCGTGACCCATAAACTTGTAGAATGAATTTTCAGATATTAACATACTGGTTTTCACATGTATGAATTGTTCCGACGGGATTGGCGGACGCTATAAGTTCGTGAGTACAAAATTGGCTGTTTTTGAGGACATTATTTTGTATAGTCCAAATATACAGATAAAGTATTCAGTCGTCCCTCTCTAACTCGATAGTGGGTCCCGGTATAAGTGTTGAAAATATTTATTGTTACTTGGACTTTTATATTTGCAACACTTACCCTTACAGGTAATTTTGCGTGCAGGGGTAGGTATTGCAAATGTAAATGGTTGAATTTCAATGAATATTTTCAACACTTATACCGGGACCCACTATCGAATTAGAGAGGGACCACTGTATACTTTAGAACCTGTCATAACCCACAGCTTTATTTGTCCTTCGTAGTGGTTCACACCAAAAAAAGCTATAACTTGTCATCCCCCACAACCCATAACTTTTTTGGGAATTATGGGTTTTTTTCCCGTGACTTTTACGTAATACCAGCACTATTGCTATGGCAGCCAATGTGTATCTGATTGCCAACCTATCGACGTTAGGTTTAATATGTGCCCCAGGATTGAAATACGTTTTGTTCCCAGTCCCATACTAAATTACATGGGACTGGTGACAAAACTCGTCCTGGTGTAAGTATAAATGTACCGCTACTAGTACTAGTATGTACAAAGATCTACTATTTTCCCATATTATCCTTGGTATACCAACCATTCGGATTCAGCAACTAATTCCATTTTGATTCAAGCGTCCATTCTTTATCGTCACAACAAAAAGTTATTCCTCTCATGCTATTCAACATCATGTCTCCACATCCCTTGACGATTGCAATTTCAGTAGCTTTGTTAAGGGCTGCGCCCTGGATGTATGACCGGTCTGGTGACTAAGCCTATTTCAGTTATGTGAATTGAATAGACATAAAATGACTTGTTGAAAAATTGATTATAGAAGATTCTGTTTTTGTAAATTGAGAGCTACGCTATCTATATCAATACTATGTTTCAATGATCGTCCAATCTGATCTCATGACAAAAACCCGAATAAAACAACTCATGTTTCTCCTGAAACAAAATATACAATTAGTGTAATCATTATGGTTTTACCTGAAACATCAAGTCAAATTTCCAAACACTGTATTCAAGCCGCAATACCCAATAAACATACTAAAACTGTAACAAAGCCCAGTCTGCCCTAATCAAGGAATAACTATACGCCGTTAAATATGTATAGTAATACAGTGCTGGGGTCGGATGGTGCAGTGGTACACTATCTGGGCCGTTCTTCTAAGTAGAGTCTGGGTAGCTTGGACACATGCCCCACTTGAGACAGGAGAAAGCTGGTTCGAATCCAGCAAGACCCTCACACCACTTCTCTCGCGGTGATACTGTATTCGTAGAATGACGAAAGCATGCTCAGATAGCCACAGGTTTTTCCCGCTTTTCCCTGTGGTGGGTATTCACGGAAGAAGGTACATGTCGTAAGGCGTTATTCTCGTAGTGGTATCTGCAAATGAGATCTGAGTATGAGTGTTCCAAACGTCAAACAGAGTTATTCTGCGTCACATACATATCTTCCGTAATCATTCGCGTCATAGACTCAGGCTGCATACGCAAATATGATTTAAAAAAAAAAAAAAAAAAAAGAGCATGCATACGAGCTCAGGTGTACGAATTCATCTACATGAATTCAGGTATACTAGTTTATGGGTACGAGTTGGTTTGTACGGGTTATAGGTACGAGTGCATGAGGATGACTTCATGTATACGAGTTTGGCATATCAAGGAGTTGGTGATAGAGGAGGGATAAAATAGCCCATTCCCTCGTACATTTGTATCTACATAGATAGAATATATACAGTTTGTGGCACTCGCTTGTCGTGCAGTGACCGACGCCAGTTACCCTTCACAAGCTTATTCCCCTCCAAGTGGCAGGTACAATACAAATGTATTTAATTTAGAACAACCAAATGAACTTCAAGTCTTGCAGATAATTTAATTACAATTGCAGGCATTCGTTTTTGTACATGCATGTATATATTTATTTATTTATTTATTTATTTTACGTTTAACGTCTACGGAAAAACCATCTTCTGATGGACACCTACAAGCCTCCCGAAGGGCGAAAGACGCGCCGAAATACTCAAAAAGAGTAACAGCGTCTCAGAGAGTTCTACTTTACAATTTATAGGCCTGATGGTGAGGCTGTTCCTTAACCTCCTCCAAATTTAACCCAGTGCTAAAAATAAAGCTAGCTATCTATATGATATAAAATTATCGAATCAATATTTTTTTTTTTTTTTTTTTCCAAAAACTTTTCCACTTAGTTTCATCCTGTTTCTTTAAATCCAAATATGCGAAAAGGCTAACGCCCCGTCTTCTGCTCCTAGCAACCAGTCTATTGCGTCCTTGGTCCGCCGCTTTCCAGCAGCCTTGCGTGCTCTAAGTCGCGTGAGTCTACAAAAATAAAAGTGTTCTGGACTTTTTGGTTTGCCACATTCACATGGATCAAACTTGAAATGATTGAAGCGAACATGGTATTGCTCGAAATCCCCGTGGCCTGTTCTTGCTGCTATAAGTTTGCTGAGTGTATTTCTAGCAAGGCAAAGTTCACGAGGACTGTGGCGAAATGTAATCCCTAATTTCCTATAGCGAATGGGTGCGTGTTTAACCCACCAATCTTCCGAATTTTCTATTAGTATTTTTAATGCAGTTTCTTTACTTGCAGCATAGGTATATCCATGCAGTGATGGAGCCGGCATTCTGGATGCAAGTTTCGCAAGATTGTCAGCTTCGTTGTTTCCAATATTGTTAGAATGCCCTCGAACCCATTCAGAAACTACTTTCCCTTGAGCCACATGTGGTAATCTTCTCCTCAATAACCAATCCTTCTGGAGTTGGCAGATCCTTAAGGCTTGGCCCTGGCTAGTCGGTGGTATATGACCTTGGCAGATATTGACTGCAGTCTTATTATCTGAGAAAACAATTAAATTTCTAGCGAATTGAGTTGGGCATTTTTTAATAACTGCCTGGATGCCTTCTGCCATAGCTGTTATTTCCGCGTCCACTGCTACAGCAAAATTATTGAGACGAAATTTTCCTGAAAGTATCTTCTGACCACTTTGATATGCAATATATCCGCCGCCAGTTGTGTCCTGGCTCAAACAAGATCCGTCCGTGTAAAGATGAATGTCATGACTTGATGTACAGAATTTTTCCTGTGAAACAGGCATGTCATGAAGTAGTAATGGGGTTTCTGCCTCATGAAGTCCAGGAAGGAGGTTAGCTAGCTGAGTAAGACGAGTATGAACTTGCTCAGTAGCTTTCTGCCTCAGAGGATGAAACTCATCAAGGCTCCGGATACGAAGGGCTTGGCGAATGCGGACTTTTTTAAGTAGCTCAAAAGTTGGGAGAATTCCTGATTCACGATGCAGTGCTGGTAATGGGGTAGTTTTAAATACGGGTAGGATGGCCCTGATCCCCGAAATGATAGCCCGACTGATGCGTGAGAGTTGTTTACCATTTTGACTGTTTTTAAGGAAACGTCTTCCGTTGCGCCATCCGAATTCCGTAGTACCTGGATACCAAATTTCAGCACCGTAGAGTGCTACAGGAATAACACATGCCCTAACAGCATCTCGTACTAACCGTGGTGTCGAGCCTCTTTGAGTGTTGTTGAGTTGTCTAAGAAATCCAGACACTGAATAAGCTTTAGCGGACCACTTGGTTGCATGATCCAAGAAGGATAGCTTACGGTCAAGCCAGACTCCGAGCCAACGTGTTGATTGGTTTGCAGAGATGATCATCTCCTGTATCTGAATATCTGGGTATTCCTTAGGTTTCGGGGCTAAAGTGAAGTGTTGTAGCTCTGTTTTATCTAGATCAAACGAAATTGCGTTGTTACCACCCCAATCCATAATAAGAGCCACGTCAGCGAGAAGTTTTTTGGTACAATCAGAAAGGCTAGGCCCAGTTCTAAGAAGAGCAAGGTCATCCGCGTAAGCATACTTTGTGCGAAATTTTACTAGGCGTAGAATTGGCTCTGTGTACAGCATGAACAGAATGGGTGAAACTGGCGAGCCTTGAGGGAGTCCGCAAGTTAATGGTTCGTCATGCGTAAGAATGTCCTCAAATCTAACTTTTGCAGACCGGGTTCTCATAAAGGACGTTACCCAGCGGATTAGCCAGCTTGGCCAACCTTGGGCACAAAGTCTATTTTGTAGACGACCTGGAAGTACCGTATCGAAGGCACCTTTAATATCCATTGTGAGGAGTGAGGCGACATGTTTCCGCGCACGAGCTTTCTCAACGTCATGTATTAAGCAGCCAACTAGATCAGTAGCTGAACGTTTCCGGAGGGCTCCAAATTGCTGGGGATGTAGCACTTTTTGGGTGATCGCTGCAAAACTGACTCGTTGGGCGACCAGTCTTTCAAGCCCTTTCCCGAGGCAGGAAAGCAGGGAAATTGGGCGCCAGGATCGGGGGGAAGTGAGATCTCTTTTGTTTGGTTTAGGTATAAAGATAACTTCAGCACTTTTGAAAACTTTAGGGTGGTAACCTATAAGTAGGCATTTGCAGAATAAGTGAACAGTTATTTCCTTAATACTATCCCAACAGGACTCTAATATTTTGACCGTAATCATATCAGCCCCTGGAGAAGTGCTAGAGACTTGAAGAAGACATCGACGAACTTGTTCCTCGTCCACTTCCTTCTTCACTTCAATAAAGCTTCTTGAATTTTCAGGGACCATCATTTCTGGGATGTCTTCAGCTGATGTCCGCCTCTCCAGTAAGATGTGACGAAGAATTTTAGCTTTATCTGAGCTTCCTGAAAATGAGTGACCGGCGTGTTTTATTGGCGGACTAGAAAAGTTGCCTCTTGACTTGTGCCAACGCATAATCTTAAAGATTTCTGATGGATTGCTAGCATTTTGAACCTCAGATTGCCACATCTTTTTCTTAGCCTCTCTCGTAGCCTTTCTCAGTGCCTTTTTCTCATTGTATCCATCACCTAAGCGTCGCGCGCGGCGGTATTCGGCTGCTTTTGTTGCACAATCTTCGTTCCACCAACGTGTGCCTACATTATTTAGCTTGCGCAGCGGTAGAAATCTCCTCATGTTACACTGGATTGTATCGGTAATGAGTAAAGCTAGATCATCCAAGTCTTCCGGGAAAAAATGAGGCGGAGGGAGCGTTTCACGGACTCCTGCAGCTAGTCTTATAAGGGCCTCCGGGGTTTCTCTGAATCTAGGATGGGGTGCAAAAGGTGAGCTCCTAGTATTAATAGTAGTTAAAAGCGTCTCGTGATCAGAAGTTGTATTTAGATGCTCCTCAATCGTGCAGTTTACCCCCACTATGTTAGAGAGTGATAGGTCTAGCGTGCTGCCTCTATTATGTGTAGGACAACTAATTGGTGAGACTACATCGAGATCTGAGTTCTGTATCCAATTAGCGAGTTCTTCTGCACGCCCTGTTGCTTCTGCTCGACTGTCCCAAATAGGATGACGAGTATTAAAGTCACCTGCTACGATACAGTTTCTAGGTACTTGCCACGCCTTGAGAATAGATATGACTGGGCCTTCTTTTTTCTCTTGTGGCGGTCTGTATACATTGGTAATATTGATTGGAGGCAGCACCCCCATTAATTTTACCCAACAAATATCTGAGGTATTAGCGGGACGATATTGTTCAGGTCTCAAATTTCTACCTTTCCGGACGTATATAAGTACCCTTGGTCGGATTTCCCATGAGTCACTGGGACTAAAAATGTCGTAATCTTGATGTTTTTTGGTGATTCGTTTCTCAGGATTTCTTAGTATCCAAGGCTCTTGTAAAAGAATAACATCGATATTGTCGGCACTAGCAAGAGCGAGAGCAAGGTCGTGATTGGTCTGACCGCGACCAACATTTGCTTGGAAGATCTTGAGTGTCTTTACTTGAGATCTTTTTGGGCTGTTTAGCATGAAGAGGGTAGGTTATTAGTCTGAGCCTGGGCCACTATTTGGGGGTTAGCAATATTCCAAGCTATTTCACCTGCTGCACGGAATTTAGCAATCTCAGGTCGGGTTGGGTGAATAATGATGCCTCGACGGATAATTGGTCTTGCAGGACAGTTCACGTCAGAGGTAGCGTGAGGGCCCCGACAATTACAGCACTTAGGAATCCCCTGGCAAAACTTGTGATTTTTAGAGGCACATTGTGGGCATTTAGTGTCTCGATTACATGTTCTTTGGTCATGGAAGCCCCAGCATCTGTTGCATTGAGTTATTCTCGGAGAGCGCTTTAATATACGAGATATTGTACTCGTGCTGAAAAGACGGAAGGGCCTAACTGGGCTCGCAAAAGACACAATCATTGAACCGACTTGTCCAGGGTTTGATACACTTTTCTTTGTCCATGCTACTCGTTTCGGTACGACACCTAATTCAAACTTTATTTCTTCAAGAGCTATCTCCGGGGTCACCTCCACAGTGGTCTTATCGATGGATTTTATTTTCATTGGTACGTGATCAAGTAAATAGTTGTGCCACTTTTCAGCCTTTTCAACTGTACCACCAAGAACGGCGGTAATTTCGGGGGCTTTTTCTAAAATTTGAGCAGCTTGGTTTGCATCCGCAGGTAGAATTGCGAGTCCGGACTTAACTTGTTGTACTCCTTTTAGAGGGCGGCCATTTAATCCAAGCTTTTGCGTAAGAGCTGCTTTAACTGCATGGATATGATGCTGGCGGCTGGCATGCCCTTCTGGGAGCCGGACGAAGATTCTATTATCTGGAGCGTTATCGGGAGCATTGAGGCGTTGAACTGTACGAATTCTGGGTTGAGGTCCGACTAATCTGATGGGCGGAGGCAGCTTAGGAAGTGCACTGGCAACTGTGGCGTAGGAGGAGGAGGCATGGATAGAATCCTCTAGTCCTGATTTTTGAATTTTACTTGATTTACTTGATAACTTGCCGCTAGTGAAGCCTCGTATAGTTTCTGCGATGTGCATAGCAACTTGTTGTGCTAAATGCTCCTGAGCAGTGTCTTTAAAACTTTGGATAGCCTGATCAAGGGCCTTTGATATAGTAGTTAGAACCGTGTGCTTTACCTGAAGGGCTTCGGATGCCGCTTGGAATGCGGCATCTGTCGTCTGAGTGAGAGAAGCAGTTGGCTCTTTCTGTGTTTGAAGAAACGGACGGTTTTCCGAAACTGAACGGGTAATTGTAGATGGAATAGCGCACGGTATTTGCTGTGAAAATTCGATATTCTTCTTTTTGCGTGGTCTACAGCTTGGGGAGGGTGAAGAAAAAGGGTCGGACCGTGACGATCGCGAAGGTGTCACAGGAATGGGGGACATGTCGCCGCACATGTCGACATCGTCCGCCATTGCTCTAAGAGAGCAGAGGAGGAGCTGAATAGAATTATTGAAATCTAAAACAATGGGTATAATATATTCTTAGACTTGTGCATGTTGCATAATGCATGTATATATTTACGTGTAACTGAATGTAGCTAGTGCCATTCGCCGTAGTGTCAGCACGTGATACGTAAATTTAAGCGATGCCAAACGACGCTTAAATCTAAAATTAGAATACTCCCATAACCCATAGCTATTTTGTCCACCGAGGAGTATGGGTTATGACAGGTTCTACTGTACTTAGTTCTGGAAGAAAGGAAAGGAGGACGCTTTTTGCATAGACCATCTCATATCGTATAGATATCTTTTTACACTTGCTTACTTGATTACTGACTTCGTGACAGCAATACTCGTGAAATACTTCGGTATTTCCCAACATTAGATTATGTGGACATTAGATAGGGAAAGTATAAGGGAAAGATTGAAATCAAGGGTTAGGAAAGTTCCAGTCTTTTCAAGAAGTAGATTAAGAAAGAGTATAAAGTGTTGTGAGTGACAAGAATGCTGAGTCATCTAGCGAGGCTTGGTACGAATAAACATCTTTAATCACTGTTCTATTACCACAAGCCATTACCATATTGAAAATTAATCTTTGATATCCTAAACACTGCTACTAAACTCTACTCTAGTATTCTACTATTGTGATATTCAGCCTTAATCACCACTTGCTATCTTGACAGTGAGAACGGAATTTGACACATCACGTGATTATACACTGTACATGAATAGTAGCTAGCGTTCTTGATAAAACCTCACACCATTCTCATTGAAGCTTCTGACATTCCCTACAATTCGATCCCACTAAGTTTATATCCATTAAGTGCACTTTAGTTTGGTCATCGCGCTCGTGATGGCCAAATCACAACAACCACCTCCCCTGGCCCAGCGCGTCGCTGAAGAGCTCGAGCTTGTACAGCGCGTGGCAAAGGGTCGAGCTACCTGGGTTCAAAACTTCCACAACAAGTTTTGGACATCTGTCGAAGAAGCTGACCCTCTTATCAAGTCCTTCGTGCGCGAGCAGATGGACGCGTTCCTCTTCGCAGTTGCTTCTGGGCAACCTATGCGGCATGACACACCGAGACAGCCCAAGCCGGCGAGCTCCTTACCCAAACCCAGCCATAACCTTCCTTCCCGACCTCCCGTTCCAATCACAAATCAACCTCGAAATTGGGCAGCGACCGCCGCAAGCCCACCCGCCTCATTACCCTCGGCTCCAGCTCAACCTAGTACCAAAAATCGACCCACTCGCACAGCTGTCCAAAAACCTGCTGTGAAGTCCAAGGGCCCTAAAGCAAATTTCCGCTTGACTGAAGATGCCCCTCTCCTTAGAGCAGACGTAACATCAGTCAAAGCTGCCTTCATAAAAATCGTCCCTGGCCTTAAAGACGGTATCGCTTCCGTTTCCCGAAACTCTAGCGGATTCAGCATGACCTTTTCATCCGAGGAATCGCTGAATCTTGCGATGAAACATGCCGATTCCATCAAGGCCTCTCTTTCAGGAGCCTTACATCAGGTAGAGGACCTGTATGGATATGTCGTCAAACGCATTCCCCGCACCATCTGGAATCCCGTGTCCAATCTGGTTTCCTCAACCCTTGATGACGTCAAGACCATTGCCCAGGCACAGACGGGCGTCGCCCCATCCAGTGCTCACTGGTCGCAGCATGAAAATAGCCACGATCCTTTTCATACGGCGGTCATCTTCTTCCCAAAGGAGGTTCCTACATTCCGAATAGTTGACAGCGCGCCATCCCGGCGATATGTTCCCAACCCCAAGGTAGTTCAGTGCGAAGCTTGTTTCGGGTTTCATCAATCCTCTCGCTGCCGGATCCAGGCTTTGTGTGCCTTCTGCGGCACTCCCCGCCACCAAGGAAAATGCTCTCACCATCGCCGATGCATTAACTGTTTAGGACCACATCCTGCAGATGATCACACCTGCCCCATTCGCCCTCGTCCTTACAAGGGCAAACTTATTCAGCTTTCCGATAAAGAGGTTACTGAACTTCGCACAAACAACCGCAACAAGCTCCGTAAGACACGGCGGGCTGAAGCTGCTACTGCTGCTGCCACAGCTGCCTCAACTGCCTCCGACCCCGGCAACACCACCCCTTCTGCTAGTCAGAATAGATTTACCTCCCTCGAAAATTCCTCCTCTGGATCTATGGATGTAGATTCGGAAGAGGAAGCTCCCATTAATACTCTTAGTCCTACTCTCCATGAACAATAGAGCATACTTTAGGAGTACCCCCCCCGCCTTGTCTTCGCTTCCTTCAAGCAAACGTTGGACGTGGTGGATCTGCGCACCTTATTCTCTTACAAGCCGCTTTTCAGGGTAAGTACGACGTCATCTTTGTCCAGGAGCCTTGGACTAAAGTTATAAACTTCAAAAATGTTACCAAGTCTCACCCGGCATATGTTATCTTTACTCCTCCTGATCGGGACTGGAAGCTTGCGCGTCCACGCGTACTAACCTACGTCCGGAAAAAATCTAACCTCCGTCCTATCCAGCTGGACAGCGGACCCTCACCAGACACTATAGCCCTCCTTCTTCAATGTTCTCCCCCTATAGAGGTTATCAATGTCTATCGGCAGCCTCAAGCCCATATGCCTGAGAGTCTGGACCCACTCCTAAGGTGGCCGGTCAAGCCGAACTCCATAATCGTGAGAGATTTTAATCTTCATCATGAGTTATGGGAGCCAAATGTATCTCGCTCGTCCGGAGTTGGCAGCTTTGTCGACTGGATTGATAATCATTCCTTAAGGTCGGCTTTACCATATGGGGCTCCTACCCATCGCGCTGGCCACGTCCTTGACCTAGTTCTAACAAACATGGACGGACTCTTGGCCCGCGTGGACCCCGGGTCTCATTCGACTTCCGATCACGAGACAATATCTGGCCTAGTTCATCTCTCTTCAGCTCAAAGGCGCTACCCGTCAACGAGGCTGCCTAAACTTACCCCCGAAAAAACAGAAGTGTTCCGACAAGCACTCATAGCCACTACTCCTCCTGTTCTTCCCTTCGAGGAACCTACCCCCCAGCTCTTAGATTCGGCAGCTTCCTCGGGCATCGCTGCCCTATCAGCTATTCTACTTGTTGGTTTATAAACCTATTAATTGGGTTCCACATTCATTGTTTCCTTATACATGTAGTATTTATATCACGTGCAGTAAAAAGGCCGCTAAGCTCTTTTGTAAAGTTAGTTATTTAACCCCCGCCGAGGAGGGAGGGAGATAGAAGATGGAGAAATGAGATTTTTTTACTTGATTATTGACTTAAGGCCTTAAACCAAGTAAACCCCGTTATACTCAACACTGATCAGTGGTTGATCAACTACGATAACTCTTGTCGTCTTGTATCGACCGCAGACAGCAAGGTAACGACGAGACAGTGGCCCTATTCATAGGCTTCCGCTGTGCTAACTTAAAGATTCGATATTACTACCTTTGCAGCTACTAGTACATCTTCGAATTCATTCAAGAAGTCTTCTTAGCCAGACGTACCATCAATTCTGCGTTCCATCACGCATTTTAGTCTTAGATAGATAGCCCACGGAAACAATGAGTAATCGAATCATCAACGAAGATACCCCGGATGTTCCATCCGAGAATAACGATGGATTTGTTGACGACCAAATCTCCTATTATAAACAGACGAAGCACCGTGACGAAGAACTTTGGGAGGACTTTCGCCTGGATTTTTCAAAATGGCAGAGCGAAGATTTTAAAAATCTTTCGCAAAGAAAAAAAGGAATCTTAAGAAGTTTTTTAAGAGATAATGGAATTTATATTAGCAAGAACGAGACAGTTGCAGAAGGATTGACAAAGCTGTTAGATTCAGAAATTCCCCCAGAATGGCCGAAAGACGAGCTTGCTAAGATCATTACTGCTGGAGGATTCAATTCAAGAAGAAATCCAGATCTTCCTGGAAGTTATGCATACTTAAGAAAGATAGAACAGGAAAGAAACACGCAACCTCTTATACCAAGGGAATCAGATTCTCCTGATATAAAGCCTTCAGCTCTCAAGCTTAATCCAGAAATCCCACAACCTACTAAGTTTAAAGATGGAAAAACAGTTGCTAATAATACAATCTCTGAAAACAATGAAGAATATAAACAAACCGCTTTAAATCAGCAATACTATCAATCCGGTGGCTCGTTTCAAGGATCAACGTATGGTGTTCAAACTCTGCATAAAATCTATCAAAAGGAAGACAAGTATAGCGGTGCCGATGATGTTCTCGACATGAAGCTTCGTATCTTCTATGATCTTTGCTACAAAGCGAACGTGGATCCTCCAGATTATCCAAAAGCTTTTGCTACGATGCTTACTGGCGAAGCAAGGGATTACTACTTCAACAAGATTTCTGGTAATCGATTCACACTTGCAGAAATGATAAAAGCTATGAAAGATTACTTCGAAACAGAGCAACGTCAAGAACGTAAAACTACTGAATGGGAAGACACAAAGTTGGAAGATTATGTGGCAAAGTATCCTGAAAAGAATCTCATTGAATGTTTCGACCTGATGAGAGATCAGCTCATAAATAACCAAGCAATTCTCCGTCCAGAACTACAAACTGATGCTATAATTAGAGATAAGCTTTACAGGGCTTGCCGTGATGTCCAAGGGTGCAACATGGCTTTGTTTAAGCGTTCTTCTACCTTTCAAGGGGCATCTGAAGACATCCGAAACTCCCTTGCAATTTATTCTCGCGCTGAAATCAAGAAAACATTTGTCGCCAGTGCAAACTCTTCGGAATATTCCGAGAATTTTTATACGGACAGAAAATATAAAGGCAAAAGTTCAAGATACAGCGACCAAGTAAAAACTTCGAATAAGCCAACAACTACAAAGAAGTGTTTTATTTGTAAGAGATTTGGCTGCTGGAGCACAAATCACAGTGACGACGAACGTAAGCAGGCTTATCGGAAATTTAAATCTGAAAAATGGGACGAGAGTAAAGTTCGCCAATACGTGATAGAATTTGAAGGTTTGGATCCCGATGCCTCCAAAGATTATGAACAATTCATAAATGAAATCGAATGTGATGAAGATGACTATCCCGATTCATCTATTAATAATCTTTCAAAAATATATGTCACTGATTTGTTCTGGGACGTCGATGGCACACATGTAATGCAGGAACTTGAACGCCAATCTACAATCCATATCTTCCAAAGTAGCTATCAATTTGCCCCAGATGAATCTCCATCAATGGAGGTCAGTACTTTTCTTTCTAGCCGATACTCTTCAGGCATCTTTATGGGAATTATGATTGATACAGGAGCTGCAAACTGTTCAACTGCTGGCTATGGACAATTTACTGCTCTTCAAAAATCCCTAAATGTTAAACTCGACAAATCAAAAGCCGGAGAAACTAAAGTTCAATTTGGGATCGGTTACACCTCTTCTCTAGGAACTGCAGAAGTGATAACACCAATCGGAAAAGTTGTTTTTCATATTGTCTCTGCAGATACGCCATTTTTATTATCACTGAAAGATTTGGATGATTTGGAAGCTAAGTTTGATAACTTAGAAAATGTACTAATCCAAAAAGGAAAGCGAATTCCAATTGTCAGGGCATATGGTCACCCATGGATGTTTTTAAATGAAGCAAGAGCCTTAGCGCACTCTAATACTAATCCTAAGAATAATGCCGTCGCTTGTCATCTGACGGAGATAGAACTACGTCGCTTGCATCGTAGATTTGGCCATCCTTCAACCCAACGTTTTCATAAAGTTCTTGAACGAGCAGGTCATGAAACAAATTTCGAAGAACTTCATCGACTCGCTAAGTTCTGTAAACAGTGTCAGACGCATCGCAAAGCTCCTGGTCGATTTAAATTTACGTTAAAAGATGACTGTGACTTCAATCATACTCTATTTGTTGATGTTTTCACTCTAGACGATGGCCCAGTCCTCCATATTGTTGATGAAGCGACCAACTTTCAAGGTGGCAGATTTTTAAACAATATGTCAGCCAAACATACTTGGGATGCCCTTAAACAAACTTGGATCGACACCTACCTCGGTCCTCCAGCTTATGTTGTTCATGATCCAGGAACAAACTTCAATGCGCAAGAATTTCGAGATAGTGCCAAATTAATGAATACTGAGGTTTTATTAAAGCCGGTTGAGGCTCATCATTCTCTGGGTCGAGTGGAAAGGTACCACATTCCACTTAGACGTGTCTATAAAATCATTAGCGAAGAGGACCCTTCACTATCTAAGGAGATGAAGCTACAAATGGCTCTTAAAGCCTTAAATGATACCGTGGGGCCAAATGGCTTAGTTTCAACTGTCCTCGTGTTCGGGGCTTATCCTCGGATGGCTTCATCAGATGCTCCGTCCGTCTCCACTATCACCCGGGCTGCTACTATGAATAAAGCAATGGCAGAGGTGAGAAAGTGTATAGCTGCACGTAAGGTAGCTGACGCCCTCAACACACGGAATGGACCACTCACCTCACACCTTGAGGCACTTCCTCTCAATTCTGAAGTGGTTGTCTATAGAGAAGGCCGAGGCTGGAAAGGCCCTTACAATTTAATTGGAATGGATAACCAGACTTGTCAAGTAAATATTGACGGTCGAGCAGTCAATTTTCGAAGTACAGTAGTACAGCCTTATCACAAAAATTTCGAGGAAAGTGAAAATTCAGACCAGCCACAAAATGTTCCTGGACATCATAAAGAAATTCCTCTCGAAATCCCTGTCTCACACTCTGATCCCCCACAACTACGACGTAGTCAAAGAAAACCGCAGCCTAGAAATCCTGGTATCAATATTTTATCTTGTACCTATGACAGTTTCTTCACATCATATTTTGGAGGTGTCCTCGGAGATATCGAGCCTACGCAAGTTGAAGTTCTTCTATCTGAAAAAGAACACAGGGATCATCAAATTTCCATAGATTTGCGAGAAAAGGGGATCATTACAACCCCGGAAAAACCATTTGTTCTTTCCCGTAGAAAAGAAATGGATGGATTGTTAGCCAAAGGAGTATACAAGCTTGTTTGCCAAGATGACGAGGAACTTCGTGGCCAGCGAATTTTCGGCTCCAGAATAGTTGATGAAATCAAAGGGAAAGAGACTGCAGTGCCCTACGAAAAGTCACGTTTAGTAATTCAAGCGTACAATGATTACGGCATGAACGAAATTTTGACACAGTCGCCAACAATTCAACGCGTAAGTCAGCGTATCATCGTAGCTCTGGCCCCTTCGCTAGCTCCACGTGGAATCTTACTTTTTCTGAGAGACATTACTCAAGCTTATGTACAATCCAGCACTAAGCTTTTACGTCCTATCTATGCAACTCCACCTAAAGAGATGTGTAACGAGTTTCTCCCCCGTGACATTCTCAAAATACTCAAGCCACTGTACGGAATTCCTGAGTCAGGGACACATTGGTATGGTACTTATCATACTCACCATGAGACGAAGCTTGGGATGGAAAATTCGACATATGATCCATGTTTACTAATCACCAAGGATGGTGATGGGCCTTTTGGGATCGTGGGTATGCAGACTGACGATACCCTAATCTTGGGTGATGATAAATTTATTCATAAAGAGGATCTTGAACTTAAAAGAGCCAAATTACTTGCAAAACCGATCGAAAAGCTTACACCTTGCAACTCTCTTCATTTTAATGGCTGTAAGTTAGTAATTGATAAAAGTAGTGGCGACATCAACCTCGTTCAAAAGGGCCAAGGAAAACGTCTCAACCTAATAAACCCTGACTCAGTCGATTTCAAGGAGGTCTATCTCAGACAAAGAGCTCGTGGCGCCTACATTGCTAGCGTCTGCCAGCCAGAAGCCGCATTTGATTGTTCTGTGGCTGCACAATATCAAAATCCAGGAAAAGAAGAGATTGTAGCTCTCAATAAACGTATTGAATGGCAAACGAAAAACTTAGATCGCGGACTCCGCTATGTTCCGCTAGATTTGGAGTCTGCCAAATTATTTGTTTTTGTAGATGGCTCATTCGCTAATAATCACGACTTGAGTTCCCAAATTGGGTATGTGATTCTTCTTGGAAATGAAACTCTGGGCGACGGAATATTTGAGCTGAAAGGCAACATCTTACACTGGAGCTCAACAAAATGCAAACGAGTTACTCGTGCTGTATTGGCTTCGGAACTATATGGAATGGTGGCCGGAATCGATATGGCCATTTCGATCTCTACTACCCTTAACATGATCACCAAGCAGCTAAATATCAACCCTATTCCTGTGGTTGTTTGTACAGATTCATTCTCGCTGTACGAATGTATGGTTAAATTAGGTACCACAAAAGAAAAGAGACTTATGATCGACATAATGGCGATTCGACAGTCCTACGAGCGAAGAGAACTCTCTGAATTTCGATGGATTACAGGGGATAGCAACCCTGCCGATTCTATGACAAAGTCAAATGCTAATAACGCCTTACACAAGCTTGTCTCGACTAATAGGCTTAATGTGAGAGTCGAAGGCTGGGTTCAACGCGAACTTTCTAGCTGATCAAAGATCAACTTAATTCATCAGGTATATTTCTTTGCTCTTTCTATAAGAGAAGTTGCCAGTGTTGGTTTATAAACCTATTAATTGGGTTCCACATTCATTGTTTCCTTATACATGTAGTATTTATATCACGTGCAGTAAAAAGGCCGCTAAGCTCTTTTGTAAAGTTAGTTATTTAACCCCCGCCGAGGAGGGAGGGAGATAGAAGATGGAGAAATGAGATTTTTTTACTTGATTATTGACTTAAGGCCTTAAACCAAGTAAACCCCGTTATACTCAACACTACTTTCAGTTAACCCACCGAGGCCCG
This sequence comes from Podosphaera xanthii, assembly GCA_028751805.1. Lineage (NCBI taxonomy): Eukaryota > Fungi > Ascomycota > Leotiomycetes > Helotiales > Erysiphaceae > Podosphaera > Podosphaera xanthii. The sequence goes on along the minus strand of JAPWIX010000001.1, from coordinate 4,253,348 downwards.
CGTGTGTGCCATGTAAGGATTATTGGAACCAAGAATGCTCTGACCAACGCCGCCGGTATGTTAATGCCCGTAACAGTGGCGATCCAGACCTTATCAGCGAGGCACACCGTAACTTCCGCAAAACCGTTAAGCGAACCAAACGAGAGTACTAGCGCTCTAAGCTAGATAGTGTGTCTTCAATTTTGGAGGCCCATAAAGCGGTTGGATGGCGAAGATTCTCCAGTCGCTTCGGTCCTCCTCCAATTCTATTTCAAGGAGTCACGTACAGTACCCCGACTGAGCGTGCTGACATCTTTTTCCGCACGAAGCTTGCCCGCTTAATCAGACAGCCGGATGTCTCCGTGTACACCCCTACCTGCGCATTGCGAGAGATTCCTGCGCCACCCTCCCTGGACGAAGATGAAGTGCGACACTGTCTTCTTGATACATCTTCCACAACCCCAGGTCACGATCATCTCTCGGTTGTTGCTCTCCGCCACGTCTGGGAAGTCGATACATGGCGCACGTGGATTGTAAACTTGTACAGTCTCTGCTTGACATTCGGACATCATCCAAGCGTTTTTCGCCGCGCTGAAGTTGTGGTTATACCGAAACCTTACAAGGATGATCTGACTAACCCCGCCAATTGGCGACCAATCTCTCTCCTCCCTGTCCTTGGGAAAGGGCTGGAACGCCTCTTTGCGCGTCGTTTCGCCTTCTGGGCGTTGTCGAGCTGCGTTATCTCTCCAACGCAACTTGGAGCTCTTCCTGGAAGATCGGCTATGGACCTCGTTGAGTGCCTTGTTCACGATGTCGAGAAGGCATGGGATATGAAACAGGTGTGTACTTTGGCTACTCTTGACGTCGAAAGCGCTTTCGATAGCATTCAGCCTGGCCGCCTGTCTTTACGGTTGCGCGAACAGGGATGGCCAGTACCGTACGTTAACTGGGCTGCATCTTTTGCTTCAGACAGGAAAGCTCGCCTCCGAGTGGACGATTTTGTGGGCGAATTTTTGGACATTCCGCACGGGTTGCCTCAGGGATCCCCTGCTTCACCCATACTGTTCCTTCTCTTCCTTGAGCCTTTATTCAAACTCGGCTTCCCCACTTATGGATATGTAGATGATGTAGCGATCCTGTCGGTCGCTAAGAATCTAGTCGAATCTTCGCGCCTCACTGTTGCTAGGGTTGATGCAGTCACCCAGTGGTGTAACAGGAATGGACTCTCGTTAGCTGAAAATAAGATGGAGATTCTGCATCTTCATAGGACCCGTCAGCCCTCTCCTTCTTTAACCATCAATGGCATCGTGAGGGATGCAAACCCAACGATAAAGTGGCTAGGCGTTCTCCTTGACACCAAGCTTTCCTTCAAAGCGCATGTACAAGTATGGAGTGCTAAGACGCAACGGATCAGCGCGCACATACGTCAGCTCGGCAACACCAATCGTGGTATACCCACCGCCTTTCTTCGCACCGCAGCCCTGGCTGCGGCGCTACCTGTACTTTTGTACGGTGCGGAGGTCTGGTGGCGCGGTCATACTTATAGCCGCCGCGGTCGCCAAACTTCAACTCGGTCTTAACACCTCGTAGATTTGGTCTCTAGAGCCCTCGTCACCCTAGCCCGAGCAAAACTCCCTGTATACAGAACCACCCCCACTGCAGCTCTTCTGAGAGAAGTTTGGCTCAAGCCTGCTCCTATATTACTTGAGGAAATGCGCCTCCGCTCTGCCCTTAGGCTAGCTGCCGCGGACATCTTTCACCCCACGGTTAGAAGAGCAATCGACTCCCGGGCACACACTCGCCTCACCGAAAAGCTGAAGCTCGTTCCGCCCTTCCCTCGCCCCCAACTCTTAGCACCCTCCTACAAAGCCCCTTTTAACCGCTCTCGAGCAGACTTATCTGCCAAAGAATTTCTCGAGCGTATCAGAGCACTGCCATCATGGGACATTCTTGTCTTCTCAGACGGCTCAAAGCAAAAAGATGGGTCTGCAGGGGCAGGTGCCGCTGTTTTCCACAGGGACATCACTCTAGCTGAAGTGAGAGTGCCTCTCAGGCCCGATTTCGAGGTCTATGATTCCGAAATTATCGGTGCCCTAGCTGGGCTTAAGGCCGCTGTAGCGGCTCCTTCAACGCACCTTGCAACCAATATCCACGTAATCTTGGACAACCAAGAAGCAGCACAACGCCTTCTGGACGTCTCACCTTCGAAGTCCTCCCAAAGAGAAATTTTGGAGTTTCGAGATCTCGCGTCACGCTGGCCTACGAGGAGGATTCTTCCATTGGCGGCTCCTGGCAAAGTCAACGTAATGTGGTCTCCTGGCCATATGGGAATCCCAGGCAATGAGCTGGCTGATAAGTTGGCCGGTGAGGCTGCCCGTCAATCGGCCCCCTCTGCTGCATCTCTTGCCGGAGCTCGCGCTAAGATCCAAAGGCAAATATGGGATTTGACCACAGCATGGTGGCAATCTTATGCTCCCTCTACCTATTGCGAGTTGGGGATGCCTTTTCCCAAGAAGCCTCCTGAGGAACTACGACTACCTCGCCGTTATCTCGGATATTTAATCCAATGCCGCACTGGACACGGTGACTTTCGTGCTTATCACGAAAGATTTCATCATACTGATGCTCTTCTGACTTGTTCCTGCGGGGCTGACAAGTCAATCACCCACTTGGTTTTTTGCCCCCTCGTGCGAGAGAGACTGGCTTCGGCTGGTCACCGACGAAGCCTGGGCCCACTCGATTTTCTTCTCGGCACATCTCATGGAGCCAAGCGTTTCGCCACCATATTGGAGAAGGTTAATTTCCTCTCAGAAATCTGCCCAATCCGTCCCATATGAGCTAGTCATGTGAGGAATCCGCTGCATAGCGCTCACTATATCTACATGTATTCTAATGGCCTCTCTGTCACAGCACCTTTTTCGTACTACATATAGAAGTCATCATGTCCCCCCAGGGATGGGGCTTTAGTTGTAACTAGCGCCCGGTAGACACAAAAAATAAATAAATTGATAAAACCTCACAGACTAGAACAGCTACTCTATGTACATAACTTGTTGGACCACCATCATATATTTCACAATCGCGCCGACCCTATTCTTCACAGACTGTCCCTCCTAAATCAATCTACATTGCCTCTTACTACTTGGTCATCCAGTCAGTGATGGCCAAATCACAGCAACCTCCTCCCTTGGCCCAGCGCGTCGCTGATGAACTCGAGCTTGTACAGCGCGTTGCAAAAGGCCGGGCTACTTAGGTTCAGAACTTCCACAGCAAGTTTTGGACATCTGTTGAAGAGGCAGACCCTCTCATTAAATCCTTCATGCGCGAACAAATGGACGCGTTTCTTTTCGCGGTTGCTTCAGGGCATCCTATGCGACATGACTCTCCGAGACAGCCCAAGCCGGCGAGCTCCCTACCCAAGCCCAGCCAAAACATTCCCTCCCGACCTTTCGTTCCTCAAGCTTATCAACCCCAAAGTTGGGCAGCAACCGCCGCATGCTCATCTGCCTCTCTTCCCCCGGCTGCCGCTCAGCCCAGCACCAAAAACCGACCTCCTCGCGCAACTGCGCAAAAACCTAGCGTAATATGCAGGGGCCCTAAAGCCATCTTTCGTCTTACAGTAGACGCTCCTCTCTTTAGAGCAGATGCGACATCAGTTAAAGTAGCTCTTATTAAAATCGTCCCTGGCCTCAAGGAGGGTATCGCCTCCATTTCCCGCAACTCAACCGGACTCAGCATAACCTTCTCGTCCGAGAAATTGCTGAATCTTGCATTGGAACACGCCGACTCCATCAAGGCCTCTCTTTCAGGAGCTTTACATCGAGTGGAGGAGCGTATTGGATACGTCGTCAAACGCATTCCACGCACCATTTGGAAACCGGTATCAAGTCTGGCTTCCTCTACGCTGGATGACGTCAAGAGCATTGCTCAAGCGCAGACAGGTGTAGCCCCATCTAGCGCCCGCTGGTCGCAGCATGAGAATGGTCATGACCCCTTCCGTACTGCAGTAATATTCTTCCCAAAGGAGGTTCCGACCTTTCGGATAGTTGACAGTGCCCCATCCCGGCGCTACATCCCTAACCCAAAGGTAGTTCAGTGCGAAGCTTGTTTCGGGTTCCATCAATCCTCTCGCTACCGGATCCAAGCTTTGTGCGCCTCTTGCGGCACCCTCCGCCACCAAGGAGAATGTTCTCATCTTCGACGGTGCATCAACTGCTTGAGCCTTCACCCTGCAGACGACCTTAATTGCCCCCTCCGTCCTCGCCCTCACAAGGGCAAACTTATTCAACTCTCGATAAAAGAGGTCACCAAAATTCGTTCAGGTAACCGTAACAAGCTTCGCAAGTCCCGTCGGGCTGCTGCTGCTGCCGCCGCTGGTGCTGCTACTACGACCTCCAACTCCGACAACTCAAATAATCAGTCGCCTCCCTCCGGGAACTCCAGCGATCCTTCTACACACGCTCCTTCCGCTACCCAAAATAGTTTTACCGCCCTTGAGAACGCCTCGCATGGATCTATGGAAATAGATTCAGACGGGCAAGCGTCCAATAACACTCCAAACCTCTATGAATAATAGAGCTTATTTTAGGAGCCACCCCCCGCCTCGTCTTCGTTTCCTCCAGGCTAACGTCGGACTTGTTGGATCCTCTCACCTCATACTTTTGCAAGCCGCTGTCCAAGGCAACTATGATGTGATCTTTGTTCAGGAGCCCTGGACTAAAATTATTAATTTCAAGAATGTAACAAAGTCCCACCCGGCCTACGTTATCTTCACTTCTCCCAATCGTGATTGGAAGCTAGCCCGTCCTCGCGCTCTCACGTACGTACGAAAACGTTCTAACCTACGTCTGATTCAGTTAGACAGTGGTTCGTCACCCGATATCGTCGCGCTCCTCCTTCAGTGCTCTCCGTCTGTAGAGGCCATAAACTTTTACCGGCAACCTGGAGCGCCTATGCCTGATTGTATCAGCCCTCTTCATAATTGGCCGGTGAAGCCCAACTCCATATTTGTGGGAGATTTTAATCTTCACCACAAACTATGGGAGCCTAATATGTCTCGTTCGACTGGAGTCGGACACTTTATCGACTGGATTGATGACCATTTGTTAAGGTCGGCTTTACCTTATGGAGTTCCTACTCATTGCGCTGGCCACGTCCTCGACCTTGTTCTGACTAACATGGAAGGACTTTTGGCACGGGTGGATCCAATGGCTCACACAACGTCCGATCATGAAACAATATCTGGCGTAGTGCAGCTCTCTCCAGTCCAAAGGCGCCTTCCGTCAATGAAGTTGCCCAAGTTTGACGCAGATACTTCAGAGATATTCCGTCAAGCCCTAACAACTACCGCTCCTCCTAGCCTGCACTTTGAGGAACCCACCTCCCAACTCATAGATGCGGTGACATCCTCTGGTATTTCTACCCTATCAGCTATTCTACTTACAGCCAACCCCCCGAGACCCGCATGTGTGCTGTGTAAGGATTATTGGAGTCAGGAATGCTCTGACCAACGCCGACGGTATGCTGATGCACAGAGAAGTGGTGATACTTATCTCATCAGTGAGGCGCACCGAAGCTTCCGCAAAACTATTAAGCGAGCCAAACGTGAGCATAAGCGCGCAATTTTGGATCGCGTGTCTTCAATAACGGAGGCCCATAAAGTGGTTGGATGGCAAAAGTTCTCCAGTCGCTTTGGTCCCCCTCCGATTCAATTTAAAGGCGTCACGTACAGTACCCCAACTGAGCGCGCTGACATCTTTTTCCGCACAAAGCTCGCTCGCGTAAGCAGGGATCCTGATGTATCCATGTACCCCCCTACATGTCCATCCCGAGCGATCCCAGCTCCTCTTTCCGTAGACAAAGACAAAGTACGACATTGTCTACTCAGTACATCGTCCACTACTCCAGGCCACGACCATCTTTCGGTTTCTGCTCTCCGCCTCATCTGGGAAGTGGAAGCATGGCGCACATGGATTGTACACTTATACAGTCTCTGTCTGATATACGGTCATCACCCAAGTATTTTCCGCCGTGCTGAAGTTGTGGTAATACCTAAACCTCATAAGGATGATCTTACTAACCTTTCGAACTGGCGACCAATTTCACTTCTTCCGGTCCTAGGGAAAGGGCTGGAACGCTTATTTGCTAGACGCTTCGCCTTCTGGGCCTTGTCAAGCCGGATTATCTCCCAAACGCAACTGGGGGCACTGCCTGGAAGATCGGCCATGGACCTCGTAGAGAGTCTTGTCTACGATGTCGAGAAAGCGTGGGACGCGAAGCAAGTGTGCACTCTCGCTACCCTCGATGTAGAAAGCGCTTTTGACAGCATCCAGCCTGGTCGTCTCTCTGCCCGCTTGCGCAAACAGGGATGGCCTATTCCTTATGTAAATTGGGCTGCTTCTTTTGCTTCCAGCAGGAGAGCTCGCCTTCGGGTAGACGATTTTGTTGGAGAGTTCTTGGAGATACCACATGGTTTGCCCCAAGGATCTCCTGCCTCACCCATTCTATTCCTCCTTTTTCTTGAGCCTTTATTTAAACAAGGCTTTCCCACATATGGCTACGTTGATGACGTGGCAATTCTTTCGGTGGCCAAGTCTCTGGTCGAATCTTCGCGTCTGACTGCCGTCAGGATTGATACCGTCACCCACTGGTGCAATAAAAATGGCCTCTCGTTAGCTGAGAACAAGATAAAGATCCTGCATCTTCATAGATCCCGTCAGCTCCCCCTTCCCTGATCATTAACGGCGTTTTAAGGAATGCTAGCCCATCCATGAAGTGGCTTGGTGTTCTCCTTGATACCAAGCTTTCCTTCAAAGGACATGTCCAGGAATGGAGTGCTAAGACACAACAGATCAGTGCCCATATACGGCAGCTTGGCAACACCAATCGTGGCGTACCCACTGCCTTCCTCCGCAACGCAGCACTGGCAGCGGCTCTACCTGTCCTCTTATACGGTGCTGAGGTCTGGTGGCGCGGTCACTCCTATCTTCGTCGAGGACGTCCAACCTCCACCCGATCTCAACATCTTGTAGATATGATCTCTCGAGCGCTAATTAACCTGGCCCGAGCGATTCTACCGGTGTACAAGACCACGCCCTCTCCAGCACTCCTAAGGGAGGTTTGCCTCAAGCCTGCGCATATATTACTTGAGGAGATCCGCCTCTGCTCTGCTGTTAGACTGGCCGCAGCGGACAGTTTTCACCCTGTGGCTCGAAGATCCATTGTCTCCCGTCCACACACCCGCCTTACTGAAAAACTTAAGCTCATTCCTCCCATCTCTCGACCCCAGCTTTTACCCCCCTCCTACAAATCTCCTCGCAATCAGTCTCGAGCAGACTTCTCGGCCCAAGAATTTGCTGAGCGTATTGGAGAGCTGCCACCATGGGATATTCTTGTCTTCTCGGATGGCTCAAAGCAGGCAAATGGTTCCGCGGGGGCAGGTGCCGTAGTTCTGCACAGAGATATCACTGTGGCTGAAGTGAAAGTGCCCCTTGGTCCCGACTTTGAGGTCTACGACTCCGAGATCATCGGCGCTCTCGCAGGCCTTAGGGCTGCTATAGCAGCTCCTTCAACACATCTTGCAACCAATATTAATGTAATCCTCGACAACCAAGAGGCCGCACATCGCCTTCTCGATTCCTCACCCTCCAAGTCCTCGCAAATGGAGATTTTGGAATTTCGGGATCTCGCTTCTCGCTGGCCTGCGAGGAGGATTCTTCCCATCGCATCTCCTGGCAAGGTCCAAATAATGTGGTCTCCCGGCCACATGGGCATTCCAGGTAATGAGTTGGCCGACAAGTTGGCAGGAGAGGCTGCTCGACAACCAGCCCCCTCTGGCGCTTCCCTTGCCGGAGTCCGCGCAAGGATACAAAGGCAGATATGGGACATGACCTCAGCATGGTGGCAATCTCATGCTCCCCCCACCTATTCTGAACTGGGTATGCCATTTCCCAAGAAACCCCCAAAGGAACTATGTCTTCCTCGCCGCTATCGGGGGTATTTGATCCAATGTCGTACTGGACACGGCGACTTTCGTTCTTATCACGAAAGGTTTCATCATAATGACGCCCTCCTGACTTGTTCCTGCGGAGCCAACAAGTCGATCACACACCTAGTTTTCTGCCCCCTCGTGCGAGAGAGACTTGCTTCGGCTGGTTTTCGACGAAGCCTGGGCCCACTTGACGTTCTCCTCGGCACCTCTCACGGAGCCAATCGTTTCGCCACTATTTTGGAGAAGGCCAGTTTCCTGTCAGAAATCTGTCCCATCCGCAACAGATGATGTATTTATGTGAGGAATTTGCTGCATAGCACCCGCTGTACCCATACCTAATTTAATGGCCTCGCTGCCAGAGCACAACTTTTTCCGTATCATGTATCGCAGTCACCATGTCCCCTCAGGGATGGGGTTTTAGTATAACTGGCGCCCGGTAGACATAAAAAACACTTAAATAAATAGATAAATAAATTGATAAAACCTCACAGCTTGAACCTTCATGACACACCCTAGACATCAACCCTCTTTACCTGCTCCATCTTGGCGAATTCTCACAAGCAATACAATATTCACCTCATGACAAACCTTCCCCTTCCACCCCCGTCTCTACCCCTCCACCCCTACGCGCTTCTGCCCTCGCAGGCGGGACGGAGTCGTTGACAGATTTGCTACTGTTAACTACCTCTGCTGCAGACACCAGAAATAATGAGGCCGTCCTCATGTTTCAACATATCGCAAGCGTCCTTGATGACGCAATCGGAGAGAGTAGTACACTGCCCCAACACCTTCACAGGCCTTTTCGAGATTTCGCGGCCGACCTAAATTTAGTAGCACGACGACACTTCGAGTGTCACGTCAGAGGCTCTCCCCGCCCTCTCAAGCCGTACAATTCGGCACAAATTCCTATCCAGCCGTAGAACACCGAGCTGCAACTACCAGGGTTCCACAGAACAATTCATATGCCAGTGTTGCGTCTGCTGCGGCTCCAAGGCAACGAGGTCGTTCACAGGAAGCGCGGAAGCCAAGAGCACCCCTGAAACACACACCAAATAAACCAATCAATGGTAACTCAACCAAAGCAAGAATATCTGAAGACAACCGGCTTCTAGTTTGAGTTGCAACTGGCCACCCTATGCTTAGCATATCTCCGTTCGACATAATGCAGAAAATCAACACTTTCCTCAACGAAAAACTAGTAAGGGAGATACAGAGCACCAAGACCGGTTTTGCCATCTGCCCAGCATCCCCAACCGCCCAAGAAACCTTATCAAACCGTATGAGTGATATCCAAACTTTATTGTCACCCGAAGGGCAATGCAAAATTGAAAAGCCAGTCTTGCATTCTGCCTACAGACTCTCGGGGGTTCCTCGCTCCTACTCTGGATACGACGAGTCTTCTAATTCAGTAGAAATAGTAGAAATTACCGCGTCAGTCATAGCCGAGGCACTGACAGATTTGACAAAAGTTGCTCCAATAAGTGTCCTTGAATCAAGAGGTTCTTCCAACTCTGATTACTATGACCAGAAAAGCTGGATAGTTTTACATCCTAGTGGCTCGAATCTTTCTAAAGTACTACCTCTTTTTGGTGTGCGGGTTCCAGCAAAGCTCCTCCCGCAAAGAATAAGAACTCCGCAATGTGGAAAATGCTTTGGGTGGCACAACCAACGGGCCTGTGCTCGATTTCCCCGTTGCAGAATCTGTGGCTCAACTCAGCACGTAGAAAGTGGACACACTACCTGTTATCCCAAAGTAACCCACGCGTGCCCTCCGGAATGTGCGAACTGTCACGGGCCACACCCAGCTGACTCTTTAGAATGTCTTATTCGCCCCAGAAAGGACAACTCTTTCCCATCAAAACAGCAAATATTTGCAATTAGGCAGACCGCAGCTGCTGCAAAACTGGCAGCCAAGCTGTTGAAATGATTGCTATCATGAAACAAGTAACGTCCAACTTTGGATGTGATAGTCATTTGCACTCACGTAGATCTGCACGTACTAATCTTTCCATAAAGTTGTGAGGCTGGTAAATACGCTAAACTGTATTAACACAAATCACTAGATTTCTGTTTCTTTAGATAGATTGAATTGAATTCATTTAACCCGATCAGGCACCCTGTTGGGCCCATGCAGGTGACTATAACTCTCTTATTTACATAAGAGGAAACCTTTCGGTGAAAACCCCCTAACCTACCCGGTAAATTTCTGCCGTTTTCATGTTTACCTTCAGGAAGTGCGATGTACTGTTCTGTCCAGTACGGATTTCCTCACGTCAAACTCCTACCCCTCGCCTCATTCTTTTCTCCTCTCGCTCCTTCATCTGTCTTTCCACTTCCCCAACCAATCGAAATTGCTCTAACCATCCCTGGTCTAAGATCCACTGCGTTATTCTTCCTAAGTCTTCCGGGTTGTTCATCATTTCTTCGAATGATCGGCTCTTGGACTTTCTCCATACCTCCGCCCTTCCTTTGGCCCATAGGGAGCAGGCCATGATCGCATGTTTGACATTTTGCGACAGATATCCGCACGGGCAGTTTGGGCTATCAACTCCAGGGACTTTTCTTCGGTGCAGATAAGAATTGAGCCCGATGTGCTCGCTTCTTATCTGCATGGCAATGCTGCTCTGGGCCCTCTTCAGGCTTTGGTGAATGTGAATTGGGGTTCCCTTGAGGCTTAATTTTTCCTTTCCTGATTTGTCTGTGTAAATTTTGGCTGCATTCCAGACTTCGGGATCGGCTGTGGGTCTTTTCCTTAGGTTCCCATTTCGACTTTGGTGTGGCCAGGAGTTTTTCCACTCTCGGAATGCCGCGATCTTTCCCAGCTCTTTCTGTCTCTTGATGGACACTTCTCCGCAGCAGATCCTAGACCACTCCTCTCTATCCCTTTCCTTGGATAGAGATCTCTTTAGATAGATATTATATATTTTAGCGATCTGTTTTTCTAAGCTGAAGTAATAAAGAACTCCACAGCTTACGATTAACAGCCTCTTACATTCCAAAATCTGCAAGATCGTGATAAGTGCCCAATCAGTCTTAACAAACTGTTGCTAATCCCTTCCAAATTTCTACAGGTTCTGAGCCCGGTGCACTAGCATAAGCACTTATTGTAAAGGTGAACCCTAAGCGCTAACATATTGTTTCTACAGATTCGATACCTCAAAGATGTCTAATTCATCTACATCTCCGCTCCCTCAGACTAGCTCGTTGCAAAGTTCGGAAACTGTCGTTTCTAAAGATTTCTTCACGATAATCGCCAAAGAATACGGTGGTCGTTCCATGAAGTTAACCCACGTCGAGCCCCTCGACGGGCAATCGAACTACGATTCATGGGCCTCGACCATGATTGCTGTGTGGAATACGCTTGGGTTACACGAATTAGTTATTGAAGGTTTAAAACCAGTGGATGACGCCGACACTGAAGAGAAAAGGTCGTATAAGTCATTATACACTTTGGCTGTAGGTGTCTACATTCAAGTTGTTAAATCTGAGATACGGCATAGTAACCTCAACAAGATTGACCCTCACTTGATGTGGACGCACCTAAAGATGATGTACAGGAGAGATACTGCGTATTCTCTTATTTATCAATTAGGGAACCTATATGAGCTTAAATCAGTGTATAATGCTTCTCAGACTCTCTCTTCTTTCATCGAGCAGTGTGAAACACAATGGTTTAAACTTCACAAATTGTCACGAGAATCTACAGATCCTGATCGTCGTGAGATTGCATCCTTCTTTGAGAAAGATACTATTAAGCGTGATTTCCTTCTTGGATTCTTGGCTCGTCATAAAAAGAACGTCGTTGATAATCTCACGACTAAGAGTAATCTATCTTTTTCTGAGGTCAAGCAAAGACTCGTTGATACGGATGAGGTGGAAACTCCTCATTCCGCGTTTTTAACTACCGTGGAAAAAAGGCCGAAACCTCTAACCAGGCCCGCAAATATCTCCAAGAGAAAGGAATGCAATTTTTGTCGGAAACATCATCCGAACAAGGCATCCGGTCACACGTGGAATAATTGTCAGATGTTGAAGGAGATGAAAAAGCATAAGGCGAAGGAAACTCCTCATGTTAGTGAAGAAGCTCTCATGACTCTCTCATCTACAGACAAGGTTAGTAAACAGAATTTCTATCTTGATACGTGCGCAACTTCTCACATGTGTCCATACTCAGATTGTTTCGAGCTCCTCTCAATATGTACCGGATTTGTGACGTCAAGTTCGGGGGAGGAGATGAAAATCTTGGGGAAAGGATCTATTGTGTCGAATTGTGTATTATCAGATAAATCTATTTCTTCATTTTGTCTCAGAGATGTCTTGTATGTGCCATCACTTAAACACCCTCTTTTTTCATGGAAAAAAGAAAGAGCTAAAGGCTATAAACTTTATGATGATGGTAACGTAATGCGTGTCATTAAAGACAAATAGGTCTGGCTTGAAGCAATCTTCTGTGGCTCTCTACCGGTTATACCGGAGTTGAATCTACCAATTAAAGAAATTGCATATCTTACCTACTCTTTTTGGCACCAAGCATTATGCCACTCTGCCCCTTCAACTATATCTAAAACAGATAAGTTAATTCAGGATTCCAATAATATTCCTGATTGTCCTAAAGACTTTCACTGCGAGGCCTGTGCTCTGTCTAAGTCAACTCACAGTAAACCTCATGCAGCTACTTCGAGATCAATTACACCAGGAGAATATCTGCATTCCGACCTTTGTGGTCCGTTCCCAATAGTATCTCTGTGTAATTCTCGTTATTATATTTCATTCATTGATGATGCAACTCGTTATTCTTGGGTCCACCTCTTAAAATCTAAATCTGATGCTGTTCAAGCAACAATTGATATGATCACCAAGATTGAAACCCAAAATAACTGTCGAGTAAAATCGTTGAGAACCGATAATGGTGGTGAATATGTAAATGGAAAATTTTCAAAATACCTAGATTTGAAGGGGATAAATCATGACTTGACTCCTCCCTATTCTCCTGAATCTAATGGCGTCGCCGAAAGGTTAAATCGTTCCATAGGCGAGAGTATACGCGCCATGCTAGCAAGCACTACCAATAAACGGTTATGGGCTGAAGCGGTCGAAACTTTCATATACACCAAAAGCCGAATAGCTCATAGTTCCGTTACTGGGCGGACACCTTTTGAGGCCTTCAATGACGTAAAACCCACTATTAAACATCTTCAGCTATTTGGCAGAGCATGCTTTGTTCACATACCGGAAGCTAAGCGTACTTCAGGTTGTAAGCTGCTACCAAGGGCTGTAAGAGGTATATTCGTAGGATACACCAAGGTGCCACATCATTACCGTGTTTTCGTTCATGAATATGGTAGAGTAGTTGTCTCAGCTGATGTCAAATTTCCGCCACATGTGGATGAAAAAAAATAGCACCAATTCTGGTGTCAATTATTCAAACCAGCGACTTCCTATCACTACTTCGTTACCACCACAATCAGTTGTTCTGGATAAAGTGTTTACTTCAAATGAACGTCCAAATACAAATTGTGCAAGTAATATAATTCATACGGTCGAGCATAATCCATACCAACAAGTGTCAGAAGCCGCACCTTCAAATGACAATCCCTTAAATGTTGCGGAAATTACTCCACATTCCCATTCATCTGATTTTAACTGCAATGCTGAAACGCTCAGAAGATCCAACCGCACTGTACGACCTCGTGTGTTCGATGACACGATTACGGGGGAGTGGCGGAAAAGATCTCGTGTACATTCTTCACCTCGTCTACCTGAATCAATCAATATGGTTGATGGTATCGAAGAAGAAAGCGCATTGATTAGTATTTCAGATGTCAGAGAACCAAAGAGTTACAGTGAAGCAAAAAGCTCATCTCAATGGTCTGATTGGGAGAAAGCCTTTCAGGATGAAATGGCATCTCTACAAGAGAACAATGTGTGGGATATAGTTCCAAGACCAAAAGGGCGGAAAGTTGTTAATGGTAAATGGGTTTGCAAAGTCAAGGGAGATGCTGAAGGTGAAATCGAACGATTTAAAGCTAGATATGTTGCAAAAGGATTTTCCCAAGTTCAGGGACTCGATTATGATAAAACCTTTGCTCCAGTTGTTCGGCTTGAGTCTTTACGATTGCTCCTAGCTATATCCGCAAATAAAGGATGGAAACCTAGACAACTCGATATTAAAACCGCATTTTTATACGGTATATCAAAAGAAGAAATTTATATGGAACTTCCTGAAGGGTACAGGATAGATAACCATGTGGCTCGCCTTAATCGGTGTATCTACGAACTGAAGCAATCACCCCGAGAATGGTATTTCAGATTTGTTGATTTTATCAATCCGCACGGTTTTGTTTCTACCTTTTTTGACCCATGTGTCTTAATCCATAATACTGGCAAACTCATAATTGCTATATACATGGATGATTTAGTACTATTTGGTGATCAAGGAAAACTCATGGATGACATGGTCAACCTTCTCAAATCTGAATTCAAGGTCAATGACATGGGCACACTCCATTGGATACTTGGCATTCAAATTGAGTACTCAAATATAGGTATCAACTTGTCTCAGACCGCATACATTGATAGAGTCCTGAATAGATTTTCTATGCAAGATTGCAACCCAGTCTCCACGCCCATGGAGTCAAACCAAAGACTCATGGTAGCGGCAAATGGAGAGCCTAGGGTCAATGCCACTCTGTATCAGCAAATAATCGGATCTATAATGTACATCGCAACTGGAACTCGCCCTCATCTTGCGTATACAGTCACTCATCTCTCACAATATAATTCGGACCCATCATCCACTCATCTAGGAGCAGCAAAACGAGTACTTCGATATTTAAAGGGAACCAGAGATCTTAAGCTAACATACAAGTTTCAATCTCCCCTGGTACTCAATGGTTTTTGTGATGCATCATACGGAAATTGTCTTGACACTCGACGAAGTTTTGCTGGCTATCTCTTTCAGCTAGGAAATTCTATGTTTAGCTGGAGGTCTAGAAAGCAGCGTACTGTAGCTCACTCAACTTGTGAAGCGGAGTATATGGCTATCTCTCTTGCTACTAAACAATTCATTTGGATTGTGCGTGGTCTTCATCAGCTTGTTGACAAAGATATACCAGCAGCTTTGTTTACGGACAACAATTCAGCTATTGATATTGCTCACAATTCAAGATTGAGTGATGCTACAAAGCACATTGACATTGCTTATCACTTTACTAGAGAACGGATCGATGATGGATCGCTTATCTTGTTACGTGTTCCATCAGCTGAAAATTTGGCTGATATATGTACAAAGGCATTACCGAAACCGAGATTTAATCACTTGTGCACCCATATCTTTGGTACAAAGTGAGGAGGAGTGTTGAAATGATTGCTATCATGAAACAAGTAACGTCCAACTTTGGATGTGATAGTCGTTTGCACTCACGTAGATCTGCACGTACTAATCTTTCCATAAAGTTGTGAGGCTGGTAAATACGCTAAACCATATTAACACAAATCACTAGATTTCTGTTTCTTTAGATAGATATTATATATATAGCGATCTGTTTTTAAGCTGGAGTAATAAAGAACTCCACAGCTTACGATTAACAGCCTCTTACATTCCAAAATCTGCAAGATCGTGATAAGTGCTCAATCAGTCTTAACAAACTGTTGCTAATCCCTTCCAAATTTCTACACAAGCAACTACTACAGTTTCTGTCGACGTCCAAAGTACACCAAATGCTTCGCAATCACAAACTCCTATCCCAAATTCCCCCACGACTCTACTAGCAGGGTTGGGCAGGTTCAGAATTCTTGCACAAGACAGCTGTCAAGATAAGGACAACAGAATGAATGAATAACACGCCGAATTCAATAAACATACCCCCAGTAAACGTTGGACGCTGCTCTTCTGCGCATCAAATCGCTCTCCAAACTGCCTTCACTAACCGTATAGATATCCTGCTGATTCAAGAGCCATACATTTCCAAAAAAACTGATAGGAGAATTACGTGCAAACACCCTTCGTTCGAGTGCTTCACCCCAATCGATGACTGGTCAATTCGACCTAGGGTATTGACCTATACGAGAACAAGTAATAATTTAACTTATTCACAGGAACGCCCCCACTCTACTATGGACTTAGGTATGGGAGACATTCTCTTTCCTTCTGTTGTATTTCGCGGATACCCCCGACTGCTAGTAATAAATATTTACAACGCTCCTCCTAGAGCCATAGATCCAGGCGCCGGAGTAGCGCGGTTAACAGCACTGGCCGACGCCCATTTACCCCCTAAAACAATCGTAGCTGGCGACTTCAATCTCCACCACCTGATATGGCACCCATCTTACCCGGGCCCGGCCTCCACTCAAGCTGAAAGTCTCATCCGCTGGCTTGAATCAAAGGATCTCTCATTAATTTCTGAAATTGACAAGCCTACCCATGTCCGTGGAAATGTTCTCGATCTTTGCTTTGGAACATGCCAATTGGTAGCAGCTAGAACCACCCCAGTAGCCCAACAAGAGTTAGACGTGACATCAGACTATACTTGTTACGACGGGAGCAACTTGAGGGTTGGTGGCGTCGTCTTCGAGGGAATACAGCAAGAGCCAGCTTACTAAGAGATGTGATATTGATATAGAGATAATAAGATTTGGCTAGAGGTATTAATGAACCAAGGAAACAAACAAACAAGAAACGAACAAACAAGGTGAACACAAATTGCGAAGCTGGAGAGTATCTACATGCAGAATCCAGCTTCTTAAGTATTGCCGGACTCCAGATTTACGATCTGTCCTTGTCCAGTAGAGAGACAGCGTGTTTCCAAAAA
The DNA here is from genome assembly GCA_028751805.1 of Podosphaera xanthii. Classification (NCBI taxonomy): domain Eukaryota; kingdom Fungi; phylum Ascomycota; class Leotiomycetes; order Helotiales; family Erysiphaceae; genus Podosphaera; species Podosphaera xanthii. The sequence continues at coordinate 4,236,569 of JAPWIX010000001.1, read as the reverse complement.
TCTCAGCTTGAACCCAGACCCAACCAACTCCCTGATGCTTTGATCGTAAACCAAAACTGAAAAACCCAACACATAACACATAACACATAACACATAACACATAACACGTTAAATGAAACTAGCTTTTCCTGCCTCAGGCCACATGATTATGAACCTTAACACTATTCCCTTCTTCTAGAAAGCGATGTTCCTACGAGCGTAAATAATTTTTTCCTGGGTATCGAGCATAAAATCTATCAAGGGCTTCCAAATCTTTGACATGTTCGTATGGTTCCCACGAAGGGGCTGGATCATTAAGGTACTTGACAAGGAATGGCTTTTTTCCCCGAGGTTTAGCATCGAGAATATCTTCAACAACAAATTCCATTTCGCCATCTACTATGACCGGGGGAGGAGGGGGTTTAATTTGCCCTGGCAATGGATCCTGAGCAGAAGGTTCTAGCAATGATACATGGAATACGGGATGAACTTTCATTGTGGCTGGAAGCTTGAGCTTATAAGCGTGCGACAAAATCTTTTTAAGTATCTTGAAGGGGCCTAAGCGTTTGTGGTCGAGTTTATTGGATGGTCTTGTAGTAGTAATATTTTTCCTGAGAAGCCAAACTTCATCGCCTTTCTTAAAGATAGGTGGTGGGAGGCGGTGTGCGTTTGAATTATCCGCCGCAACATCCTGGGCATAGCGAATTTCTGATTTAATGAATTCTTCGAGCTGCCTTAAGCGCTGTTGGAAATGTTTAATTTCAAGGGTTTTTGGTGTGCAATCAGAGCGGGTGAAAATTTGGTACCGAGGATGAAAACCGTAGTTGGCGAAAAAGGGGGAGACTTTAGTTGAGGAGGATACTGAATTGTTGTAGGAGAATTCAGCCATGGAGAGATAATCGTGCCAGTTATCCTGTTGGTAGTTACAATATCCCCTGAGATATTGTTCTAGGATCGAATTGACTCGCTCTGTTTGCCCATCTGTTTGAGGGTGAAAAGCAGTACTAAAACGGAGATTAATAGAAAGACAGGCGGCCATTTCCCGTGCAAGGTTGGAAGTAAATACGGGATCTCGATCCGATACCATAGAATCTGGTAGACCATGTAAGCGAAAAACGTGATTTCTTAAGAGAAGGGCTAGTTCAGCCGCTGAGCATGTAGTTGTAGTCGGTATAAAATGGGACATTTTGGTAAGCCGATCTACAACAACAAGTAATGCGTCGAATCCAGATGATGAGGGGAGTCCTGTGATGAAATCCAGCGAAACTGATTCCCAGCGTTTTTGTGGAACTTCTAGAGGCTTGAGGTAACCGAAGGGAGCGTGACGAACAGGCTTTATTCGGGCGCAGGTGTCACAATTTCGTAAATATTGATTTATGGTTGATCTCATCTTAGGCCACCAAAAGTTTCGGGAAATAAGCTCGAAAGTTTTGGCTCTTCCTGGATGTCCTGCAGCTGGATGATCGTGTGAGGTTGAGATAATTTTAGTCCGAAGAGATTCCGGTATATAGATCTTTCCTTGGACAAGTAAAAGTCCTTGGCTACTGATTTTACAGGACCCCAGGTCGACGTGAGAATGACGAGGTAAAGATAATTTGAGTGCACGTAAAACTTCCTGTCCAAACGAATCCGAATTTAACGAATCTAAGATATCCTTCGCAAAGGAGCTTTCCAAGTTAAGCGCTAGGGTTTCCTCCTCAGCCTTCAAAAACAAACAAAACAAAGATGGATGAATTACTATTGATGACAATTCCTGGGGCGTGATCTTATCAGTAGTTATAATTAGGTCGTGTGATGCGTCAAATCCCTTCTTTGGATTTGTGTCCTCTGCCCGGCGAGTTAATGCATCAGCTCGGGAATTTTTGAGTCCTGGCCTAAATTCCAAAAAGAAATCAATTTCCGCCAGCTCTAAGGCCCATCTGGCCTGCCTTCGATTGAGAATACTCTTGGTAGTGAATGCAGTCAAATTTTTGTGGTCCGTGATTATTCTGACTGGTGTCGACAAGTTACAAACGTATTGCCGGTACTCTTTTAAACTTTCGACGATCGCAAGTAGCTCTTTATCTCCCACTGTATAATTAGTTTCGGCAGTAGTCATCGTGCGGGAGAAGTACGCTACTGGGTGTAGCCTCTTAACGGAATTCAAATCGGAGTGGTATTGCGACAAGACTGCAGAAATTACTTTATCCGAGGCATCGGTTTCCAAGACTGTGTTTAACAAAGGATCAAAATGTCGAAGAATTGGTTCTGATGTGAAAGCTATCTTGAGCTTGTTAAAAGCAGATTGACAAGATTGCGTCCACTGAAATTTGGTATCCTTTCGGGTGAGAGCGAATAGTGGTGCGGCGAGCTCTGAATACCTCGAAATGAACCGCCTATAGAAATTGGCAAATCCCAAAAACGATTGGACATTTTTGGCACAATTTTAGAGGCAATTCTGGATCAAGGGGAGAACAATGATTAGAGAATTCGGGGATAACATGGGAAGAGGCGACAGGACAACGATGACTGGTCGTAGGGCTAGAAAAACGTCGCATTTCTTCTAGCTGTTTTAGTTTTTTGATTGATACAAGATTGAAGGAGAAGCCTCGTTATTTACAGTTTCTATATTAGATAAGAGTGGATTCCGGCGAGCCAAAAGAGTTGGACATGTGACTACTTTGTGCCCTGAGTTACCGCAATATCCACAAAGATTGTTAGCCCATCGATACGCTTTTCGTGCCGCCTTCCCTGCCTCCGAATTGTCCAATTCCATTGGTTCATACGCTGGTGTGGAGGACGGCGCTGAGTGTGAGGTGTTGTTCGAAGGGATTTTAACAGGAGCACTCACCCGAGAAGGTGGTGCTGGATAAATCGAGGGTGGGTTTTGCGGAGGCGAGATATATGAGGGTGTGATATTATGAGGTTTATTTTTCTTTTCGCGGATTCGGGCATAGATATCGTTGTCTAGCGTGATACAAAAGGATGCGAACTCGGTAAATTTTTTCGGCAGCGTTTTGCCAACTAAAGCATCTTTTAAATTTTCTTTCAAACCTTTTCGAAAGTGATATATCAGGACTGGTTCTTCAGTCCACCCAAGAAGCGAAAAAACCGAAACTGCCCGGGCATAGAAAGCTGCACAGGATGCATCCTGGTGAAGACTATCTAACTGGCGGGTGGCTGTTGCGTAGGAATCGGGGTCATCAAAAGCTGCCCCCAGAGCTGCAACAAACGCAGCGTAAGTTTGAAATTCGACTGCACCTGTATATTTGTCGATATACGGATAGAACCATGTATACGCGATACCCGTAAGAAACGATCCGGCAAATATGATCTTGCTTTCTTCGGAGGGGAAGGCTGCGGGGTCCGAACGAAATTGCAGTTGCATTTGTGTAGCATAATTTCCGAATTTGGCGCGCGTGCCATCGAACGTATCCGGGATTTTTGGTGCTCGACCTCGTTTTAAGGCCGCGTTATCATCATCGGATGTGTGAAGTGACGGTTGGGGAGCGTTTGGTTTGTTAGCGGACAACCCAAGACCTTGACCTAGGCATACTGCGTCGTCAATTACCTGCGACTGGAGGTCCGTTACCTCAAACGGATAAAGTTCCGAAAAGTCGATAGCCGTCGAATCTCCTAAACTAGATTTGCCGACTGAATGAGCCTGATTCAAGCAGTGCCGAATAGCGGTTGGGATCTTAGCTGGGAGCGCAAATCTGAAAGGGGTAGAATTGGCGATAACTTGGTTCCAGTTATCAGAAATGTCCCGCCAAGCAGGATGTGCTGGCAAGGCCGGATTATTCATGGGGATGTCATTTGACATGCTGAGCTTCGCAAAATGTTACGACGGGAGCAACTTGAGGGTTGGTGGCGTTGTCTTCGAGGGAATACAGCAAGAGCCAGCTTACTAAGAGATGTGATATTGATATAGAGATAATAAGATTTGGCTAGAGGTATTAATGAACCAAGGAAACAAACAAACAAGAAACGAACAAACAAGGTGAACACAAATTGCGAAGCTGGAGAGTATCTACATGCAGAATCCAGCTTCTTAAGTATTGCCGGACTCCAGATTTACGATCTGTCCTTGTCCAGTAGAGAGACAGCGTGTTTCCAAAAATCTCAGCTTGAACCCAGACCCAACCAACTCCCTGATGCTTTGATCGTAAACCAAAACTGAAAAACCCAACACATAACACATAACACATAACACATAACACATAACACATAACACATAACACATAACACATAACACATAACACATAACACATAACACATAACACATAACACATAACACATAACACATAACACATAACACATAACACATAACACATAACACATAACACATAACACATAACACATAACACATAACACATAACACGTTAAATGAAACTAGCTTTTCCTGCCTCAGGCCACATGATTATGAACCTTAACAATACTCCACTACTTGTATCTGTTGCCTGCGGTCCACGTGGTACTTCACACACGACTGCACTTCGCTTTGCCACCATCAACAAGGATAATTTTCTAGCTTTACTTCGCATGCAACTAGAAGGCATGCTTAAATTGTCGGACAAACCAGCAGCGAGCCTAGATACAAGAGCTGATGATATAATCCAAATACTATCGAGATCATTCTCAGGCTCTGCAAAGCGCGCGTTACCACATAACAAGGGACAACCCTGGTGGAACCAAAGATGCAAAGAAGCGAGATTAGATTATCGCGAAAAGATACGAGCGGGAACAGCTTCTCAATCAGATAGAAAGGCATTCCGGAAGGTTACGAATAATGCTAAGGTAGCCTTCTTCCAGAAAAGAGTCAACGAAGCTACGAATGCGAAGGACGTATTCGACATAACAAAGTGGCATAAGTCAAAAGGGGTTTTCCGCTCTCCCCCTCTTAAAGACCCTCTCGCGCCAGACTCTCCTCCTGAACAACAAGTGGAGGGCAAAATGATGATAATTGCCCGGAACCTCTTGACCAATCATTCCGATGTCGAAGATATACCCTTCAACGCACCTACCGTTGCACACCAAGCTCTCCCCTTCCCAGAAATTATAGTCTCAGAAGTCAGTAACGCTATTCTTGGAGCTGGCAACACCACTCCTGGGAAAGATCAGATTCCAACTGAGATTCTGCGTCTCGCTTGGCCGCACATTTCGGCCCTGGTGCACGACTTGTTCTAAGCATGTTTAGATAATGGCCATCATCCTAAGTGTTTCCGTACAGCAATCGTAGCAATAATTGCCAAGCCAAAGAAAGTAGATATGTCTTCCCCTAGATCATATAGACCGATTGCCCTGCTATCTGTTCTAGGCAAAGGACTTGAAAGACTTTTAGCAAAGCGCATATCATGGATAGTCATCAAGCACAAAGTGCTTGCTAGCCAACAATTTGGAGCTCTACCTCAGCGCTCTAGCGTAGACCTAACCACATGTCTCACTCACGACGTTGAAACGGCATTGGCTAAAGGCTTGACTGCGATGATAGCCACACTCGACATCAAAGGTGCATTCGACGCTGTACTTCCAGGTAGGCTTCTAAAAAGATCGAGAGAACAAGGCTGGCCAGCCCAGCTCTGCAACTGGATTACTTCATTCGTGAGCAACCGTGAAGTCTGTATAAGACTAGACGGACAAATTGGTAAACCCATCGTGACTGACTGCGGACTCCCCCAGGGTTCGCCAGTCTCCCCTATTCTTTTTATGCTATATATTGCTCCTCTATTTAAGCTTGATGGACTCAAGAAAGCCTTTGGATACGCTGATGATGTCGCAGTGCTGGAAGTATCGCCTTCCTTACAGGAAAATGCTACTAAACTAGAAAACGCAATAAATCAAGCGCTTGCATGGGGCTCTTCGGAAGGGGTGACCTTCGACCCCTCAAAATCCGAACTTCTCCATTTCACCCGGAAACACAAAGATAAAGACTCGCGCCAACTGGTAGAAACAAACAATTTCACCATCATAGAGTCAGTACAAAAGCCCTATCTTAAATGGCTAGGGATAAATTTTGATAAAAAGCTCACGTTCAGACGACACGTCCAAATTCAAGCGTCCAAGGCCCTTAGTGTCGCTCACGCTCTTCGCTGCCTGGGAAATACAATTAGAGGGGCACCACCACATCTCTCGAGGCAAGCAGCCTTCGCCTGTATCTTACCAATAGCACACTTCAGTGCTGAGACCTGGTGGCCAGGCAAGTCTCGAACAAATTCAGGAAAAGTTGTTAGTAAAAGGGTTTGATCTTATCTTAATATGATAGAAAAAGTGCATAGAGCCGCCGCGAGGGCTGTCCTCCCAGTGTACCGCACAACTCCTTCCGCTGCTCTCTTCCGAGAAGCTGGCCTTAATCCCGCTGAGCTAGCCCTCAAAATATCAAGAAGAGCTGCTATACACACTCTTCGACTCGACCCCCGTCACCCTCTTCGTCTACGTGTACAAAATTCTATGTCATCTCCTGCACTATCCCGTTTTGCGCGCTCACATAAAGGTATCCCAGCGTCAGAACACATAAATCCAATTGTCAATCCCCCATGGGAAGTCATAGAGTCCAAGCAGGACTCTCTTATTCGTATTTGTGGCCCTTCTGGACCAAGACACACGAGAGCAGA